>ML778280.1:657818-681992 GCA_009831015.1 Picea engelmannii
TGAATTGGCTGTTTGATATGACCCCAGGGGGGGCATATATGGGGGTTAAAAAGGAATTAAAAGAAGATAATAAGATAAGATGACTTTATTAATGTCCAAATGATGATCACAAAAGTAGGTCAAAGGGACAACTGAGTACCATGATGTCATTACAAAGGAGTATCGAAAGGTCTCCTATAAAAGGCAAGATGCAAAAAGTAAAGGAGAGAGTAAGGTAGAGTAGAGAGTGAGATATAAGCTGAGGCGCGATCATCCCTCAACTCCAAGCTCATGAGCCCTCTATGGGGTGGAGATGTATAGGGGAAGAAGATCTAGGAACAAGAAGAACCAAAAGTAATGAGGTCGATCTATCATGGAATAGACCCATCTCTCCTAACATCCAAGGTCGAATGTAGAAAACTCAGTATAATAGGATGTCCAGAGGGAGAATTGGTGGGATATCTGGATCGTCCATTCCGCTGTTGTATGGAAGAGGTAGTTCGCCACTGAGGCCTGGGGGATCTCGTTTGTCTCCTGGGGAGGGATCTGATATGGTCATGCCGCTATGATCTCATGGGATGGGGGGAGGCCTCATGGGTTCGTATTGATCTGGAGTTCGAAGCTGTGTCGATCTCGGTCTGTCTCTTAGTGCCCCTTCTCGAAGATGGCGCCATGAAGAAGGAAGTGATCTGCTGGGTAGAGTCCGATCTAGTAGGAGGTTGAAGAAAATGGGCAAGAAGCCCAATGGCCTCCTGCATGTATGAGGCCAAACATCTCTTGGTCAGAATATCTGAAGAAGCCATTGAGGATTTGAGTCCCTTTGGATAAGCAATGGAACCTCTCCCTAATCTCATAGTAGATGGGGCAGTGAAAGATGAAGTGCTCCTCAATCTCGACCTCCTGCAGATGGCATAGCTGGTAGATCCTGTCCAATCGATCGATCTGGTGGTCAGTCTTTACATGAAGTGTATGCGAACCCACTCTGAACTGGCCTAGGGGAATGCGAAGAACATGCACCCAATGGTGGAGTGTATATTATGGTTGAACAATGAGCTAGTCTCTAAACTCCAAGAAGTGCTCAACGTAGAAATCCTTCTTTGGGTGTAACCTACCCTGAGGGTTAACCCAAGTGATCTGGATAAACTGCTTGTAAATGTCATCCCTGATGATCTTGTTCAACTCCTGTCTGGTAGGTAGGAGGTGGCCAAGTGCATTTAAGGAATATCTAAACAGAGTGAGACGGTCCATTTGAATGCCCACTGACACCCCCACGAGCCAACCTCGAGTCTGACACAAATGTCTAGAGAGGGAAATTGTCTCTGAGGAACAATAGGCCAAGTATGGGTACCGGTCTTGCCCCTTCACTGGGTCAGTGAAGCTTTGGATGAGATGCAAAAAAGAGACCAGTCTGTACACTATCTCAAGTCAGAAGGGTCGGACCCCTAACTTTGCTAGGATGATGTGCTGACGGATTATTGGCTTGCATCTAATGATGCGTCGGAGGAGAAGGGTTTGGACTCTCTCAACTAAGGCCCAATTTGACTCAAGTAAAGAAGGCCCCCAAACCTCCAAGCCATAAAGGGACATCTTGGATGAGATGTATTGAAAATGATGTCGGAAGCATCGTTTCTCGAGAAGGGCTAAGGATCTGTAGCCCTTGTTGATCCGAGGTTGGAGGGTCTATTCCAAACTAAAGCAGGGTCCTGAGAATTGCACCCTCAAGTAAGTGTAGGTGTTGGTGATCTCAATCTCCTCCCCTATGAAGAAGAAATGAAGGTTTGAGGTCTCCTTCAACCCATTGAAGATCATAACCTTGTTTTTATCCAAGTTTATTGTCAACTGTCGAAGGTCGCATACGAGAGCTAAGGCATCCAAGTGTCTCTGTAACCCCTTTGGAGATGATGCTAGGAGGACCATGTCATCATCAAAGAGTAATATGGATATCAGAACTTGGTGGAGGAGGCACCCATCGCTATCCTGGATTTGCTTGTGAAGAAAGGCCTCCAACTCATCAATGTAAATTCCAAACAAGGTGGGAGACATGGGCAACTTTGTTTAACCCC
The DNA here is from genome assembly GCA_009831015.1 of Picea engelmannii. Classification (NCBI taxonomy): domain Eukaryota; kingdom Viridiplantae; phylum Streptophyta; class Pinopsida; order Pinales; family Pinaceae; genus Picea; species Picea engelmannii. The sequence goes on from ML778280.1 coordinate 659,861, forward strand.
AATGGTACTCCTGATGAAATCGAACATCCTGTGAGTTGTGCGGAGATGACCAAGGACCGACCCATATATGCGCATGATGGTAGTCAGTAGGGTTTGGGAAATGCTAATGTCTCTGAGCCTCTGGAACAAAGCTTCTCACATGATGGACTCAAAAGCTTTTCGATATTCTACAAAGCAACAATAGACTTTCGAAGAATGATGCCATGCCTCCTCAATGATGGCCCAGAGGGTAAAGATATGATCAATGCTTTGATGAGCGGGTCGAAAACTTACCTGTCCCCTAGCTTCGAGGGATTTCTGCTCAAGCTCACTAGAGAGATTCACATGGAGAACCATAGTATAGAGTTTTGAGAACATGTGGCCCACCCTGATCGTCTTAAAGTTGTTGGGATCTGAACCGGGGCCCGATTTGTGTATTGGGCATAGTTTTTAAACTCTGACTCAGACTTCGACTCGGTCACCTGGACTCGGATTGACTCGGAGCGATTTGATTTCAATGACTCTGTTTACAAAAATATACATAAAATAACTAAATTTTAAAGAAAAACATTATTTTAAAAATTCCAAACCATTAGAGACAAAATATGCAATTTTTTCTTATCTATATACCATGTAAGGGTGAATATATCAAAATGGCACGGAGTGTAATACATATCAGCAACAAAATAAATAATCAACGAGGCTTTAAATGGCCTCTAGAGTCCAGAAAACATGCTATAAGCCACTGGTCTACTACATAATACATAGTATGTATCAGTGATCAACATGATCAATCATCAAACTCATCACCACTACTAGAAATGGGTACATTTTTGATAAGGCCATGACATAGGAGTTCAACAAACAATACCACCAACATCGAGGTACATCAAGCACTTGGGGCTATTGATTAAATGCCAATCTCATACCCTTATACGTGATAGAATCCAATGAAAATGTTGCAATCCTACAAGTCCTGAAATCCTGAAAATTGTCAAGTCTACTGAATTTTGAATGGGATATGAAATTCTACTTTCTCCATATGAAGTCCAATGAGGTTGGAACCACTTTCAAACATCCTGAAACAATTAATGGTAATGTTAAAAATTTAATTAAAAGTTTACTTTAAGAATTTAACATTACAATTAACTGTCGACGTTTTTAGTCAAACCCTTTTTAAAAAAAATGAATTTTGCATGTTTGAGGGGTCCAGTGACTACTCGGGCGAGTAGGGCCAGTTTGGTACCAAACCGGCCACTGAACTGATTTCATAGCCGAGTCAAATCGGTCAGCCATCAAATCGATCGAGTTGATAGAGTCTATTTGACTCAGACCGATTCTAAAAACATAGGTATCGTGTGAATTATGTGATGTGACCATGCTGATGGAAAACTTGTACAGACCACATGGTTGAAGAGATCAACCAAGTGAGAAACCAAAGCAGGAAGACCATGCTTAAAGAACTCTGTCTGGAAACCCTCCTTGTCTGTTGCTTTGTTGTTGCTCATCTCCCAAACAACCTCTCTGATGTCACTATCTGAGAATAGGAAGCATGAAAAGGGCGAAGAGGTAACCTGAATCTGGGGCTGTTCAGGAAGATCATAGAGAGCGAATGTCTGAGAGAACAAGGATCAGGGGTTAAGGTTGGATGGGAGGGGAGAGTGACAGGGGAAGATGGTGCACCAAAAGTGTTTGGGAGAGTGAGTAAGGGAAGCAGACAAGTCCCGTCTTCTCTAAGAAACAAAGAGACATTTCTTGCGGCCGAGCAGGCGACAATAAGAAGCTCTGGGGTTGGGGTAGGAGGGGTGAACATGGGTGAAAGCATGTTGAAGGTGGTGGTGAAGGGCCTTGCATTCCTCGTGATACTATCGATTCATAGGGTAGGAGTTCTTTTTTTCGGAGGTGGAGGTGGGTGGGGTGGAGTGAGGGTAGGATTTTAGGGCTGCTCCCCAAATGATGGATGAGAGGCATGTGTACTTGGTAGATGCAGAATCAAGTAAGGAGAATTGGGTCTCGGAGTGGAGCAACTGGTGGAGGTTGGTGGAAAAGGTGTCTCAGTCCCCTTCATTGAATTGAAAGGTAGTGCGGGGTGGGCCCTAGGGGGGAGGGGTGTGTCCTGAGGGGGGGTGTCAGTCCAGAGAGAGAAGGACAAAAGAGCATGGTCCGCGAGGGGGATGGGGAAAACATAGAAGTGATGGATAAAGGGGAGTAAGTTTTGGCTAGAGAGAACATAATCAACGACACTCGTGATCAATTGGATAAAATGCAATTCCTTAATGGATCACTCATTAAGGAGATTAGGAACTTAAAGCAAGAAAACATGAGCCAAGGAAAGTTGGAAAAGGATGAGTCCAGGGAAGAATCGAAAGAAAGATGAAGAAATCAAAGGTTAAATAAGCATAACCAAGAACTTTTAATGATGTTAAGAATGTGAAAAGACATTTACAAGAGACAAAATCAAAGATTGTTAGTGAAGAAATGAGTAAAATTGTTGAAGATGCCCAAGAAGCCCCAGGTGTTGATGATATCAAAGAAGAAATGCAAGTAAGAATTGAAGAAGGAAGAAATAAATTAATGAAAAATATCACCATTCTGCGCTAGAAGGAGAAGGAAGACAAGATTCAAGGTCACCAAAAAATAATTGAAGGAGTTGAGCTCTAGCTTGAAAATGTCAAATTCAAATATGATGGAATTATCTCAAAAGTAGGTAATATTGAAGACCAAGCACAGAGAATAGAGGATGCCATTGTCTTGGAAAAGCAAATGGATGACTTGGGTGTGTATAATGAAGGAAAACCATCAAAAGAGAAATCATATTGACACCTCATTACCAAGAAGGTTTTCGAAAAAGACAAGGTTGACATCAACATTACCAAGGAAGATGGAATAATCAATAGTATTCATGGAACAAGACATCACAAAACCATTATTTAACAAGATATTATCAAAAGCCAACAACTACAACAAATTGGAGAAGCCGCAATAACAACACATGGAATCAAAGGAAAGAAAATTATGCGACAACCAACTATCAAGGATTGAGACAAAAAATAATTGAATTTGGATGGATGGATCATCATTAGTGGCAACAAGAAAGTGTGAATATAATGAAATCCTATTCCTTGGTTTCATCACATGTAAAGTCCTTAACTGCAAAGATTTTCAAAGGAGGGTACTATGATATGACGCCAAGGGGGGGCATATATGGGGGTTAAATGTATATGTAATAGTGCTCGGCCCAATAAAAGGGTCACATGTGCAATACATGAATAGGTATATATAGAGGTCATGTAGTCATTGTTGAATGAGAAGATTTGATTTGGATATATCAATGTATTGGGGTATTTGGAGGAGGTTCTCCTATTCTTTAAGGAATTATTTTGTAACTCATCTCTTATCTCTTTTGGAGTTGTGCTCGACATTCACATTTGGTGTACACCGTGTACTCTAATTTATAATGCCATCTTAAGTATTTGGTACATAACATTGCCCTTGTTACTAGTTGTGTCTCGGTCATCTTGCATCATGCACTTGTATGCATGTCCGTTAACTTAATCCACTTTGAGAAATGTAGATTCCAAGACTACATTTTATTGTCACAAATCAATGGCTTCATGTTATCAACTATCTCTTTTGACAAAGGAGACACGCTAAACAAATTAATCCAATGTTTGTAGCACAAAATCCATGGACCTTGAGTTTGTTAGTCTTCGTCTCCATTGCTGATGAACATCCTACAAGAAATTGACATCAACAATAATGACAATCATATAGTTTTGTTTGGCGCCTATAGAAAACACCACCATCATTGTTGATACATTCTCTTTCCAATTGCAAGAAACACATAAAGAATTTCTAGTTTAGGTTTGTACATTTGTGTTACAATTTTAGATTTTGACAAAAATTGGTGGTTGTAGTTGTCTTGGCAAAAGATTTTTGCCCGTGTATAGAGTTTGAAATTATAGTCTCTTTTTTGTTAGATTGGAGTTCCCAAGCATTCCAAAAATGTTTGAACTTCACACGAAACATAACTTCTTTAGTCCACTTGGTTAAATCTTTTGCTCAAAAAATAGAATATCATGATTCAGAAATTTGTCTCTTAAGGCCTTAAAAAAGATGGTTTAATAGTATTTTGGAATCCCCTTTGTTTTAGCCTCTACTTGTATATCTATTCAACATTTGGAATCCTTTTTCATTTTATTTGATTTGGGTTAAAATTGCTATAACTTTCTTGCATAAGAGTATACAATTATTCCACCTCTTTACATTTGACTTTTCCCTTGAAATCCAATGTTTGAGTTGCTTAGGAGGGCTAAAACCATTTAAAGTTGCATGATTTGATTTTGACTTTGATACCTTTGTTACCAGAAGCGAGGAACAAGAATGGAATAGAAAATGGCAGTGAAATGAGAAATTGGGCCAAGAGGGTATGGGGATAAGAAACAACCTCACACCCTTACATAAACAAGAATGGAATAGAAATGACAGTGAAATGAGAAACAAGGAAAATAGGGTATGGGGATAAGAAACAACCTCACAACCCTACATAGTAAGCATAAACGATGTCAAGGAAAAATCCATTTCTTTTAACACCTTTGAAATATCTTTTGGTTTCTTATCAAACGATATAGGATTAAGTAGAAATGCAACTAAATGAATAGGGGCGTGAAGCATCTTTCACCTTTGCATACTAAGATTCAATACCTCATCTTTGGTATTTGGGTCTACTCCAGAATGCCCCCCAAACAAGATCTCTTGAAGTCTCAACTCCATCTAGTCCATCCCCTCATAACATCCCCTAAAGATGGTTGGCATATATCAAATACATTGACATTCACAATAGGGTTAATTATGGTTACTGTATTTTCCACCTTGCAAATTGTCAAATGAATTGATGATAAGGTGTTAAAAAGTGTACCTTCGACAAGTGTTTCTCTCATTACCTAGGCGCCTAGTATGTGGGAAACTAAGTCACCTGACACGGAGGACACAGAAATACAAGTATCCGACACGGGCACGACGACCCTCGGAAATAGGACACGGAGGACACATTATATATATATATATATATATATCAAAATTTAAATTATGAATTACACATGCAAAAATGAAATAATTAAACTGTAAACAGTTACATGATGATGATACAAATTCAATCATACAACTAGTACTAACTCAGTAACTACTAAGTTATAAGTTACTAACATAAATGATGACATTGCCAACTCAACACTATTGTCCAAACCCATATCATCAGGAACCACATCCCACATCTTTGTCTTTCCCTTCAACCACTCTTCTCTTTGCCCAGTGCTTGCAAATAAGACAGAGGTTGGTGTGTAGATACACCACTAAGTCACTTGACACGATGACAAAGAGAAGAGTTCAACATAAGAGTTTATACTTGAGTGAAGGGTACATTTTTACTGGGGTCGTGATAGAAGAGTTCAACAATCAATGCCACCAACATCGAGGTACATAAAAGGTATGGTGCCCTTGATTAAATGCCAATTTCATACCCTCTTACATGATAGAATCTAGTGGAAACGTTGCAATCCTGCCAATCTTGAAATCCTGAAAACTGTTAAGTCTACTGAATTTTGAATGGTACCTAAAATTCTACTTTCTCCATATGAAGTCCAATGAGGTTGGAACCACTCTCAAACATCCTAAAACAATTAATGGTAATGTTAAAAATTTAAGTAAAAGGACATTATCCTTTTACTTTAAGAATTTAATATTACCATTAATTACTAGGGTGGGTAAAATGGATGGGGTGGGGACCTCTTTAAATAGAATTAGTAAGGCAAAATAACCCTTAGTTGCACACTGAAACACCTCACAGTTGCAACTTGCATGAGAAAACATGAGCCAAGGTCCTTTTCTGAGCAGGACACGCGTCCTATTTTCAAGACACACGTGTCCTGTGAACATGACACGTTCTAAATGAGTATTCGACACGTGTCCTACCGTTTGGTGTCCGACACGTAGGATTCGTGACACGAGGGGGGGTTTGGACGTGTCAGGTGACTTAGGTGGGAAAGTGTCCAATGTGTTCCCTAGCACATTAATTTTATGAGATATAAAGTTAAAAGTGACTTTGAGAATAATTCATGAAAAGGTTAATTAAAGAGACAATTAACTACCACCATTAATCTTGATGGCCCAAGATCTAATCTCAACCATTGGATCATGTGACTTTTCATTTTCACTCCAAAAGTCTATCTACGGATTGATGCACCCCCCTTGAGCTCATTCTTCATGAGAATTTGGAGAGGTTGAGAGAGAGAGAGAGCAGAGAAAGGAGAAGAGAAGTTGACTTGCATCTAAGGGCACAATTTCCAAGAGAGTAAGCTGGGATGCAAATCGAGAAGACAACTACAACATTGAGGGCATCCGTACAATACGGATTTTGTACCATACAATTGAGGAAAGACCAGTTTGTACAAAAGTGGAGGTGCATAGATTTTGAGGCAGGTTGGCATAGAAATCTAGGCACATTTAGTGCTGGGAATTTCGTACAACAAACCTAGAATTTGTGGCATAGTTTTTTAGACAGTCTGTACAACATTAAATGTTGTGACAGTCATATGGATTTTCTGCACAGAAATAGAGGAGCTGATTTGGGGATTGTTCAGGAGTTTTGGCACAATTTCTGAGATAAGTTTGTGGTGTCTATGCTGTGAATATTTTTGCTGTAACAGAAGAATTTCTCTGAGCTCAAGAATAATAAAAAGTCCCTCTCACTGGTTTTCCCCTTGTGGGTTTTTCCAGAGTTGATTTGACCAAAAATTCTCTGTGTTTATTTTCTGAGTTTGAGCATTTATTTCTAGTTCTATTTGTTGTTAAGAGGCTCTTGTTTTACACTTTTTTGTTCATGCTATAATATCATTTACATCAGTGAAATAAATGTGGCTTGGGCATTAAACAGTGAAAAATTGTTGAGACTTGAAACTGGGTTGGGGTCTAAGAAAAATTTACATGGTGTTGGAAGGTTTACAGTTGGGAGTAAGCTTGTCATTGATGGCAAGAACAACGATGGCAAAGATCAGCGATGACAAAGATCAGCGATGGCAAGATCAGAGTAAGCGGAACAAAGTAAGCTCGGGAGGAGAAGCAACATTTCTGATCGTTGGATCCCATTTACAATTCCCGATGACCGTCAGATCAAGTGTTGATCTGGACCGTTGATCCGACTCCAGCTTCATCTCCGAGTTTTGCGACTCGCGACATGGAGAGGCAAGAAACATAACTATCAAAATCGCGATATGCGAAATCACGATTTAATCGCAGCCGTCAGATCAAAGTTTTGTTTGGGACCGTTGATCCAGCTTCATCTCGGAGTTTCGCAACTCGCAACATGGAGAGGCAAGAAACATAACTATCAAACTCGCGAGATGCGAAATCGCGATTTAATTGCAGTCGTCAGATCAAGGTGTGATTTGAACCGTTGATTCGGCTCCATCTCGGAGCTTCCCCTATCGCGACTTAGAGAGGCAAGAAACATAACCACCGAACTCGCGAGATGCGAAATCGCGATATGATCTAAGCCATTGAATTAAGATCAGATTTGGACCGTCGAATCATAGGACAAGTTACTGACTTGGAGTCAACGGAGCCTGGTGTGGAAACTCGTGATATGCGAAATCGCGATTTAATCGCAGCCGTCCGATTGAGGTTTGTTCTGGACCGTTGATCCAGCTCCATCTCGGAGATTCACGACTCGCGACTTGGAGAGGCAAGTAACATGACCATTGAAATCGCGATTTAATCGCAGCCGTCAGATCAAGGTGTGATCTGACCGTCGACTCCATTTCGGAGTTTCACGACTTGCGACTTGGAGAGGCAAGAAATATGACCATTGAAATCGCGATATGCGAAATCGCGATTTAATCGCAACCGTAGATTCATCGCGATCGTGGATCGTTGATTTAAGCTTCTTTTCGGCGTTTCGGGGATCACGACTTGGAGAGTCGAGATGCCTCATCTCCAGATTCACGAAATGCAAAATCGCGAAAGCGCTTTATGCATAAGCGCCATGGTCATAGCCATGGTCATATAGAGGAAGGACCTAGTGCAGATAAGCTCCTTCTCAGAATTTTGGGGATCGTGTCTGGGAGTGTCAAGACACGGGATCATACGAATGCCGAAATACCGAAAAGGTGAAATATCGCTATAACTGGTGGTCACCGCTTGTGGTCACGTAGAGGAGGGAGATAGAGCAGCCAAGCTCCTTTTCGGAGCTCGCAACATGAAGAGTCAAGATGCCTCATCGCTGGATCTCCGAATTGCGAAAGTGCGAAACGCATAAATCACAACTAATCCAACTGTGCAGATGAAATTGAAGGAGATCAGAGGGCTAATGTTGCACGTCATAGTGTAACTGCCAGAGGACTCGAAGACACTTCGGGGTGATTGATAGAGGAGATGAAGAGTCTCTGGGAATCTTCAAGAGGGATGAAGATGCTCGTGGAGGCGATTGACAGCTGGATGAGCATTGAAGCCTGTAACTGGAACAGAGAAGGTGAGCTCGTTTGTCACAGAGAAGACGAAAAGTCTCAACTGCCAGAGAGGCTGAGGAATCTCAGGATAACATACAGTGATGCTGAACGAGTGGGAAAATGGCCAGAGAAGCTGAAGAGTCATGATGATGATCAGACAGAGCACTCGAGTTGTGGAGGATATCAGCGCGGTATGAGTATGCAGAGGTATTGCGCGCATTGCATGCACAAGGTGCGAAAAAGCTATAAATACACAGTACAGAGAAGAGATGGGGTTGCTGTTGTTGTTGGGATTGCTGTGGATGTTGTTGAAGGTGATTCATGCATGAAGAAGGATCAGAGTGCAGCAGCTGAAAATAACAGAAGAAGAACTGTGCAGCGAATGGACATGGCACACAGAGCATAAAAACAGAGGAACAGAATGGGCAACGGATGCATGCTAGAAGACAACAAGGAAGTATGAGTAGCAAAATCTTGCAGAACAGTGATGAGACTGGTAAGCTGTTATTGAATACTATATCATTGTAATAGGTTTCAGTATTTCGTATTCATAATCCAGGGAGGTTGGGAGGTGCTAGGGAGGACTGGTGTCCTCAGAGGTTCAAGTGGGGGCTTGAACACAGGGAGTTGGTGCTTCCTTCTAGTTGGTGCTAGAGAAACCAGGGAGTTGGTGCTTCCTTCTAGTGGGTGTTAGAGAAAAACAGAGAGTTGGTGCTCTCAACAAGTTGTATTGCAAAACAGAGGTTGTAGCCTCACAATGAGTTGGTGCTCAAATGTATGATAATGTAAAGAATGTAAATAATACTTATCATATAAAGAAGAACAGGTTTTTACCCTGTATGGGTTTCCTTGGGAAATATCTGTCTCTGTGTTTCTCATATATGTGATTGATGCTGAATGTGCCATTGTTCATTACCTTGCATTATTGTGATCATCATTGAGTGCCTTGTAAATATGTTAAAAGAAGCATAATTGTTTAAGCACGGTGACAACTGATTCACCCCCCCTCTCAGTTGTCCAACACATGGTATCAGAGCTACAAATGAATTGAGAAGGGGAATATATCAGCAAACAGAAGCAAAGATTTTGTTGAGGGAGAGAGGTACTTCACCAAAGCAGAGATTTGGACTTGTATTTTAGTGGTGAAGGGCAATGGCCACTACTTTGAGGGTTGAGGACAAATTTGATGGGACTGCTATTTTCAGCCCATGGAAGTGGATGTCTGTGTTGCTATTGCGGGAGTGTGAGTTATGGGACATTGTGAATAGCACAGAAACGAATCTTGTGACAATGCCTATAGATGCTACTCTTTTGGCCGCTTACACCAAGAAGAATATCAAGGCTAAAAGAATCATCCTTGATGCCATTAAGGACCATGTGATTCCACATGTGACAGGTAAAGCCAATGCCTATGAGATGTGGGAGTCCTTAACCAAACTATGCCAAAGTTCCAATGAAAACCGGAAAATGGTATTGAGGTAAAAACTGAATGGCATAAAAATGACCAAGACTGAAAATGTTGTCACATATCTTACCAAGATAACTTAGGTTAGAGATGAGCTCGGTGTTGTTGGGTAGGTTATTGTTGACAATGAACTTGTGAGGACTGCTTTAAATGGTGTGACCAAGCAATGGGCTGTCTTTGTTGAGGGCATTGTTGCAAGAGAAAATTTGTCCAAGTGGGATTGTCTTTGGGATTATTTCATACAGGAGGAAACTCGAAGAGGATATGTGCAGGGGAGTTCATCCAATGGTAATGATGAGGAGAATGTGGCTCTTGCTGCAAAGAGTAAGAAGAAGTCCAAGAAGGGTTCCAAGGATGGGAACAAGTCAAAGGGTGAAGGGAAGAAAGACACGAGCAAAGTTAAGTTCTTTGCATGTTACAAGATGGGGCACTATGCTGGACAATGTCCTAATAAGAAGAAGAAGCAAACTGCAACTCCAACAGATGTGGAGGAATTTTCCACCAGGTTCGAGAACGAGTTTTATTTATTAGCGTGTCTTTCCTCTAGAGAAACATCTACTAGTGTTTGGTATATTGAAACCAGAGCCTCCTACCATATGTCAGGTGTTCGTGAGCATTTTTCAAATCTTACAGAGATTGAGGATCTTGAGGTGGTGCTTGGAGATGACTCAGTGGTCAAGGCAGTTGGTAGTGGGACAATGTCCTTTCAGAGGGAGTCACAACCTCCCATGTTGGTGAGAGATGTCCTATATGTTCCAAGCTTGAAGAATTTGATATCAATTTCCACTATTGAGGATAGGCGATATGAGTTGGTGTTTCGTTATGGACAGGAGTTCTTGTATCCTAAGGGATCCAATATCACTTCAACCAAAGTGATTGGGATCTGACATGAGAAGCTGTACAAGCTCATGTTTCAGCCCGCTAGAGCATTGATACACAGTACCAACAACAGTGACGTTTGTGAGCTATGGCATACGAGGATGGCCCATTTGCATCACGGGGTTTTGAAGATATTGAGAGAGATTGTTACCGGGGCACCAAATTTCAGTACAGAGCACCAGGAGGTGTGCAAGGGGTGTGCACTGGGGAAGTACGCCAAGACTGCTTTTCCAAGCAATGAGAACAGAGTAGCAGGTATTCTTGATTTGATACATTCTGATGTATGTGGTCCTATGTCTTCTGTATCTTTGAGTGGATTTGAGTATTATGTCACTTTTATTGACGACTTCTCCAAGAAGTCTTGGATTTTCTTCATCAAGACCAAAGGACAAGTCTTCAATTGGTTCCAAGAGTTCAAAGCTCTTGTGGAGAACCAAACAAGGAAGAAAATCAAGGTGTTGAGGTCGAACAATGGGGGTGAGTATACGTCCAATGAATTCAATGATTTTTGTGCAAGAGAAGGCATTAAGAGAGAATTGACAGTTCCTTACAACTCGCAGCAGAATGGGGTTGCTGAGAGGAAGAACAGGGCCATAGTTGGGGCTGTGAGAGCCATGCTATATGATTAGGGACTACCACTATTTCTTTGGGCGGAGGCATGCAACACTGTTGTTTATCTAAAAAACAAGAGTCCACACAGAGTATTGGGGAATAAGACTCCTGAGGAGGCTTTCTCTGGGAAGAAGCCCGAGGTTGGGCACTTCAAGATCTTTGCCTGCCTAACATATTCACATGTCCCTTTTGAGAAGAGGACAATGCTAGAACCCACGACAAAAAAGGGTATTGTTGTTGGGTATAACAAGACCTCAAAGGCTCTCCGCATATACATTCCCTCCTTGAGGAAGACAATTGTGAGACTCGATGTGATATTTGAGGAGGATAGAGGCTTGAGGAGGTCACGAGATGTTGAGCAAGGGGAGCAACATGCTCCTTAGCTTCAAGTGAGTTCACTGCAGAGTATAGTGTCACAGAGTTCAGGACCACCAATCTCAGGGACAACTGGTTCACAAGTGACAGGGTCACAAATCACTGGTCCTCAGATTACTAGTTCACAGGTTACTGTTTCCCAGTCTACTGGTTCTCAGATGACCACAGGATGATCATCTTTAGGTAGTCAATCTTCAGGTGGTGGGATTGAGGAAGAGTCCCCTCCATAGGATGCTTACTTCAGAGAAGAGGAAGCCAAAATGGCTTCAAGACACTTTGAAGGAAGCTCATGGATATGTGAGGAATCCCAGGAAGGCTGTCAGGGAGAGTAAACCTCCAGAGAGATTTTGTAGCTATTTAGCTATGGTGAGCAACATTAGTGAGTCTGAGCCTTCCACTTTTGAGGAGGTAGTAGGTCAACAGGTCTGGAAGGATGCCATGGTGGAAGAGTATAATTCCATCATGAAAAATGATGTGTGGGAGGTTGTTTCGAGACCTAAGGGGAAGTTAGTGGTGACTTCCAGGTTGCTCTATAAAATCAAGCATGCTGCAGATGGCAGTATTGAGAAGTACAAGGCTCGGTTTGTGGCTCAAGGGTTCTCATAGGTAGAGGGAGTTGATTATGATGGGACATTCACTCCGGTTGCTAGATACACTTTGATTAGGGCAATGATCTCCATTGCAACAAAGAAGGGTTGAAAGATTCATCGGATGGATGTGAAGACCGCATTTCTGAATGGTCTCATACATTGAGCAACCACATGGCTTTGAGGTGCATGGAAGAGATTCTCATGTGTGCTGATTGAAGAAGGCATTGTATGGATTGAAGCAAGCTCCTAGAGCCTGGCATTCGAGGATTGATACATACTTGCAACAGATGGGTTTCGAAAAGAGTGAGGCGGATCCCAACCTTTACTACATTGTGGTTGGCAATGATCCGCTTATTCTTGTGCTTTATGTGGATGATCTTTTCATTACAGGGGCAAAGAGACTCATAGATGGTTGCAAGCAAAGTCTTGCTTCAGAGTTTGAGATTAAAGACATTGGACTGATGCGTATTTTCTTGGGATTGGAGATTTGGCAGGAGCCAGGACGCATTTTTCTGGGGCATGGCAAGTATGTTGTTGATATTCTGAAAAGATTTCAGATGGAGGATTGTAGGCCCATGTCCACACCCATGATTACCAACTGGAAGAAGCTCAATGCTTCTGAGTCAGAGTTGGTTGATCCCACGATTTATTGTCAATTGATAGGCTCTTTGATATATTTGGTCAACACCAGACCAACTATTTGTTTTACTGTCAACACTATTAGTCAGTTTATGGTGGAGCCTAGGAGAGTGCATTGAGTGGCAACAAAACATGTGCTCAAGTACCTATGAGGTACAATGGATTATGGCTTGGACTATGTGAGAGGGGATGGAGTCAGATTGACAGGCTATACAGACTCAGATTGGGCAGGATGTGTTGTTGACAGGAAGCATACTTTAGGATGTTGTTTCGGATTGGGCTCAACAATTGTGTCTTGGTTCAGTCGGAAACAAAAGTCAGTGGCACTGAGTTCTACTGAGGCTAAGTACATGCCAACCAGTCAGGCTAGTTGTGAGGCCATATGGCTTCGCAAGTTGTTGGTTGGGATATTTGGTGTGCAGTTGAGGCCCATTGTGATTTATTGTGACAATCAGAGTTGCATAAAACTCTCTAAGAATCTATTTTTTCATGACAGGTGTAAACACACCGAGATTAGATATCACTTCATATGAAACTATGTTCAGAGAAGGGTAGTTGAGCTTCAATTCATTTCCACTGATGATCAGATAACAGACATCCTCACTAAAGCTTTGGGAAGAAGCAAGTTTGTACCCTTCAGAGATAAGCTGGGAGTGGTGAAGAACACTTTCCTCGGTAAGAAGGAGTGTTAAAAAGTGTACCTTGGACAAGTGTTTATCACATTACCTAGGTGCCTAGTATGTGGGAAAGTGTCCAATGTGGTCCCTAGCACATTAACTTTACTAGATATAAAGTTAAAAGTGACTTTGAGAATAATTCATGAAAAGGGTAATTAAAGAGACATTTAATTACAACCATTGATCTTTATGGCCCAAGATCTAATCTCAACCATTGGATCATGTGACTTTTCATTTTCACTCCAAGAGTCTATCTAGGGATTGAGGTGCCCCCCTTGAGTTCATTCTTCATGAGAATTTGGAGAGAGAGAGAGAGAGAGAGAGAGAGAGAGAGAGAAAGGGCACGATTTCGAAGAAAGGAAGTTGGCACACAAATCGAGGAAACAACTACAACATTGAGGGCATCCGTGCAGTATGGATTTTGTACTGTACAACTGAGGAAAGACCAGTTTGTACAACAGAGGAGGCACATAGATTTCGAGGCAGGTTGGCACAGAAAGCTAGGTGCATATATTGCTGAGAATTCCATACAACAAACCCAGAATTCGTGGCACAATTTTTTAGACAGGTACAACATTAAATGTTGTGACCACCATATAACAGTACAAATTTCTTGCACAAAAATCGAGGAGCTGATTTGGGGATTGTCAGGAGTTTTGGCATGATTTCCGAGATAAGTTTGCGGTGTCTATGCTGTGAATATTTTTGCTGAAACAGAAGAATTTCTCTGAGCTCAAGAATAATAAAAAGCTCATCTCTCACTGATTTTCCCCTTGTGGGTTTTTATAGGGTCGATTTGACCAAAAATTCTGTGTTTATTTTCTGAGTTTGAGCATTTATTTACAGTTCTATTTGTTGTTAAGAGGCTCTTGTGTTTCCTGTTACAATTTTCTGTTAATGCTATAATATCATTTACAAAAGTGAAATAAATGTGGGTTGGGCATTAAACAGTGAAAAATTGTTGAGACTTGAAACTGGGTTGGGGTCTGAGAAAAAATTACATAAGGTACTTAACATTTGTAACATCACCACTTCTAGATCCTATCCATCTTTCCTACTTGTGGAATTTGCAATCTCTCAAAGTGAATGCCTTTAAAAGACATCGCAACGTAATAAAGGTGCATACAAGTCTAGTCTCTGCACCACAAAGATTCTATAAAGTGGCATATTTTTGCATCGAGAGAAGTGAGTTGCTCTTATATCTTGGGGTGGTAGAGATGCCCATGTAACGTGTTAGTGTGTGTAATGCTAATAAACTAAAATCAAATAATAGATGGTGTTTGGTTTTCAATGTCAAAAAAAGGGAAAAAAGAAAGCAAGAGCCAACCTTCTATTTATTTTTATTAATTACCATAACATAAAAGAAATAAACCAGCATAGATCCATATTTACCCGGAGTCTTTTAAGTGGTGAGAGGTTTGAACCTAGGTTTTTTTATCCCTCTTGGCACTTCATAGATCCATGCTAAGATGGAATTATGCATGTTTGTACATTGCCATGGATGCAAAATGACTAAAAATGAAACTTTGAATAGAAAGTCCAACATAGTAACTTACAAAATTTTGGTGCAAAACTTGACAATAACTTGACTTATTAAAACATACATAAGTAAAATCAAGGTCATTTGCACAACATAGATCTATGCTCATGTAAGTATTAAATGGACTCTATTTTTATAATAGACATTCATAAGGAACAAAGGATGTCAAAATTTCAAATAGTTTAAATGCTCGATTGTCCAAAATTTATAGAGATTTATTATAAAATTCAATGTATAGAACCTGAAGATCAAATGCCATGGATGATGAATTATGGTATAAAGTGATAAATATGAATCATAACATAAGTGATAAAATCCTTGGGTTCATGATTTGGGGGGCCTTGCTGCCCCTTCTTCTAACCAAAGTGATATCCTCATCGGGTAAGGTTGGCTCCTTTCCCTTGATGATCCAATATGATATTTTATCATTCTCGTTTAGCCCAATAGCAACAATATCTTCCTCTATGCATTCAATTGTTTGTTGCAAAGGCTAAGATTATAGTGCGCAAACATGAAATCATTATGACTTTTTTTGGGCCAACTTGTCGCGCATTCTTGGAATGCGCTTGAACATGTTTCAACTGTTTTCACATCAATTCATTCTTGTCTAGCCTAATGGCAGCCTTATCACTCCTCTTTGTGTTCAATTGTTTGTTTCAAAGCTAAGTTACGCGAAACTTGGACATAGGTATGGGTTTTGAAATCGGAAATGCCTGGAAATTGGAACCCCCCTAAATGGGTATATCATATAGATTATTTTTCACATAACACATCATCATGCAAGAAAATAAGAATGATAGGTTAATTTGTAGGTAGGTTTAGAAGAAGATTAGAGGTTAATTTGTCTTATTTTCCATAGGATTTTTTAGACTTCCTATGGGTCCCATGACCCTCATGGTGATCCAAATTGGATCCTCGCCAAAATCTCTTTGTAAACTTTGTAATAAGCATTTAATTGTTTTTTTGGTAAAGTTAAGGAAATGTCCAAAATTTACTTGGAAGTTGAAACGAACCGTTGTGATGGTTGGCCTTCCAAGGCAACACATTAAAAATGAAGGTTGTGGAGAAGAAGGGCATTTGATAGAGAGGAGAGATGAGGAGGAAATGAATAAGGGCAGTAGCAAAGATGAGAGCTCAAGGAAGCAATCTGCTTGATGATCAGGGAGAAGAAGACATCGAGTCTATCGCACAATGAGTGAAGATTGTTGTTGAGCTATGACCATCTGCAAATTTCCTACTAGTGAGTAACAATATACTAAATCTATGTATAGCTCACCCTTTTGTAATCAATTTCTTGCTTAATAAAATCCCCAATCAACCTTGTTTTCTTCCTAGTTGGGTTTCTAGGAACATCTTAGTATCTCTGTGTGTTTTAATGTTATGTAGAGTGCTCTAGGTGAGATTATTGCTGTGATTTATGGTGTATTGTTATTGTTGGTTGCACATGTAGGATTAAACCACAATCCAAGACCTATTTGTGAGAAGAAAATACTATGGTGTATTGTTATTGTTGGTTGCACATGTAGGATTAAACCACAATCCAAGACCTATTTGTGAGAAGAAAATACTACACTAGCTAATTGCAAAAGAGAGAGAGAGGAGAGAGAAAAATAGAGACAATCTTCACACATAAGAGACTAAAAAACCAACTCTAATCACAATGTATTAATCCTTGATAATGAGTACAATATATAGGACTCTCTACATGACGAGTAATGCGCACTAGGTTGGGATTTCCATGTGCATGCTCAAGTAAAAAAGTAACTTCTCCCAATAGCAACAATTAACTAAAGTCAAAAGTTGCTAATAATAAGAAAAGGTAAAAAATATAGGTGCGAACTTAGTGAGAACTCTACATGAAGTCAACATGCATTCCATAATAGAAAAAATCTCATAGAATAAGACTAGAGTCTAAGAATGGATCTAAAGTCCTAACTAGGTGAGAATTTGCTAATTATGGAAAGTCACTAAATAAGTGAAGTGAGTTAACTCCAAGTATTAGATGGGTAATGCGCACTTCCCTAGGAGGCTAATATTCTTACTAAAGTGTGCTCTATAGCCATGCAATAGGAAATATCTCCTAAAATTAAGGAAATAGGAATTATCTCTTAAAAAATACGAATTTGCCTAATGGTGGTTTATGAGCCCATGGTTTTGGAAACCCATGGTATTACATATAGGAATCCACTGGCTAAAAATAGACATGCTATAAATAGCAATCCTCCTAAATAGTAGGAAAATGGAAAAAATGAGTATGTCGTTGAGCATGTATCCCAACACCCCCCTGAAACACAACTAGGGTGTGCACAATGATGCGTCCTAGCAATATGAAGCCATGTTAGGTACTCATGTATAAGTGTAGATGCATAACAACTGAACTAAAGTGAGGTAAAGAGGGAAAACCCAGTGGGAACAAGCCCCCCCCCTCAAAATATGCTACTAACAAGAAAAAAATGCTAACGTGTTCAGTTGCTAAGCTAATGTATCCCTCACTCCTAGAATGTCCCTCAATGAGACAAACTTTTGTTCGGTGAAAGGCTTTGTGAATATGTTTTCCACCTATTCTGAAGATGGACAAAACTGCATATCAACGACTCCATCTTGAATTTGTCTTCGAATAAAGTGCATATGAACCTTGATGTGCTTGGTCCACTGCCTCTAAACCGGGTCTCTACACAGCTTGAAAGTACTCTAATTATCACACCATATAACTATCTGACGATGAAAATTAACTCTCAACTCTGTAAGAAATTGCTGCAACCAAATAGCCTGAGTGGTAACATTTACTGCACCCCTGTACTCTGCCTCCACTGATGATAACGTGATTGTTGATTGCTTCTTACTTGACCAACAGATAGGTCTTGATCCAAGGTAGAGGACATATCCTAAAGTGGACTTGCGATCAGTGCTATCGCCTGCCCAATTTGAGTTTGTGTAACCAACAAGATCCAAGCAAGATCCTTCTACATAGTGTATACCAAAACTGGTAGTCCCCTTGACATATCTTTGCTGCCTTCCGGTGAAGATCATGAGGCTCCTGCGTGTACTTAGAAACTGATCCAACCACATAAGAGATGTTCGGTCGAGAGTGTGTAAGGTAGAGAAGACTCCCCACCAACTGTCGATATCTAGTACAATCAACCAAAGGTGATGCACTGACATCCTCTAGTCTAACCTCTGACTAAAAGGGTGTTGGAGCTGGCTTGCAATCTGTCATCTGAAACCTATCAAGTAGATCTTTGGCATACTTGGTCTGAGACACCTTGATTCCTAAATCATTTTGGTTGATTTCAAGGCCAAGAAAGTAATGTAACAGTCCCATATCTATCATAGAAAACCTGTCATGCAAAGCGGTCTTCACTACAACAATGGAGGAGGTTGAGCTCCTTGTGATGGGTAAATCATCTACATATAGAACTATTAGTAGAAGCGAATTCGCGTTCCTCATCATATACACATTAGGATTTGATCTACATCTAAGAAAACCTCTAGAGAGAAGATAAGAGTCCATTTTAGCATACCATGCCTGAGGTACTTGCTTAAGTCCGTACAATGACTTCATCAACCTGCAAACTAATGATGGATCCTGAACATATCCCTCTGGCTTCTCCATATATATCTCTTCATTAAGATCTCCATATAAGAATGTATTCTTCACATCCATATGGTGTACCTCCCACTTTCTAGTTGTTGCAATAGCTATAGCTAACCAAATGGACTCAATCTTGGCAACCGGTGCAAAAGTCTCCTCATAGTAAATGCCTTGTACCCGTGAGAAACCTTTAACTACTAACCGAGCCTTATACTTTGTAATGTATCCATCAACAACCCTCTTTGTATTGAAAATCCACTTACATCTAACAAGCTTCCTGATGGAAGGTAGAGGAACCCACTCCCATGTGTTGTTCTCTATCAGGGAATTGTACTCTTTTTTCATAGCTTCCTCCCAATGGGGGTTTCCTTTAGCCACTGCATAAGATTGAGGATCTGATCCAAGAATCATATAACAATAAATAGGTAGCAATGGCTCCATGGTAGGAAAAACTTGCGAAGGCTCCACAAACCGAGATCTGGTTCTCCGTGGATCGACGGGATCACACACTAGATCACCTGTTGGCTGAAGAGTATGTTGTGCCTGTCATGTTCGATGCTCTGGACCTGCAATTTCTTACTGTTGATTAGAAATATCATATATATCAGATTCAAAGATCTGATAAAAATTTGATCGAAAGGAGCCTCACGAAGTTTCGCAATTAGTGGCGATGGAGATGGAGGTGTGGACTGCTCTGAAAGTACCTGTGAAGGACCCTCTTCAAACTTAACACTCCTTTGAACGAATAGTGTATTTGAAGTAGTATCTAATAACATGTATCCCTTCATTCCCTCTTGATATCCAACAAAAATACACTCCTTACTTTGAGCTTTCATAGCTTCCCTCCTATCAGAAGGGATTCTAGCCCATGCACGAGAATCAAAAATTCTGAAGTGAGTGACTTATGGTTTCTTCCCGCTCCAAGCCTCATATGTAGTGACTCCCTTGACTGATTTATTAGGAACTCTATTCTGAATGTAGGCTTCACAATTGATAGCTCCAACCCATAACTTTGGAGGTAGTGCTCTAGCCTGCAATATACAATTGGCCATCTCTTTCAATGTCTCGTTCTTTCTCTCCGCTACCCCATTCTGCTGTGTAGTATATGGAACTGTGTGTTGCAACGCTATACTTGATTCTGAACAAAGATGCTCAACATCCTTATTCACATACTCTCCTCCATTGTCTGTACGAAGCTTCTTAATCCTCTTCCCTGTTTGGTTCTCAACTAGATGCTTGATATCTTTAAGACACTCAAAGACCTCAGATTTTAATTTGAGAAAGTAGACCCATGTATATCTCGAAAAATCCTCAATGAATGTAAGAACATACTTAACTTTACTAATCAATGGGTGTGGGAAAGGACTTGTAATGTCACTGTGAATCAACTCTAGAAGTGATAATGTCCTCCATACTTTACTTGTGTTGAACTTCTCCTTAGGATGTTTGCCTAGTATGCAGCCTTGACAAACTCCATCTGTGTATTGAATGTGGGGTAATCCATCTAACATTTCAGCCTTACTATGCTGATCTAAATATTTAAAATTCAAATGCCCAAACCTCTCATGCCACAACATGAACTCTTCATTAGCATGTGTTAGAAGAGATACATAATCAGATTTATGAGTGAAGAGAGAGAAGGTGTACAACCTGGGATGGTGATTAACCTCACCAACAACAATTTTGAACCATCTGACAAGTCAAAAATAATAACTGAGTCCGGAGTGAACTCCAACTTCTTCCCTGAACCTGAATGAGTGATTTGATAGATGGAGAGAAGATTCATTGAAAGCTTCGGAACATGAATTACATCCTGAAAGCATCCATGGTCTAGATCAACTCTACCCCTACCACACACCTTTGCAGGAGAATCATCTCCCATGAAGATCAGGGGTCATGAACAAGTCTCTAAGTATGAGAAAAGTCTATCCAATGAGGCCATGTGATGGGTAGCCCCTGAATCAAGCACCCAAGCATTAGGAGAAGATGAAATAGCAAGTAATGCCTGACCATTACTTCTTTCTGATGATGGCTTTTTCCTTGCATTATCTGGAATACAATCCTCAAGGTGATGTTGCTCAAGTGTTTGTGCCATTAGATCTATGGTCTTTTTCATGCAAGAACTCTCAGGATGGAACCCCCTGTCACAATTGGAACATTTTGCCTTCTGCTTCTTGCCTTTTGATGCCTTGGAACTCGAACTCTCGTCTGTGGAATTTTGTTTACCTTCCTTCTTGTTCTTTTGGTCCTTCTTACCCTTATTCTTCTGCTTATTCTTCTTTGAACTTCCTTGAGCTGTAAGCGCATGGGGCTTGGAATTCTTAAGTGCCCCTATTTGGATGAGCTTTGTTTGCTCATGGATAAGTGACTCCATGAAATCATCTAGGGATGACATCTTCCATGTAGACCCCATAGCTAACCTGGTAGTATGAAAAGAAGAAGTGTAGACAAAATACTCTGGTCCTGGTTTTGTTAGAATTGAAAAGATCAACTGTTCATCTTTCTTATCAATTCCACAAGCCTTAACATGAGAAAGCAAAGTTTTAAACTTACATAAGTAGTCCTGTAGAGTCTCGAAATCTCTTGGATTCAATGCATGTAAATCATTCCCCAGTTGATGATCTCTTAGATTGTCTTACTTTTCTAGCAAATCTTTCAAATTTGTCCAAACATCGTTAGGACTCTTGCAAGTATCGACATGAAAGAGGAGATCCGGAGAGATGCTCAAGCACAATATCCTGTAGGCTTCATCCATTACGTTGATGTTTTTTGATTTCTCTATGGCTGAAGTAGGCTCGATGTTAGTCCCCATGGTGATCCTATACAAACCCTTGCTTTGAAGTAGAAGCTCTATCTTGGGCTTCCACTCAAAGTAATTGAAGGGTGTCAAGATCACTGAAGAAGATGGATGATCCATAGTTCTCTATGGGTTGTTCGATTTGATCTATAAACCTGCAAATAAAGTGAATACTCCCTCACAATAATGGCTCTGATACCATGTAGGATTAAACCACAATCCAAGACCTATTTGTGAGAAAGAAATATTACACTAGCTAATTGCAAAAGAGAGAGAGGAGATAGAAAAATAGAATCAATCTTCACACATAAGAGACTAAAAAGCCAACTCTAATCACAATGTATTAATCAGTGTTGCCAGAGCGTGGGAGCGAAGCGGGAGCGGGAAGCGGGAGCGTGGGAGCGCATTTTTCAAAAAATGGTCGGGAGCGAAGCGTCTCCGAAGCGTTTATATATATATATTTATATAAATATATATATATATATT
>ML778280.1:697906-731469 GCA_009831015.1 Picea engelmannii
TTAAAGTTCACTTTACCACTTATAAAGTGACTTTATGAAAAAGACCCACTTTTAAGTTGTGGACCACATTCCTAGGTAAAAGTTTAAAAACCCATAGGAACCACTTGTCCAAGGTACAAATCTTCATTAAAATTCAACATAAACAGCAAAGTATGAAATAAAAAAATTATGATTTGTATTTATAAGGGTGCCAGCCATTGATTTCATTTTCGACGAGTTATGGAAGACACTTTTTAAAACTCAGCCCACTAGGATGTGAGCTGAGCTGTCTCATGGAAACTCACTAGAGTTTTAAAAAATGAGACTAAAATCCTTCAAGTACCTCCAATATTGCATGCTATAGATTCTGTGATGGTGAAACTATTTCTCAATGTGCCTTCCTTGCAAAAACACACTCCCCAAGTGAAGTCATGGTCTGAAATTTATTTCTTCTCCCAAGCAGTTTTTGGACACAAATTTGTCGAAAATATTAAAACACACTTGATTTCGGTCTTCAAACGTGGTATAAATGTTTTCAAAGCAGAAATCCCTCCCTCTCATCAAGAAGCAGCAGCAAAACAAAGAATGATATAAAATATTATAAAGGTGCAGTTTGTATTTATATGGGTGCTGCCAGGTATTTCGTTCTCGGTAAGTAATTGAATACTTGCTGAGTTTTGGTCAATTTCAGCAAGTTTGGTCGAAATTTTCAACTTGGCTTGCTATGCTGTGAGGTGAGTTGTCTCATGAACTGAGTTTTGACAAGTCCTCAACTGAGATACATTCAGGAAAAAATGAAATTAGATAGGATGCAAGGAACAACAAAATTTGGTTCATCCAAGAGAAAAAAAATGATGTATAAAAAATTAGAGAGTTGCGTCCCTGCAATATCTAATACCATATACATTGTTGTCAAAAACAACAGCTTTCTGTCTATTTCAAAAGAAAAGTGTCATGCAGATAAAAACTATCAATGTAGACATTATAGTTATATGTCAATAGCTAAGTTACCAGGATTCGGATTCGGATTCGGATCCGGATATGGATCCGCCAGTTTTTTGAAAACCCTGGATCCGGATACGGTCGGGAAACGACTAGTACAAACAATATAAATATTTTTTTATAATTTTTAAAAATAAAATTTATTTAAAAAATATAAATTTTATAATATATAACTTTTATATATATTTGTAATATGTAATATTTATATAAAATAATTAATATATTAATTTAATAAATTTAGAATTAAGGTATTAGATTAATTAAGTTAGGTTAATATTTAATATTAATCTATTAACTAATAGATTAATTTAATCATATTGAAATTAATAGATTAACAATTAATATGTAATATATTAATTAAATAATGCTTAATATATTTATAATATATTAATTGATTAATTAATATGCAATTTATTAATTAATATTTATATAATATGTAATTAATAATTAGTATTAGCCTATTAATCCGAACATTAATAGATTAATAATTAATATAGTAGATGAATAAAAGCAAACCCTTGTCCCGTGGCACATAAGTGATGGTCAATATGGGGGCTTTCGATAACAACACTGACAATACCCCGCACGCGCCAAGAGCCGGCGGGTTGGAGAGTCCCACAACTATTGCATGAACATAGATTAATAAAGTAGTACATATCAATATTTAATTAAAATTAATGCTATTCGAAAGATTAACATAAACATTGGGGGCCAACCTCCGGATTACACCGCATTGAGGTTTCAAATTCGCGCATTAACTGAATATTACAATGCCATTCACACATTAACCAAGTATTACATTGCAACATAGCAGATCTGCGTAGATTGATTTTTAACATAAACATTGGGGGGTAAACCATCTGGATTACACCACGCGGGCACTTTAAATTTGTGCGTTATTAGAGTAACGGTGCCATAGAGCGGATCACAACATGATGAAGGTACAAGTGCATTGTTGATTTTTCATATGAGATGATATATGATCGATTGATGTATTATTACAATGATGAGTGTTCCATATTTAGAGAACATATGGTGACCATCCATGAAAAGATGTGTCCCTTGGATAATAAATAACTACTTATTTATTATATATATTTATACCTTGTATTATAAATATCATGTCATATATATATATATATATATATATATATAATATTTATATCTGGAAGAATGTCTTCTTGATGTTGTCCAAGCATCAACACTCCCTCTCATGTCTTCTTGATGTTGTCCAAGCATCAACACTCCCTCTCAATGATGGAGACATTCTTCATCATGCCAAAGCTTGTCTTTGAAGTATACAAGCTTCACCTTAGAGTCATGACACTTGTTTGTCAGTGTTGGGAGATGTCTCTCTCCCACCTGAACAAAGGGGAAACTCCTTTTGCGCCTCTCCCTCTAAGCCAATTGACTCTCTCTGAGATCAAGCTCACTCTGGGTCCGCATGTGATAGCATCTAACATCTCAAGTCTTTATCATTCCTTGTCAAATCACCATGACTAGGACAAAGACCACACCAGGGTCGTTCACCACAGGTACACCCCCGTGAGTGATGCTAACTGACATGTGGAAAGCACCTCAAGTCCATATTATTCCTTGTCATGATCAAGGAAGAACGCATGGGCCCATTTACCACAAGTACAACTTTGTGATAAATGCATCCTATCTCCCTTGGTATGCAACCCAATCTAGGAGAAGGTCCGCTTGATGCTTACTTAGGATATTGTAGCAAAAGGTCTGTCACACATGGCACTCCCATGTGGACTTCTAGAGGCTACTTCCTCTAGAAACTCTAGGGTCAACTCCCCATAGTGTGTGATGTCAAGGTCAACTCCCTTGATGTGTCCTCATGTGCTCTCCACAAGGGACGTTGGGCTATAAGCCTAAACCCACTTTTCCTCCTCGGATAAGTGTACTCACAAATCAACTCAACTCAGTCACAGAGGAGTACGATCTGGAGAATGTCTTAGGAAGCTGCAAACATTAACACTTCCTCTCAGCAAGGGAGGCATTTGTTGCCACACCAAGTCTGTCACGGAAGTACTTGAACTTCGTCCTGGTAAGGGTTTTGGTAAGGACATCAACAACCTGTTCATTTGTAGGAAGGTACTGCACCTAGTACTGTCTTCCTCTGCACCATGTCACAGATGTAGTTGATATACACAAGACTTGAGCTAGCTCGTCCTACAAGGGGTGGCCACTCCCTTGTGGCTGATCATGCTAAGTCATCTTGGACCATATTTGACATATCGAGGTTCCCTCATGAAACCAATGTCTCACAAGACATATCGAGGTTCCCTCATGGATCCAATGTCTCACAAGACAAATCAAGGTTTTCTCGTGAAACCAATGTCTTGGTTCCTTCATCTGACCATCTTAGGCACGTCAGGATGAAGTCTACATTCCCCCCTACTAGTTCACACAGGACCCTTCGGGGAGAATGTCTCATGATGTAATCATATCAACACTCCCTCTTAACAAGGGAAGACATTCACATCAACAGAGCGGTGATATTTTTTTTGTGACTCGGCTGATATTTTCCAATTTTAGGTGATATATTGTCGATATAATACAATATTTTCAAAATATTGTGATAGATTCAAAATTGGAAAAAATCTTGAATTTTTCCAGTGATATTATTGCCAAGCTTAGAGAATTGAAATACATGGCAATGTTGGCGATATATCACCGATATTTGCAAAACTGGTTTACATCAAACAAACCCCAGGTTATTTTATCTTGCATCATACAAGTGTTAAGACTCAAGATCATCCCTAGTGTTGGCATTCATCTTTATCTCTCCTCCAGGGTTTACGACACAAACCCAGGGCTTCCTCTCTTGCATCACACAAGCACCAAAACTTCTCCAAGATAATTACAAAGGTAGAATAATGAGTAATTTTATACAAAGACATTTTTGTCCATTTACATAGAATAGGTGAGGGAAGTCGACATAGGTGAGGGAAGTCCATGAGTAACGCTAGACTAAGTCTACAAGGGAAGCCCACATGGAGCACTCCACTAAACAAGAATGTACAAGTGTTGCATTAGGGTTTATCAAACCCCCAAGATGATGCACCCTCCAAGCATGATGTCCTTGTGCCCAATGCTCCTAAATGTGCACCCTCCAATTAGGTGTTAGCCAAGCACTCCTCTTTCAAGGTGTAGCATTCTCCAAGCCAAGTGTCCTCTTGCCCAACTTTCCGTAACATGCATACCAAGGTAGTTACTTGTTCCTGGGGCTTTGTGCCCTTCCTCCTAGTGCTTAGCATTCCTCAATAAAGATAGCTTCATACCATATTTCAAGGCCCCGTCCTTGTTAACATGCATGCCATGTAGAAGATGTCAGTGCCACATAAGATAACTACCTCCTCTACAAGTGCGCCTCCTCTAGCACTGATCTCAAGGAATCCATATGCCCAATCAAAGTTCGCCAAATGTCAATCAAACATAAACAAGGGGCTAGAAATGCATAAGCCCAGTCAAAACTCTCCAAATGTCAATCAAACCTAAACAAGGGGCTAGGAGACCAAGCGCTCTCCTAGGTTGGTAGAAACACTTTTGGAGCAACCCAAAAGCTAACATTTTGTAGCAAATGTAAGTGGAGATAATGTACTGATGAAATCAATAAATGCCATGGTAAATCTTTCTCACTGCCTAACTAATTAATACGGTTGATGTATGTTCAACTTTGCGAGCAAGAGGACATGTTTGGCGTGAAAGGGAAATTGAAATTTCTTGATGTTGTATAGTTTGTTGTTCAAAGCAATGATCAGGGATTTTCCCGTAAAGGATTCATGATCCATCTTTCCCTCCATTCAAATGTAAGGACGTTTCCCTCCTCTCAGGGTGAATCTCAGTGGGCCGACATGCATACCTACCTATTTTAGGTCCTTACCAAGCCAACAGCTACGCTAACCTTCACAGGCAGATTCCCTCCCCTCTGCTTGCATGTCTCTTCCCACAGACTTGATCTTCCTATGGCCAATCGAGCAGGTTCATTCCTCTTCCGTTGGGTTGAGTGTGTTTTTAAATACCCTAGTGTACACTTTGTTAGATAAGTTGTAGCAAGGCCCTTGCACATTACATAAATCATAGGTCCTGTTTTTGACGATGAACACTGCAGCATGATGTTATCTTGTCATATTGTGATCTTCTGTATCTGATAGTTGGCTAAGGAGATTATACAGTTTAATCATGCTCATTTGTTTGGGGACACTGGGCTGGCAGGAAACTGATGAATATATTTATACCAGTAGCGTATCAATAAAATCTTCTAATAATTTGCCCCTTTTATACTGCAATGTATGTGTGCTGTTTTCCACAATGTCAGATTAAATTCGAAATGGTTTTTCAGTGTATCTGACAAAAAGATGGAACTTCTAGTATGTTGCAGCCCCACGGCTTCATTTATGTGAACTTCTGAAATTAATCATTGATTTAAATAATTCTCCATCAACTATTGCCATTTCAATTTTGTATTCAAAATATACGTTAATGATTGAATGCTTTGATGGAGATAAGATCCTTCATGATATCTTCCTTCATCTGTTTTAACTTTTATTATAAGATTTTCTTTCTACTTTACCTGTGGCAAATGCTTATTTTTTTGATGTTGCTTTAGGAAATCTCTGTTTGGTGGGGCACGACCACGGGAACTGGTAAGTCCATTTCATTTCTGCTGATAATTAATCCTAGCTTATATCTTTCATTTTCTACTCGATCGGTTATATCCATGAATTCATATGCATTTGGAGACTCGCATTAAGAATAGCGATGATATACAGGTCTTAAAGGAACGTGGTGTTGATGACGTGGTAATTAGTAGTGTGGATCCAGCTGCTGTGGTGAATAGGTATAACAGTTCTTTTGTAGCATTTTATCAGGGACATCCCGTAGACAAAACCTTTTATTGGCCAATTTGTATTCTGGGCATTCATGCTATAAATAAATGTTAATGGTTATGTTGCATGGTATGAACATAAAGTATATTTCGTTGCAAAAATCCTAAATTTGTTATGCTTACTTAATTGAGCTGCTTAATGTAGTGCAAAGGGAAATACAACGAATTCCAAGGACACAGATCCCTTTGATGATAAGGAGGTTGAACTGAATGTCGACTCTTCTGGCAGTGGAAACAATATTAGACAAGACGACAGGGTTGAAAACATTGTCTTTGATAGGAAGGTAAGTAATAGACCTTCAGAGAGACCTGACTCGAGTCGTTCTGAGCGGAGTGACTCTGAAAAGAAGGATTACTGGGTAGATATGGAGAAGCAAGAACTCCAAAGAAATTTTAGGAGAACTGAGAATTGGCGCAATCCGCATGGTAAAGATAACTATAAACAGGAACGGAGGCAGGACCTGGATAAACAGGATAGCTGGCGCAAGTCAACTGATTCTGCAAGCTTTAATGGTGGACCACAGAGAAGTCTGTCTTCATCTCTATTAGAAAATTCCTCTCATGTACCTGGTAAGTATGGGCATGGGCGAGCTGCTTCAGCTGTGGAGCTTGCTCAAGCATTCTCGAGATCAGCATCTCACATAGTCAATGGACAGAAATTCTCAAGCCAGGGATCCCCTATTTCAAAGGCTGTGCCATTTTCACGTCTTACAGACTCATCTGTCGCAAGAGAGTTTCACTCCAGCTCTGTTCAAAGACGAATAAATGGGTATTGACGTGCTTTTGTGTGCTGTTGAATAGCAGGAAAGACTTTGGCTCTGCCTTGGATCACATAGAACCTGCATGGTAAAGACACGTTGAACAGGAATAAAAGCAGACATTTTACAGGGTTGACTTGTTATGTCTTCTATTTCAATGGGAAAAGTCTCACTAGACTTGGGTTTTGCATATATAGTCTTTAGTTTGTTCTGACTCCTTGTTTGTGCTGAAGAACAACAGGGTTCTTATGCAAATGACATAGGTTTATTACTTCCATCTTGTGTACAGGTGCTGAACTCAGAATCCAGCCGTAACTATTATCATCTCCTAGGTTATCTTCCGATTTTATCATTCGTGTTGCATAAATTTTGAAATATTGATTTCTTATAGATTAATTACCAGTATTTATTGCCATGCTGATTGCTTGCATGAAGTTTTATGTTTAGTTGTTTTAGAGGTGGTCTACAATTTATTTATCGCGTGACAAACCCATTGCAATTTAAAAGATTGTATAAGGTTGGCAGGGAATTATACAATCTTTTAAATTGCAAAAAATATGATCGTATATGGAAAGGGTTCAGAGGGGTTTATTTTGTTTACTATTTGAAAAAGATTCAGAGCTGTATTGTGCTCATCACATCATCCGTAATAAGTGCAATTTTTTTATCTTCAGAAAGAACTGAACTTATTGTATGGGTTGCTTTGTTGAACAATTTTTCTTAGATCATATTTTTTACTTTGCCTTTATATTTTGGATCCCTCTCAGTTCTTGATAGATCCGAGTTTAAGATGGATTTATGCTGTATAAATAGTTCAAGTTCTGCTAGGATCAAAGTCAAAATAAATCTAACTAATATGCATTTAGTTGTACCTGTTCTGTTAATGACAATGAATTCTTTTAGTTGTACCTGTTCTGTTAATGACAATGAATTCTTTGAGCTCATGTAACAAAATAATACTTAATTATATATATTTGCAATTATTAACAAGAATGAAGTCCCCCGTAGATCTGCATGATGGAATTATAACTTATGTTTAAACCTACAATGGGGTTATTATTATTCATCATCATCTTTTCGATGAATTCCCTTTTGATAATATTGTTGATTGCATAATGCGTCATCCATGATGAGCCCTGTGCTGAGGAGAAAGTTACATGTGTAAGCCCTTTCAAACAATACTTTGAAGGTAAGGATTTAAACAAAACCATGTTGGCTCCACCTAATCCCAAACAATACTTTAAAGGTAAGGAATTAAACAAAACCAAGTTGGCTTCACCTATGTGCAAAGGGACTTTATGATTGAATGAATGCCTTAAAATTTAGAACAAAGGGTTTTAATTGATTAGTGGATTTATTGGTCACAAGTTCATTACATATATAAAATAAATAAGATCAATTTAGTGATATATTTTGAACAATCTTGTTAGATGCAATGTTTCTTTATGACTTTAAAGATGTTAGTAGCAGTGTAGATTAGCTTATTTTAGTTTTGACTTCTTGGACAGCTTCTAACAACAAAATTGATGTAATTTGACACATTATTAATAGTAAAAATTAAATAAGTTGCTTTGAAATTTGAGTCTTGTGCCTATGGTGGAAAAAACTCAATGTTATTTGGCCTAGAGAGGTAAGCATTCTATCCCATTCTCTTGTTAATGGGAGCTACTCTTTTGAAATAAATTCATAATCGTTGCTTTATTTGATAGGAGTGTTTGTCATATTCCTTGGGAGATGGAAGGGTCATCCTCAAGTCTGACCAACGTTACCACTCAAACTCTCTCCTAAAGGAAAACTCCTAACCCAACGAGAGAGCCTAATGGCAACTACCAACCAAGCCATCCATTGTCCCCTTAGTGGCCTTGTCTCTCACGTTTAGGCTAAGAAAATGAAATTTTATAGCCTAAGGGGGTGCTTCTAATGATCTATCCTGGTTAGATCATTGTATTGAAAGGAGTTTTTCTAACTTGGAATTGTGAAAGGGAACTAACGATTTGTACCCAACTCACTCTTAAGGTTTAAGACAAGTTAAGCAAGTAAATTGTTTATCAAATCACTTGATGAAACAAGCTTTAAATGATGCGTAAATTAGACAAAGTGTGCTTGTATTATGGCAAATGAGTAAGCCAAGCTTGCTTATCATGTAACCAATAACTCAAAGGGGATCAACCATTAACAATTGCTTATATTATTTGTAGAAATGCTAAAGCATGAACAATATTTCCATTCACATCCAACCATATGAAATGATTATATTGAATGAAACCAAGCATGACATCCACACGATTCAAATTACGAGTGATGGAACATGACATGAATCTTGAAGAGATTTCAACCATTCCATGTTAAGTGATGGTAGCTTAAAGGTACAACTAGATCCAAGAGATTTATCCACCATTCAATTTGAGATGTTCAAAACATGTTCATCCTGCATTAAATACTAATGATTAGATGAGACACCTAGGACAACAAATAGCTCCAAATTCATTCATCAAAAGCATGTAAAGATCATGTGTAATGTTATGAAACCACCAGCCTTAGGAAGGCTAATCACCATACAATGTAATGAATTTTAGAGCATTGATTAAATGTAAAATAAAGTGTTAGCTTGTTGAATTTTCTAATTTTCAGATGTAATAATTATTGTTTTATGATACTGTTATCATAGAATAATTATAGAATAATTACACTGAAAATCTCAACAAGACTTAGTGAATGAATTTGGTGAAAGGTTGTTGTAAGTAAGTATTGTACAAGATGATAGTAGTGTCTTTTACACTGAAAATCTCAACAAGACTTAGTGAATGAATTTGGTGAAAGGTTGTTGTAAGTAAGTATTGTACAAGATGATAGTAGTGTCTTTTCATTTAATGGACATGTTTTTTTCATTATTTTATTTTCACTAATTATTAATTATTGATTATTTATATTTATACATTATATTATAAATACATTATTTATATATTACATTATGTTGTTGATTATTTCCTCACATGAATGTCTAATTAATATAGATCACTCCATCCTGGAGCAGACAATGTGAGAGCACCTTGAGTCTATCTACTCCTCGTTATAAGAAAGACTATGTCTAGGTCATTCACCACTAGCAAAGCTTTGTGAGTGAACGAGTCATTTTCCCTTGGTCAAATCAGCATGACCAATCTGGGAGAATGTTTGCCCGATGTTGTTAACTGGAGAAACATCAACATCCTAGGCCATTCACCACTAGCCATATTAGCATGTCCCCGTGAGTGAATGTATCATCCTATCTTGGTCAAATCAGCACAACCAATCTAGTAGAATGTCTGCCCGGTGCTGCAACATCAATACTCCCTCTCAGCAAGGGAAACATTCTGCATCACGCAAAGTTTGTCTATGAAGTATACAAACTTCGCCCTAGACAAAGGCTTGGTGATAATGTCTACAGTCTGTTCATTTGTGGATATGTACTGGAGCTTTACTACTCCCTTCTATACCATGTCTCGAATGAAGTGATATTTGATCTCAATGTGCTTCGACCTCACATGAAATACTAGATTGTTTGAAAGCTTGACACAACTTTAATTATCACAATGTATCAAGGTTGTCTCTTGCTCTTGATCAAATAGCCCTGCAAGAAGCTTCTAAAGCCATATTGCTTCACGACTTGCTAGTTGCAATATACTTTGCTTCTGTTGTACTGAGTGCTACAGAAGTCTGCTTGCTTCTAATCCAATATATCATAGTTGATCCTAAGTTGAAGCAACACTCCAAGGTGCTCTTTTTGTCTACTTCACTCCCTCTCCAGCCAAAACCTCTATATCCATGTAGCCTCACTTCACCACTTGAGACATAACTTGAACCATATCCAATTGTACCACACAGGTACCTCAACACATGCTTTGTTGCAACCCAATGGAAGTGCCTCTGTTCAACCATAAACTGGCTCAAGGTGCTCACTGCAAAGCATCTGGCCTGGTGTTAACCAGGTACATCAAGGATCCAATCAACTGCCTGTACAAAGTGGGATCCTCCAAATCTGAAACTCAAGCGGAATCACTCAACTTCTTTAGATTTGTCATCATAGGTGTAGCCATTGACATGGACTTGCAATCCATCATACCGAATATGCTCAAGATCTCAACTGTGTACTTCCCCTGTCCGAGGAAGATCTTACCTGGTCTTTGCCACACCTCCAATCCCAAGAAATAATGCATCAAGCCAAGATCCTTCATTTCGAACTCTGAAGCTAAATCCCTCTTGCACCCAACAATGAGTCTCTCTTCCCTCGTAAGGAACAGATCATCAACATACAACACCAAGATCAACGAATCACCATCAACAACCTTGTAGTAAAGTTTGGGATCCACATCACTCTTGGTGAACTCCAAACTCATCAAGTATCCATCAATCCTGGAGTACCATGTCTTGGGTGCTTGCTTGAGTCCATACAAAGCATTCTTTAATATGCAAACATGAGACTCCTCATGTATCACAAAGCCCTGAGGTTAATCTATGTACACTTCTTCCTTAATCACATCGTTGAGGAATGCGGTCTTCACATCCATCTGATGTAATCTCCAACCCATAGTTGAAGCAAGAGAAATAATAGTCTTGATAGAAGTGTATCTGGCGATTGGAGCAAAAATATCCACATAGTCCACTCCCTCTTTCTGGGAGAATCCTCTTGCCACAAACCTCGCTTTGTACTTCTCGACATTGCCATCTACTACGTGTTTGATCTTATAGATCCACTTGGAAGTCACCACTAACTTTCCCTCTGGTCTCAGAACCATCTCCCACACCATTTGTCATGATGGACTAATACTCTTCTATCATGGCATCCTTCCAAACATGTTGGCTTGTTGTCTCCTCATAACTGGAAGGTTTAGAATCAATGATGTGATTCATCAATGCCATATAATTCGAGAACCTCTGAGGTCGTTTGTTCTCCCTGAAAGTATCGTTGGGAGCTGCATGCCTTTCTGCATCTTGCCAAGTGTCACGAAGCCATGTTGGCCTCTTCCTAATCATGAACACATCTCTAGGTAGATCCACTGACTAAACTGGCTCTGTTGACTTCTCTTGATGGTCTGAAGGATGATTATTTGGAATAGAGGGACCTGAACCCACATCCTTCGAAGCCTCCTGCTCCTCATTATTGATCTCCATGTGAGACTCTTTGGACCTCCTTAAGGTGGTCGCACCCTGTAATTAGGCAAATCACGACCAAAGGGAATGTGGGCGCTCTGTGTGCATAGACCGCTCGCGACCACAACCGTACAAAGAGTTGGTCGCACTATGTAGTGCAATCCTTAAGGTGGTTGTGCCCTGTAATTAGGCAAATCACGACCAAAGGGAATGTGGTCGCTCTGTGTTTATAGGGCGCTCACAACCACGACCGTACAATTGCAAAAAATAAAAGATCTAAAGCAGATCTATCAGATCTGGCATTGAAAGTTTTTAACTAGCTTCGAAAAAGACTTATACTAGCTCTGGCACTAAAAACTTTTAAGTAGCTTTGACACCATGTTGAATTTTCTGATTTTCAGATCTGATAATTATTGTCTTATGATATTGTTATCATAGAATAATTACACACTGAAAATCTCAACAAGACTAAGCAAATTTGATGAGAGGTTGTTGTAAGTAAATATTGTACAAGATGATATATTACAATTGGGGGCCCGATATATATATATATATATATATATATATATATATATATATAATTGGGTGGTAGTGCCTTTTCATTTAATGGACATGTATTTTCCATTATTGTCTTTTCATTAATTAATTTATTATTGATTATTGATTATTTATATTTATACATTATATTATAAATATATTATTTATGTATTATATTTTTGTTGATTATTTTTTCCCCACATGCATGTCTAATTAATATAGATCACACCATCTTGGAGTAGGCAATGTGAGAGCACCTCGAGTTTATCCACTCCTCGTCAGGAGAAAGACTACGTCTGGGTCATTCACCACTAGCAAAGCTCTGTGAGTGAATGAGTCATTTTACCTTGGTCAAATCAACATGTCCAATTTGGGAGAATGTCTGCCCGATGTTGCTAAATGGAGAAACATCAACATCATGGGCCATTCACCACTAGCCAAATTAGCATGGGCCCGTAAGTGAATGTATGATCCTCCCTTGGTCAAATCAGCATGACAAATTTGGGAGAATGTTTGCCCGATGGTGCAACATCAACATAGCTATTAGGTGAATTATTCTTGGACTTGATGTATACCGGAATTATGAAAGTATTCAAAATACAAAAGACAACTCAAGTTGTTCATTCAACCACCAATCATTAACATGTGATGAGATCAATATTTATGTGAACCAAGAATGTCATTTCATCATTAAACTAGAGTTGTATTAGCAAGTAAAACCATATTATCTCTGCACATGTAGTATTAACAATCCGACTTTAGAAAGATACCAAAGTGCTTCAAAGATCTGTGTGATATTTGAGGCTTTTTTAACTTAATTAAGTGGATTGTTTATGTGAGTTAGGTGATGTAAGTGTATGCACCACCAATGAGTAAGATGGTTTTCCAACCTTAATGTGTCTTAAACATCTATTAAGGTTCATTTTAAGAGTGTGTTTCCAAGCACATATTTATTACCAAAGTGAACTCAATACCATGCCCCTTTAACTTTGTATCAAAGAGAGATTAACCAAACATTATAAAACCCTTAACCGCAAATTTTCAATGATAAAAGAGAGCACAATGCATGTGAGACATCTAGCTTATGTGTCAAGTTGAAACATTATAAAACCCTTTACCACAAATTTTCAATGATAAAAGAGAGCACAATGCATGTGAGACATCTAGCTTATGTGTCAAGTTGTTCCATCATAAGATGCATCAATTTGTTGGATTGAAGCCTTATAACCACAAAAAATTGCCAAATGTTGCCAAGATGTGAGGATTTATGCCAAATCGTTGAAACCCTTATCAATGAAAGCAAGTTCAAATAATCCTTATGCCATGTGTCTTTCAACATTAATTGAATGCCATAAAATCAAGCAAATATGTGCATTAGAGTTTATTCATGGTGATAGGTTAGATCCATACAAACTTTGAAAAAATTAAACACTAGATATAACATATGTTCCATCATCCAAATGATTAAGCATCAAATAAACAAGATGTCTTGCCAAAATAAAATTCAAGCCTAATTTATATCTAGCATTTGGTTCAAGAATTGAAAGAAACAATCTAGATCTAATAATATGATAATTTTAAACCCTAGATTGCTTTAAAACAAAGTAAAGAAAGGAAATGTTATTTTTTTTTTTAATTTTAAGAGAAATAGAAAATGAAGGACCAATGCCTCACCTCTATTGGGCTATGGGGTCAACCTATTTCTTCTTGAGGTTTGATCTTTGCATCAAGTCTTGCGATTCTAGGAAACCCTAAGGTGTATCGAGCAAATTCCCCCAATGGACACTTAGATGCTCCAAGATCTAAGCGGTGAAAAGAGTGTGTGACCAACTTTTCAAGTAGCAATGAGTAGCCTCTACCCTATTCTAAGGTAAGAGCTAGAAATCAAATTAAGCTTTGCTAGGCTCAATACCTTAGATCTAGACATTAAAAACTAAGGACTATAAAGAAGTTACCTTGCCCTATGAAGCTCCTCCACTTGTACTGCTTTATTCCTCTTGTCGCTCCTCGCTAGCTTCTTCAACCACCTTCACCTGTTGCATGAAAACACTCCTGCTAGACTCTTCACAAATAAATTCTCAAGAAAAAGTTGTCAAGTCCTTTTTTCATTAGATATTCATAGACAAGCATGGGACTAGGGGCATTGGCTAATAGCAAGGTGACATAGCTTATGCTTTATTATTTTAGATTTTAACTTTTTTACTTGCACTTTACCTTTAGCCTTTTTGGGCTTTGATTTAATTTAGGCTTTCTTTAGCTAGACCTTGTTGGATTGACATATGATAAACCAAACATGAAGGGATGATATATTTTTTATGAACGAGATGAATGTGAAAGGGAAAGGTGTAAGGTGTTATGTATGGTCGAGATGCATGTACACTACATCAATTTAATCACTAGTAGTATGACTTCACTCAAAACTCTTCACATCTTTAAAATATAACCATCTTCCCTGTGGTAAGACAAGGGAAAAGATAAAATTATTAATGTTATGGAGTTATTGTATATTACTTCAATATTTACCATTTTCATGACTAGCTTAGAAGTTATAGCACCATTTCTAAATGTTAAACCAATGCATTGAGAGCAGAGCACAACATATGAAGTATTGCATCTTAAACCAAAGTACCATGAGCATGTATACTGAAAGCATAATGTAGCAAGTGCATACGTCATTTGAGGTGTGAAGGAGGAGACTTGATATACCATGGCTGAGCACAATCACATATCTAAAGGAGAAAATGAAAGAATTGTCCGAGTCTGGAAAATATGAGCAAGAGAGCTCATACAATCAACAACATAACACCCCTTGTGAGGGTGCCTCTGGAATTAGTTACCCCTGGGGAAACAAGGAGGATAGAATTAGGTTGAAGTTATAAGTAGTGCTTCAAAATATATGCCTATTGCAATTATGTTTTTCAATGAAGTTAGCAATGATAATAAAAATTGCAAAATTATGTTTTTCAATGAAGTTACTGATGATTATTGAAATTTGATGAGGTGTACAGTACAAAAAATACTAGTAGAGAAAAAATATTGTGACTAGCCTACATGTAATCCAAAAGTTCAATTTGAAAAGCCCAAACCCAAATGGGTATGTTTTTTATGGGATTCAAAGAGGTGACCTATTGATAATGTAATGATAAAATAATAGTATAATTATGAGAGGTGACTACATGAGAATGATAGCATGTTGGCAATGTTTTGGCGGATAACAAAGGCTCGTATTCCTCACAAGTGATAATGTATATTATATTCCATTCTATTGTGCCTTTGTATGCAGTTTGATCATTGTTAGTGTCCATTGAAGTAGACGAGAATTGAAGATGTAAATACTATAACTAACAATTTATTAAATGAAAATAATAATTCATCATTGTTGTTATCTTTTTGAGTAGTTGAGAATTGAAGTTAGCTCAGTGGTTTAGCTCAAGTGGATGAGTGTTGTGGTTCTTTAGCGAGAGGTCTTGGGGTCAAATCCTCGACCAATCGTTGTTGAGTTTGTTGGTCCTCACTTGATGTCCTCATCGGGTTAGGCCCGTAATCAAGTCAATGGTTTACCCCGCTTATACGAAGGTTTCTCGAGATTTCATTCCTCGAATAAAAAAAAAAGTTGAGAATTGAAGTTGTTAATAGTACAACTATAACTAATCATTAAATGAAAAATAATAAGATAATTGCTACCTATAAAAATAATAAGATAATTATTATCTATAAAAGAATATGGATATTGATTTTTTACAATGGATAATGAAGAAAAGTGATTGTCATATTATGCCTTTATTAATAATTTCAACATTACATCTTCTTCTTCATAAGTGTGAATATTATGTGAATAGTGGAAGGCAAAGAATGACTCAACATGGAGCCATACTAGGATGTCTAGTGGGAGTCCAGTCGAGCTGGAAAGTACAATAAAAAATTGCTTGCCTAGTGTATGGTAACATGTATCTTGTGTGTATTTTTTCAAAATTACTCAGGCTGGAAAGTACATTAAAAAATTGCTTGGCTAGTGTATGGTAACATGTATCTTGTGTGTATTTTTTCAAAATTACTATTGCACATTTTAAACAATAAAAATTGTTATATATTGTAACATTCTCAAATAGTTATTGAGATGCACTACCAAAAAAAATTTGCTCTTATATCATCATGTAACATACCTAACTCCCTAGTTGGGCCATGTTACTACCAAATCGATTCAAATGCGGAAAATATACACAACATGACATACATGCATGTTATTATCATTAATAATTAAAAACGTGAATGCAAATGATTTAAATATGCACAACAACAATTAAACACACACCACAACATTCATAGATACAAAATATAGAGTAAATGCAACATTGACTCATACGATTAAAACTATAAGTGACAGAGTGGTCAAAACACTTATCTTTTAAAACGTTTTACACAACTGGTTGTAGACAAAGGACATTCCTCCCAACCGTAGGCTTTGTTGCACCGATTCTTTTTGCAACAAGCCACTCCCGCAATGGGGCTATGAGTTCAGAAGGACATACATGCTCTTATGGGTGTCTACAATCCACTATAACAACTCAAATACCCACTGGGAACAAAGTGACATGACTCCTACAGCAATTCCAACCACCAAACTCTCTTCCCCATCAGCCTGCACAACCCAAGGGATGTGATTTCCTTCTCTACATTGTAGTACCTCAGAAAATCTCCATCCCCTTCAGGGTTCTAGCATAGACCAACCATAAATCTCTCTATTGTGGGCTCCAGGAAATCCAACTGCAATAGGAGTGCTCACATAGCAAACTCACTTTCTCTTGGGTAATTTTTCTTAACACAAAACCACTCACATGTATAGCATCCTCATTCTCAACATAATTTCCAGCTTCAACAAGCTATCTTCAATACCCACTGTGGCTAGTCACTCTTCTACAACACTCTGCTTTGGTTTTTCTCATTTCTTGCTCACTGTAAAAACTCCCTTTTCTTCCTACTTGGATTTTCCTCTTTTCCCATGCTTACTTGACTCTTATTATTCCCCAAAGATGATTACACTCAACCAATGTTGTCATAACTGAGTGGGATGACCTCCTCACTCAACCTCTTAAATGAATTCAATGATTTGAGTGTTTAATAAGTCAAAGGGATAAATGGCTAAGTGACAAACTGATTAATGAAGATAGCTTAAGACTCAAGGTATATGAAACCCCTCAAAATCCCTATTAAGCCCCCTCTCTTATCCCCCCATCACTTGGGTCCTTACCCATCTACAATCGGCGGTGTATTTCATTTTATTATTTTCAATGTACAATGTTTACATATTACATCGCTTGGCCCCCAACCATTCATAATACTTACAAATATACAATGCTACATCGAGGATCAAAATTAGGGTGTTATACATATTTTGAATTTGATTATATGAATTGTTTGTGATGTGCCATTATTGTTATCAATAGAAAAATATGTGATAGAAATATTATTTTATATTGAAACAAAGAGTAACAATATCCCAAATAAATGTCCATGGAAGGATTTGGACCTACATTTCTTGAAATAATGTGCTCTACTAGTTGCACTACAAGGATAGTTGCATCAATGATCAATGATCATGTGTATTCATTGCATTAGTCATTATAGAAGCAACACTTAGTAGTCGTTGTAGTGGCCAATGTTGTAACCAATTTTTTTTCCAGTAGAATACGATTATTATATAAGGATAAGTACAATGTACTATGTGGAGTAGATAGCTTCCATATTGATTGGTTGTATGTTGCAATAAAACAATCAACATTCCCCCTTCTTGTGGAAAACCATTCTCCATTATCATGGAAATCTATATAAAACATAAATTATACAATGGAGCGATTATGTTACTCCACTTGCATCACCATCAATTCCCACAAAAAGATAACCCCTACTTGAAATAAAGAAGAAATAAATTTGCAACCTCATACTATAGATGAATTTAATGGTAGTGTGATAGTGACAACAAAAATGCTACCCTCTCATTATGAATACAAAGTATGTCATTCTTCAACTCCTACAAATCATACAAGGAAAATATTGTATTAGGTACACCATGTTGTATTCATTTTCCCAACCAAAATCTCCAACATCGCATGAATT
The DNA here is from genome assembly GCA_009831015.1 of Picea engelmannii. Lineage (NCBI taxonomy): Eukaryota > Viridiplantae > Streptophyta > Pinopsida > Pinales > Pinaceae > Picea > Picea engelmannii. Next base: position 716,330 of record ML778280.1, read on the forward strand.
TTTCAAGATTGAGGATGACTTGTCTCCCACAATGAATGAATGAGCCTTGTTATTTACTTGAATTAAATTGTATCCATCAATTTTTTCACTCTTCTTTTCTTTTTTCCTTTCAACGTTGTTCTCACCTTTAGTAAATTGCCCATTCTACCAACAACACCATAGATGTTTGATAATTATACATAGAATCTAGAATGTTGAAAAACTAAGTCAAAAAGGTGTTCTTTAGCATGCTCTCCTAGCTCAACATTGTTGTGAATCTTGTAGGCACCAATCAAAGGTACTTTCACACTTGAAATTTTTTATTGGTGTGTTTTCAATAAAGTTTTGCACTTCATCCAAACATTCAACACAACCAAGAAGGTCAAGTATGCATGCGTATTTCTCCATTTTGGGCATACTACAATAACATTGGTTTTTGTAATGAAGAATATTTAGCCCCTTATCCACTAGGGACAGATGACTACACATATAGAATACAATTAGTATTTAGGATGATTCCTTTAGACTTTAATGTGCCACATATCCATTGCCTATAAAGAGCTAGGACATCATGAGGGAAAAACATGTCACTTGGGGGATCAAACCTTGGTGGGCCAATAACAACACTTGTATTTCACTAATCCAACAAGTCCCATTCAACAAATAAAGGAAAAATGGTTATGTTTTCCTTGTGTCTTTTGCATTGGACAAAAAAGTGCAAGGGCATCCTCACCATGCCCTTGCATCCCATATCCTGCTACCATTTCATTCCACATGACCACATATCTAAAAGAATTATGATTAAATAATTGATCAATGATCATCATAGTTCCACATTTGGCATGCATGTTTATTAGAGAATTCCCTACGCAAACACCATACTCTAATCCACTTGTAACTGTGTAATGATGCATCCTTCTACTCTATTGCAAATCTACTAAATGAGCACATGTTGGAAGGACAATCACCATTGTAGCAACACATTGTTTTGCATTGGTTAGATACATTTGATTGAACACTAGTAGAGCCTCGTTGTCATGTTCATTCTAGGCCAACGTGACAATCTTTGAATTCCACGAGACAACCTATCTTTTAGTTATCTCGCCAAACATGTTGCAAGCCATATATATACACCCACACTTTGCATGCATGTTTAAAAAGGAATTGGCATGAACATGATTGATTTTTTCTTAGTATGTAATCAAGGATCCACTTTCCTTCTTACAAATGTCCAAAACGGGCATGCATGTGAGAAGTTTAATATGGTGGCCTAGGAATACACTGCACCATCCAATTGCATTTTATAAAATAGTTTTATGACCTCAATGACATTTATTTTGATCATACCTTGAAATCATTGTGTCCTTTGACACCAAATTTCTTTCAAATATTTGGTTGAAAAATCTGCATGTGCTCAATATTCCCCAAATTGATATACATCGCCACGAGTTCTCCATATGGTTATTTATAACAATACCTTTTCCAATAGCATAGTCACTGATCAATGTGTGTTATTCCAATCTCCTAATTTAGCAAAGGCTTGGCATACACTAGTCATGGTTACACAGCTAGGCTTCATGCTTGTGCAGTGCATTTGGTGAAGAGCATAAATGTGTCTTGTGTATACCATGCAATCATCCCATTTTAAGAGACAATGATTGTTTTATACATCATGTGAAAGATTAGATGTAGAATCTCTATGCTCTCACATTTGGCATACAAAGCAACAAGATAATTTTCCACAGTAACATGCACTTCAAACCCATTTCGAATTATAAAGTCAAGGACCATTTTGCATTCTTCCAGAGCTCTCAAAAGGGTATGTGATTGAAGAACAATCATCATTGCAACAAGCATGAGCATGATGTCCTTTGGTTGCATTTGATGAAAAAATCAACTATGTATATGTTCTAAGTATACACAACAAGAATTTCATTCCATAAAATTGTGCCCCTTTTTAGATATATCAAACAATGGACATGCAACCTCCATTACAGTTGGCATACATTATACAAGCGAGTTCCCAACAAAAACATTCATCTCGACTCCAACCTTGACTACATGACCATGATTAATTTTTTCCCTCTTGCAATGTTGATAACTCGACATAAGGGGCCATGAGTACCAAATAATATACTACATATTTCAAGAGAGAGAGAGAGAGAGAGAGAGAGAGAGAGAGAGAGAATTGTATGAATTAATCTCAATGGGAATGGGATGGGTGTTGGCTCCAAAACTACCTTCAATGGACTATCCTTTTAGTCTTTTAGTAAAGTGGTTTGATATCAATGGCTTGCCATTTTTTCTTTGGATTTTGATGACCTACCCATTGAGTGATGATAATCTCATCAACTTTTTTGTTATGAATATGACACTCATACAAATACATCTATACACGGTGGTTTTGTGATGGTTCTGCTAGAATGATGAAGCCAAGTCTACTAAAACTCATAGAATGAATAACCATATATCACATAAGGAATTAATGAGCAAGTAAACCCTCATACATGAAACCTTCAAAACTTTTCTTTTCTAGGTGGGTACATTGCTCAAAACTCTCTCTATATAATTATTTATATACTTCAAGGATCCATATTTATGTGGAAAATATTTTAATTTCCACCTTTACTAAAATTCAAGTCTATTAACAAATTGTTGGAATGATAAACTAATCCTTCACTGCTAAAATTCCATATATGTGTGCTTGCTAAAATTCCATATCCGTGTGCTTGCTTTTCTTTCATGGAAAATTGAAGTTCCACCTTTACGAAAATTCAAGTCTATTAGCAAATTGTTGGAATGATAAACTAATCCTTGACTTGTTAAAATTCCATATCTGTATGCTTTCTTAACAATAATTAACATTTTTTTGCACAAGTTAGTCTATTTCATATAACTCCATTTATACAATTAAGCACTTTTTTCCAGCAGAATACAATTAAGCACTTGACATGTCACACCTCCATCTATACAATAAACCACTTAACATCTCCCGCCATAGTCTCGCTTCCTTTCCCAACATAGTCTCACTTCATTTTATAGATTATATATGTAATATTTGTTTACCAATTTAGAATAAATTCTCACACAATACATTTTTTACAAATTTTGGATAAGTTTAGTATTGAGTATTTTAATGGAGAAAACTTTCACCATCCTTTCATCAACTTCTTATTTGTTTGTTTTAAACAACTTATACCTTAATTGACAAGTGAGAGTGTATTGATTGATTGAATGAAAATAAAACTTCTAAAGTTATACCTTACTATGTAATAAGGTGAGAATAAGTAGATGAATAACCTTATGTGTAATAAGGTCAAAATAAGTAGATGAATAACCTTATGTTGAACATGCATGGACCTACTCCACCATCTTTGAACTTTTATAAATTCGAAGTGACGATGCCTTTTGAATTGAATGGTATAAGTGGGAACGATGAATGCAAAGTAAATTAAATGTCAGTTTTTGGTTACATTACTATGTAGAAGAAAAGGCCAAGTTATAAAGTTCCCAGCCATCTAGGCTGGGCCAAACCACACAAAACTCTTCCTTTTTACAACTCTGATATCATAATGTAACGTTCCCCAGTCCAACCGAGGGACATTATTGTTAAAATTTTGGTATGCTTGTTTAACCATGGATCTAATTGCAACAACAACTCAAGACAAGTAGAGCGCTCCTTCTCCAATGGTAGCGCACAAGAGAGAGAGTCTCCATATCCACAGAACAAGTACCATACACAACTGCAGTCGTTGCAACTGCACTACTCTCTCAAACTTGCGCCATACTTAGCAAGAATATCACCAAGAGTATCACCAATAATGTCACCAAGAGAATCACTTGATAGCGTTAGAGAGAGACCAAGACCAAGAGATGACCATGCACCCTTACTCCTTGCAACTCCAATTGTAGCTCTCCACAAGACTTGCGCTCTGACCGGGTAAGCAAATGAGCTAAAACGTTCTCTATTTATATTAATTTGTCCAGTTATTTTTATGGTTGGGCCGACCTGACTTTCTGGTAATTATATTTTATGTTTATCTTTTTCCTGTGGAGCCAAATTGTCTTTCTGGAAGATAATATTCCAATATTATTTATTCTGCTAGGCCAACTTGTCTTCTAGGGTTTCCACACATTTGTTTAATGGTTCGCTTGTTTCTGGAATATTCTATTCTAAGTCATAGGTTACATGTGGAGGTTAATACCTCCCGCAGCTACCAAAACATCAACACTCCCTCTTAGCTAGGGAGGTATTAACTAAGATGTTCTTTATGTAGTGGTCTCAAACACATCCATCCATCTCACATGGCATGGGTAAGACTCACATGGTCTTGCAGACAAGTCTATAGGTAGCATCACCATAGCCACACGGGCTATCATATGATCAAACATATCATGTAACAAGTATCACCATCATAGCTGCACATTAGCCATCATAAGAAGTTTTGCACTTTCACTAGAGTAGCGTACGAGCCTTTGTTGGAGTAGCATACCAACATGCGTTGGGGTAACATACCAGCCTATGTTGGAGTAGCATACCAACATGCACTAGAGTAATATACCAGCCTGTGTTGGAGTAGCATACCAACCTGCGTTGGGGTAACATACCAGCGTGTGTTGGAGTAGCATACCAACCTGCGTTGGGGTAACATACTAGTGTGCATTGGAGTAACATACCAACCTGCGTCAGGGTAGCATACCAACCTGCGTTGGAGTAACATACCAACCTGTGTTGGGGTAACATATCGGTTTGCATTGGAGTAGCATACCAACCTATGTTGGGGTAGCTCCCACTACTTGGGTATCACATCTCTTCCCTCTACTAGGGAACACATCAATTCTCAGTACTGGATAAAAAAGCATTACTTCTCACTCTTGGAGAAAACTATTTGGACCACTCCAAGCTTGTCCCTAACAGAGGCTTGGTCAACATATCTGCTACATGTTCATTGGTAGCAATATATTGGAGCTTCATTTCTCCCTTTTGTACCATTTCTCGGATATAATGGTACTTGATCTCAATCTGCTTTGACATATCATGGCACACTAGGTTCTCTGACAACTTTATGCAACTCTAGTTGTCACAAAAGATACAGGTTGCCTCCAACTCAATATCAAACAATCATGTAATCAGCTTCTGAAGCCACACTTCTTCGCCATAAGCTGAACATGTTGCCACGTACTCTTGGTAAAGCCCAAGCTCATCAGGAAATGGTATGATCTGGCATATCATGCCCTGGGTGCCTGCTTAGGCCCCTGCAAAGCCTTCTTCAATATGTGGACATGAGACTCCTCCTTATGTATCTTATGGATGCTTTATGTATGCTTCTTCCAACTTCTGGAGCAAGTGTCTCGTCATATTATTCTCCCTCTTGCTAGGAGAATCCTCTAGATGCAAATCAGTATTTGTACATCTCTATGCTTCCATCAACAACATGTTTGATCTTATAGATAAATTTGGAAGTCACCATTGACTTCCCTTCTGTTCTCAAGGAAAAATATCCATATTCCAGTCCTTCTGACTGGCTTCCTCCTATGTCACTGAAACTAGGGAATCTTCCCAGGAGGTCTCATATCTCCTCAAAGCCTCTGAAGCGTCGATCTAGCCTCCTCAACTCATGGCACATGTCTGTTAGTCTTGGAAGAGGTCTATCTCTCCCATTTGAATTTGAGGAGGAATAATTTTTGAATGAAATTCTTTAATCCACTGACTCTTGCTAAGATCGGGCTCACTCTGAGTCTCTATAATCTCCAGAGCCATATACTCCCTCTATATGTAATGATTTCCTCTTAAGTCTACTATGAATAGTCCCGGGGAGGCTACTCTTCCTTACTGGATCGTGAGGGTTGAATCACTCTAAACCCTAGCTCCTTTTTGAGTTGGTACTTGGTGGGGCCACCTGCCTCACCACTAGTGGATCCATCTACTTCTCATTATATGGCTCGTCAATCCTATATGTCTTTGCATCCTGGAAAGTGTTACGGGACCATGTTGGTCTCGTCTTGGTTATTTCAATGATTCTAGGTAGGACCTTATGGCTCTACTAACTCTTCCTGATGATTTGAAGTGTGATCAATTGCACTAGAGGGACTTGTTCGATCATCTTTTGGAGCCTTCTACTCCTTACAATCAATCTCCATGTGAGATACTTTGTATCTCACCAAATTACCCTTCTTTGTCTTCTTCTTCTTTGGTACATGGATATATACGGTCGTGTATACAACTTCTTATCTGGATAGTCTGCTCCATGTTTCAAACTAGAGACCATCTAATATGTTATCTCTTGCATCCATCACTATAACTTCCCTCAGAGTTATCACTTGTGACCTGCCCAGAACAAGGACAAGAAAGGGGAAAACAATGGACAAGAATAATACTCTTATAATAAAAACAAGAATGAGAACAATAAACACAATAGCTCCTTCTCAGAGCTATTGCTTGTGACCTGCCTGGAACAAGAGCCAAAAAAAAAAACAAACAATAATAAGAAATAGGAACAACACTCTTCTAGTGTTGTGATCAATCATTGCTCCATGGTAACCTCCATGAAATTTAAAAAATAACCTGCCTGAGACAAGAGCAACAAGAGAAACAAGAGTAAAAAGTATAATAGCATTTTCATCAAGAATAAAAGACAATCTCATGGTAATCATAATATTATTACCAAGGTGACTTGCCTGGAAGCAAAACAAGAAGTATATCCTAGAGGAGATGTCAGTTCATCTTGCAAACAAGTACAATAAGCATCTATATCAATAGTACTTACATGTTTCCAAGTATTCATTGTATCTAGCAGTAATAGAACCTTTCAAGTATTGATGTCAAAACTAGTAATGTAGCAATTTTCAAACTTGATATGTGCAAATTGGAAAGTTATTAATTTAATCAATCAAACCTGGAACCTGGAGTCTTATATTTAAGAACGAGTGTCATTTCTTTTCTTTCGAGTCTTTTTCACTCAATATGACAAGTATTTTCTTCAACTTGTCCCATGTACTAAGTCAATATGCTTTCTTGACATAAATCTGAGTTAGAGAATATAATGCAAATAAACTCTAATATCTCAACCTTAAACAATCTAATACTTTGACTAAAGTTAGTTTCTAACTTTAACTTTGAACATAGGTTAGTATGATAGTCATATCTTTAATAGATCAAAATACAACTAGATGTTCATAAGATCACAATAATGCCATAATAGCTAAAGGCATATGAAAAAAATCAAACCTGGAGTGCATTTTTTCTCTGAATGTGTTGGATCTGATATCCCTTTGGATCTACGATTGTTGCTTGGAATAGAGATCCCTTCTTCAATCACACTCAAAATAGTGATACAATTTAAACATATATAAGTACATACCTCCAACATCATCGACAGGTAGTGGCACCATCCGACAACAATGACAAGCAATGATGAACCTTAAAACTTCAAAGGTGCTCCAACTTGTAATCTAAGGGTAGTTGGAGATGTGCTAGGGTAAGGCACACTAGGAAAACAAAAATTAGTCCCAACACTTCACATAAACTTTCAATGCAATGGATGTTGGCACTGCAACTGGTTGTGCAATTGGCACTGCATATGGTGGTGCAATTAGCACTGCATATGGTGGTTCAACTGGCACTGTAACTGGTGTTGCAACTAGCACTGCAATTGGCATGAAGGAACTGGAATGAAGGAACTAGTACTGCAACTACAACTGGCATTGTAGACCTAGGGTTTTATGAGGAAACCCTAATTTCTCAACTTCAGAAATTTGTAGATCTAATCCGGGGAAGAGATGTGCCCTACTTAGGAAACCTTCTTAGTGGGTTCAGTAAGTGCTCAATGAGCTTGACAATGGAGAAAATGAGGATCTTCCTTCCAGCGGTTAGATTGTTACGAAGGAAACCAGCTCTGAAACCATGTTAAAATTTTGGTATGCTCGTTTAACCATAGATAATGTCACATCATTGTCACCCAACCATAGGCATTTACATATGCCACCCCCAAGCACACTAAACTTTACTTAGAATAATTCTGGCAAGCCTACTCCAGAACCAATAGATAAACCCTAGCTGCTAACTACAACAACAACTCAAGACAAGTAGAGCGCTCCTTCTCCAATGGTAGTGTACAAGAGAGAGAGTCTCCATATCCCCAATAGACAAATCCTAGTTGCTAACTACAACAACAACTCAAGACAAGTAGAGCACTCCTTCTCCAATGGTAGCACACAAGAGTGAGAGTCTCCATATCCACAGAAAAAGTACCATACACAATTGCAGCAGTTGCAACTGCACTATTCTCTCAAACTTGSGCCATACTTAGCAAGAATATCACCAAGAGTATCACCAAGAATGTCACCAAGAGAATCACTTGATAGTGCTAGAGAGAGACCAAGACCAAGAGATGACCATACGCCCCTATTCCTCCTTGAAACTGCAACTCTCCACAAGACTTGCACTCTGACTAGGTAAGCAAATGAGCTAAAACGTCCTTTATTTATATTAATTTGTCCAGTGATTTTTCTGGCTGGGCCGACCTGACTTTATGGTAATTATATTTTTTGTTTATCTTTTTCTTATGGAGCCGACTTGTTTTTCTGGAAGATAATATTCTAATATTATTTATTCTACTAGGTCGACTTGTCTTTTAGGGTTTCCACACATCTATTTAATGGTAACTGCACTATTCTCTCAAACTTGCGCCATACTTAGCAATAATATCACCAAGAGTATCACCAAGAATGTCACCAAGAGAATCACTTGATAGTGCTAGAGAGAGACCAAGACCAAGAGATGACCATACGCCCCTATTCCTCCTTGAAACTGCAACTCTCCACAAGACTTGCACTCTGACTAGGTAAGCAAATGAGCTAAAACGTCCTTTATTTATATTAATTTGTCCAATGATTTTTCTGGCTGGGCCGACCTGACTTTATGGTAATTATATTTTTTGTTTATCTTTTTCCTATGGAGCCGACTTGTTTTTCTGGAAGATAATATTCTAATATTATTTATTCTACTAGGTCGACTTGTCTTTTAGGGTTTCCACGCATCTATTTAATGGTTCAATTGCTTTCGAAATATTCTATTCTAAGTCATAGGTTACATGTGGAGGTTAATACCTCTCGCGTCTACCAAAACATCAACAATTACAGTGCGGAATACACATAAAAATGAAGTTTCTACTAACTAAAGTAATTATTTAACTGTTAGTCAATTTCCTGTAGCTTGCAACTACAAATTTAAAACAGATTTAGCTATTGTCTATAACCATAAAACATATGCATCTAAAGCATGCCAATAATCAACATGAAATGCGGATAAACTGCTCATTGCAACAACATATAAGTCATTATCATTTACGTAGAGTTCATGCACAACAACAACACACGTAAATAAATCAACAACAAGATAAAACACTTATGTTTAAACAAGAATTGTGCAACCAACTGCTTGGGACGTAATTTCCACCCAACCATAGATTGATTGTTCCAAATATCAATATCTAGTCACCCCCGAGCTGAGACTAGTAATCCACAAACGAAGGTGGTCTCTCACAGTCCACTTGCAACTCATAAACTCATAACCCAACTAATATTCTCCTACAACTATCCTGGTTTTTCTACCAACTCTCTTCCTCCTCACCTTCCCAACCCAAGGAATGCACCATTCGTTTATCAGGGATAACCCAAGGGATGTACCATCCATTTATCAGGATTATCCCAAGGAATGTGTCATTTGTTTATCAGGGTTTCTCTGGCATAGGTAACTAGGAATCTCTCGGCTGGGAATTCAAGGGAACTTGTTGCTAGGAAAACTACCAGCAAACCAACAACAAACACTTTTTGTTACAATGCAACTCACTTTGGAGGTCACTCTTCAGGCCTGACAACCTGAGTCTTCAATCTTCAGCTCCAAATGCTCCAAATATGTTCCAACTTGCTCTAGAATCCACTCTCCATGGTTTCACCCACTCCAATCTCTCTTTCTTGTTCTCTCCTTTTCTTCATGCACACAAAATTCCTTCTTCGAACTATCGTCCTAACCATACGAATTTCCTCCCTTTGGCTTGCCTTTCTTGACTCACATTCTTCCCCAAGTTGATTATACTTGACCCCCAGGTTCCCAATAACTTTAGGATGTGACCATTCACAAACACCCTCTTACATGTATTCACTGATTGGATTTGGGAACACTCAATTAGAAATTGGAAGGCTCATATACAATTAGAAAGTTTAGGAAAATGGGTTAAATTAATATACATGGGTATTTCCCCCTTGGACCCCTCTTGGCCATTATCCTTGACACTCCCCTCTCTTGTGGATTAATTCAGCCCCCATCTCTTGTCCATGTCCCCTTAGCAGTTGGCATCATGTTTTAGTATTAAAACACAGAAATACAATTCACATATTACATCGCTTTGGTTGTAGCCACACATATATCTACATAAGGATTAAGTAAACTAGGGATTACAACATGGATGTTACAAATGTGGAGATACCTTTATTATGCTTGAGTCAAGTTTTTGAAGAATCTGGACTTTATAAATCTTGGTTCACAACTTAGATCCCATCTCCCATATTTTATCCATCTTTATGTTACTAGAAGTTTTTTTATTAATCCATTGTTGATGTTAAGTTTAACATGTCACTTGTGGGAATTGAATTTGGGTGGGGAGAATAACGATCATTCCTCCCAACCACCCAAGCTAGACCCAACTGAGAAATTTTTTGTATGTGATAAATGAGGCTTTTTACAATTATATCTCCACTCTTTCTTCAGTGATATGGGGTGTTACTAATTTAAACTAAAAGAGAGTGAACTTATTACAATATATTTGATTATGCATGTTATTAAGGGATTTGTATTTGTACAAATCCCAACACAAGATCACCAAATCTTGCGCAACTACAGGAAATCCTACCACAATCACCTTAATAAGAAATCCCCTTGTTTTAGTGATGAAGGAGGTCCACCACAAGGGAGGCTTCGTTGGTGACCTCAAGGGATCAAAGCTTTTTTAGTACCTTCCTAGAACAAGAACACTTATAGAATATGTATGATGAATTCCAAGTACAAGTATGCAAGAAATACCTCTTAAAGAAAGTAGACAATGAAATATGTTATGGTTGTTGTAAAATTGCAACAGTTAATAGCAATACAACAACAATACATAAATTGTAACAACAACAACAAAAATTACAGTTCATAATTGCAACAATTTATCATGAAAACTTAGCATTTACTCGATAGAATATTAACCAATTATTATATGCAATTTCTGAGTATGTTTGGCCACTATTCCAACAATGTATGCAACAAATTAGTGTCTGTTATGATAGTTGTAACAAACTTTTGCAACAACATCAAGTATATTAGTGAATTGGCTTAAGTTAGGGTGAATAAAGTTAGTAGAAAGCTTGAGAGAATGAAAATTGAGAGTTTGTTGATCACTTTTACCACAAAAAGAGAGCTTAAATGACTAGTGCCTTAGGGCTATGGAGTCTCTTACAATAGTAATAAAATATGTTTGCATATGATAGTAGCAAGATCCAAGAGGTAGGGCTTGAAATCTAAAGTGCTAGCACATTAGGGCCTTAGGTTTCAAGCCTTAAAGAGAAGAATTGCTAGAGTGCAAGCACTTTTGGGCTCTGACAACCTTTTCTCCCTTCTTAAGTTATTCAATTATGTCACAATCAAGAGTCTAGAATCAAAATCCTAAAGTGCTATCACTTTAGGGATTTAGTAGCTTAACCCTAGGTAGGATTTCCTTCACAAATTTATGGATGAAATTAACCTTGTGAGAGGAGGAAGCACTTATGTTCCTCTCTTAGGGTTTTACCAAGCAAAATCTTCAATATGAACAAGCAAAATTTACCATAAACATTCAATAACATGAAATGAAATAGTAGAAATTTAGTTACTTCACGAAGATACGATAAGAATAAACCCTAATTGCAGAAATTCCATCCAAAAATCAGCAAAATACATCCACAATTGATCCTTCAAGCAAGTCGCGTGACTGTAGAAGAGAGAGAGGGCGAAAATTTCAGACTTAGTGCTCTCACAATGGAGCAAAATGTGATCCAAAATGAAATGTCAAGGAGGTTTATTTATATGGAATATCCTTGACCTATTTGTCCACTTACAGTGGTCAACACAAAAATAGAAGAGGGTCGACCCCTTCAAATTGTCCTTTCAATTTACAAAATTAAATTTTACATACAACAAAACCCTAAAGAGGGTGACGTCGTGCCCTAGTAGGGTGACGCTAGGATCATGGGAGTGATGTCAAGGCTGAAAATGTGGAACGTTGGGCCTCCAAAGGCCATATGCTACTCTCCCATGTGCCAAGGTCCAAGTTAGTGCCTCCTCCATCAATTCACCGAGCAGATCCATAAAACCCTAGCCCTTAGGTGACGTCAAGGGCTAGGAGGGTGATGTCTAGGCCTCCAAAGGCCAACATTCAAGTGGAAAAGGGTGGAGTCTCATCATCTAGTCACGTCGAGATGCCTCCAAAGGCAATGTCCTACATCGTCAAGGTGCAACACTCATCATGAAATGGCACCCCACACGTGGGGTCTAACATCCATCCTATGGGCAAGGTCCTTCAAAGACAAACAAGTAAGTCCTCCAGGGGTCCACAAGTCATGTGAATCATGCCAAGTAAGCCACATATAATAAGAGATCCACCCAAATAGTTGCATTAAACCCCCCTTTTCAAATTAAACAAATTCTCAAAGACCTCATAAACTTTGCCTAATTTAGGTATGGGAGGGGTCTCATGGTGCCTTATTGGGTAGGCCAATCCCAAATTCAAATGATGTTTCCCAATAATACCCCATCTAATTCATCTAATGAATATGAGGTGGGTTGAGGTAAGACTTCTAGGCATGGGTTTCTTGACATACAAGGGTTCATATTGTCTCATTTATGGGTGCCTTGGTAGAGGGTGTGTTGCCCTTCGTCTGTGATGCAACATTTTTCCAAGCCCTTTATTTCCATTAATTAATTATGATCCAAAGCATTGAGTTCTATGTGCAATGGAAAGTAAAGAGTATCGCAATGCCACTCAAAGTTAGAAACATACATAGTGTCATATGCAATGGAAAGTAAGAGATACTGCAAAATGCATTTCCTCAACAAGCGAAGCATTTATTAGTTATATGTTAGAAGGTCCTTGATTCTTATGGAGTATCACTCCATTGCTCTCAATACCTTAGGGAAATCATCTTGAAGTATAATGATTGGCTTTTAACTTTTTCCAACTACAACATCTTTGGGCCTTTAGCCCCTTCTTCCCATGAAATAAGTGTAAGGTAGCTAGAGAGGTAGTGGGGGGGGCCATAGGGCCCATAGTGATAATAGTGGAGGCCATTCAATGTAAGGTGGACTAGGTCCACTATATTATTAAATAAAGCCCACTATGGTAGTTAGATATAATAAATGGGTAGTTAGATATAATAAATGTAAGAGGACTTCTTAGAAGGTTCTACTTCTAGAAGATTTTTCCTCTAGAATGTTCTTAGGTGATGGTAGCACTATATAAAGGGGTTCAAGCAATGTAATGGGATATGAAGAGAAATATTGTGTTTGGAGTTGAAGCTCATTAGGAGGAAGCGCCCTCGAAGACGCAAGTGAATAGGAGATGATCCCTTCCATAATAGGATCCATTATATGGTGTTTCCCTACCTCAAGGGTTTGATAGTAATAAAAGAGATTTTGCATATTGTTCTTCTATATTGCTCTGTGGATATATTGTGTATTCAATATTTGTGGTGATTATATTTGTAGATCTATTCAGGTTCTTAACAAGTGGTATCATAGCACTTTCCTTGGTAGACATTGTGGGCAAATATTTTTTATTTTTGTTGATTTTTTTTTCGGAGAAGAAAAAAGAGGGCCACAACATTCCATAAATTTTTGGTATATTTCTATGCAAAATTTGCAGAAACCAGTTGTAGATATGAGTTCCTCTCGGAAAAACACCCAAGTTGAAAAACAAATTGTCTGAAACGGAGTCCAAGAAGTCAAGATATTGAAGTTTTAAAATCTGCAAATTTTCAGGGTTTTTTCCTCGGACGACGGTGCGATTTTATTTATTTATTTCTGTAGCATCTGGAGGCCGAATTTGCCCAAAAAAATCACAAGTCGGAGTTCCTCTCACAATTTCACCCGATTTCAAAAAAAAAAAATCAGTCGAAACGGAGTCCGGGAAGTGAAGTTATGAGCATTTTTAATTCAACAGTTTTTCAAGGTTTTTCCGGAAAATGCTGCAATTTTCTGCAGTAATTTATTGTTCTATTTTTTTTTGTTTTTCCTTGATGGCGGTGGGATTGCAGAGTTCATAAATTTTCATACGGTGCTGAGATGGATATTTCTTCTCAAACCCTCAAATAAATTCTACATATTACTGAAGCATTCAAAGCCCAATTGTTTGACACATTGAATGACAGATTGGATGGCTTTGTAGATGGCCTCAATGATAGTTTTTGTAGTATTCAAGATTATTTGGATAACATGCAATAGAGGTTTCTTATGGCAGACCTTGGGGATGAATATAATCAAGAAATATATGCTTGGTATGATTTTGAGGCCAATTGTGATAATTGGTATATGGATAATTGTCGTTTCTGGGATGACAACCACTTCCATATTTTATTTGATGACTCTACTCCACCTTCTGTAGAGAACATCAATGTCCCACATCAGGAGCTAGTTACCAGTGTCTAGCCTGCATATTCTACAATGGTATTGTTCCTTACATATTCATCTTTGATCATCTCCCACTATGTGGATGGATATTCTTATTTAGATCCACATGATAGGTGTCAGTATTGGGAGCATCATTTTCAGTTGGTTATTGAGTGTCGATATCTTCCATGTGGGGTTCACATGAGAAATTGGACATGGGACCCTGGTTTACAATGGCGGTTGGACTACTTCAGCATGGTGGCTACCATTTCTCAATGGGACCCTGGTTTATAATGGCGGTTGGACTACTTCAGCATGGTGGCTACCATTTCTCAATGGGACCCTGGTTCTCTAGTCTACTTCAGCACTATGGTCCACACTTATCCATGGGACCCTGGTATATGGTTGTACATCAAGCGTTGAGGACAATGCTTTCATAAGGGGGATGGAATGTAAGGTAGCTAGAGAGGTAGTGGGGGGG
>ML778280.1:731533-769298 GCA_009831015.1 Picea engelmannii
GACTAGGTCCACTATATTATTAAATAAGGCCCACTATGGTAGTTAGATATAATAAATGGGTAGTTAAATATAACAAATGTAAGAGGGATTCTTAAAAGGTTCTACTTCTAGAAGATTCCTCCTCTAGAATGTTCTTAGGTGATGGTAGCAATATATAAATGGGTTCAAGCAATGTAATGGGATATGAAGAGAAATATTGTGTTTGGAGTTGAAGCTCATTAGGAGGAAGCCCCCTCGAAGAGGCAAGTGAACAAGAGAGGATCCCTTCCATAATAGGATCCATTGTATGGTGTTGCCCTACCTCAAGGGTTTGATAGTAATAAAAGAGATTTTGCATATTGTTCTTCTATATTGCTCTGTGGATCTATTGTGTATTCAGTATTTGTGGTGATTATATTTGTAGATCTATTCAGGTTCTTAACAATGAGGTACAATCTCTTCTTGGGTCAATGAGCCCGGAAATCCAAAAGATGAGGGAACGAAGGGGAAGAAGTGTGGAAAGTGGTAAGTATGAGTAGGAATGGTATGATGACCCTTCAAGGAACCACCCAGTAGAAACCCTCTTCCCAAGGGTGACTTACTTACTAGGAAACCATGTCACTAACGAAGGTAAAATTAGGCAAAAGGTATAATTTCCAAGCAAACATTCGATAATCAAAAAAGGATTCTTTGCAACATGCTCAAATGCTTAAAATGTTAAAGTGACACTTACCATGACACCAAAATTGTTACCTCATGATGCAAGAATTGTTGTCCTTTAGGACCAAGTCGATGCAGTGGATGTTGCTCTGCTGCTAGTGATGAGTGGTGATCAACATGAATAGGAGGGACCCTGCGGGGTCTGTTGGTCAATCTGACTCTCGACACTCCATGTCTGCTACCTGTGGGCCTTGAGACATGATCTCCTTAGTTACCCCTATCCTGGTGGGGTAACATCTGGCTCCTACATGAAGACATGTGCTCATCGTAGAGCGCATGAGAACCTCAACATCTCCTGGTATGGCATGTGCCTATACACACTAAAACAAGACACAGTGGGATATCAAGGGTGGCACACTTACCCCTTATTCATATGAGAAAATATGCTAACTAATAAAAATTCAAAGCTTGAAAATAAAAAAAAATGCCATTTTATTCTAACATATCAGTGTGAGCATGCAAAACATAAGAATGCAATATAGCAATATGCAATGATGCAAGAAAAGAATATGTAAATCATAAGCATGTGTGCAAATTCAAGAAATATGCAACTATACTACCATGATATGAATGATGCAACATACATACAATGCAATGCAAGATGCACATGCCTATCCTAACCTACATATCTAATCTATGCTAGTAGAAATACTAGGTATAATCATATAGCTAGTAAAACCATTTTAGAATGGTACTAGAAAATCTACCTCTGTGCTTCATCATAAACCAGCATAAAGATAAATCCAGCACAAAAATATCATGAGTTAGAACACGCATTGTATCATAACTAATCATAAAGTCTAGCTCATGGAGGCGGGAGGGAGGGACAAAATTATGCCAAGTCACATTCCTGCGAGAATGCTCAATCCATCTTTGAATGGGGTTGTGACAAGATAAAGACTCGTAAGGCTAGCTCAAAGGGTCAGAAGGTTAACTACCCTTGATCGTATCACTCCTCGAAGATTGAGAAAGGATGAATAAAAATATGGAGGATGACTGATAATTACTCAGGGGAGGGTTGAAAGATTGAGATGTCAAATTTCTTCTTAAAGCAACCAACCTACCCTTGAATTCTAAGAAAAATTTATGCCTCGGAGACAACTTGGGATAAAGAACATGCTTTACAATTGTATCCTCAATGGCATAGTGAGATGAAGGAAAAGAGGAAGGCTAGAAAATCTCATCACAAAAATCCTGCTATGAGAAAATCATGTCCTTATCCTCGTAAAAATTAGAGCACAGTGGTGGTTGAAATTTTTCTTCGCAGAGAAAATCGAAGTGCTCAAAAAGATATGTATCAAACCCCCTAGGGCATGACCATAAATCATCATGAGGATGCTACAAAAATTCATCCCTAGGTGGTTGGAACAAATATGTAATCATGTCATCTCTTTGCTGCCAAACATCAGAATCAATATCCATAACATATGGTTATTGTAAAGGCAACAATTGAAAATGACCTTCAATATCATAAATGGGATATCCATCACAACCAATCACATCCCATTTACATCTCCCAACGTGTATAAACTCATCAATATTATCAATCACATCATCATCCTTATTATAACATGAAGGGTCTAACACATCCAAGGGTTCCTTCAACACTCCTTCACTTTCTGAATCATAGAATAGAGCATCATCAAAGTCTTGGAAAGGGAAATGACTTACCACACTCTCTTATTCTTGTGCAAGAGGAATGGAAGCTTGGGTGACTTCATCAAATGGAGGAGAAAACACCAACACTGTCTTCATGAGAAGCCTATTCTTTGTTATCAAAAGTTTCTTCACTCAAGTCTTCATTGCCTTCAATAGGATCATGAAGAAATTATTTCTCTTCTTCGAGGATCTGGTAACCCTTTTCATGAATCTCCTCTTCAACTTATTGTTTTTGAATGGATTCTTCTTCTTCCTTATCAAGGTTATAAAGTGACCCTTCATTTTGGAGGGCCACCGTGAAATTTTGGAGAATGTCTTCATAACTTTGTATCCTCGGGGCCCACCTTTTGAGGAATTCCTTAATGAATATTGTAATAGAAGATATACTTTTTGGTTTAAGAGTATGGTCAACCCAATCCTTTTTTCTTGTTTCAAGAGACAACAAAAATAATATTATCAACACATCTTGATGTGTCACACCTATCTCTAAAACATACTTCAAGAAATTGACTACATGAGTAATAGCCAAGGAAGGGTCCCCATAAAATTTTGGACAATTTCTTCCCCAACCTAGAGAACATTTATTTGGGTATACCGGAATATCTTTGATATCCAAGGAGGGAAACATTTTATGAAGTATCCAACATGCAATAATTCCATCACTTGAAAATACACATTGTCACAAAGTTAAGAGTGGGATGACACCTTGGAATATGTCCGTGGAGTTGCTAGATGATCTCTTTAGGATCATCAAAGGAAGGTGAGGGAATCCCCCTCAGTGGAGTCGCCAAGCAAGATTCTAAGATAAGGTATTCGAGAGAGGCTTACCAAAATATACGTCGTTGAGGAGAATGACTCAGTCCTCCCCGACAATGACACCAAAATATTATCACAATATTTGTAGTTGTGCAAAGCCCAATAGAAGATCACCAAATCTTGCACAACTACAGGAAATCCTACCACTATCATATTAGTAAGAAATCCCCTCATTTTAGTGATGAAGGAGGTCCACCACAAGGGAGGCTTCCCTGGTGACCTCAAGGAATCAAAGTAGCAAGTTTGATATCCAAGCTTACCACCCCCTCTCTTGATCACCTAAGTCAGAGTCTAGGTCTATGAAATGGATGAGGTATGGAGCTTTTTTAGTACCTGCCCAGAACAAGAACACTTATGGCATATATATGATTAATTCTAAGTACAAGTATGCAAGTAATACCTCTTAAAGACACTAGACAATGAAATATTCTATGGTTGTTGTAAAATTGTAGCAGTTGAAAACAATACAACAAAAATACATAAATTGTAACAACAACATAAATTACACTTCAGAATTGCAACAATTTATCATGAAAACTTAGCATTTACTCAATAGAACATTAACCAATTATTATATGTAATTTATGAGTATGTTTGGCCACTATTCCAACAATGTATGCAACAAATTAGTGTATGTTAGGATGGTTGTACCAAACTTTTGCAATAACAACAAGTATATTAGTGAATTGGCTTAAGTTAGGGTTAGTAAAGTTAGTAGAAAGCTTGAGAGAATGAAAATTGAGAGTTTGTTGATCACTTTCACCACAAAATAGCTTAAATGATTAGTGCCTTAAGGATATGGAGTCTTTTACAACAACAATACAATATGTTTGGAGAGGATAGTAAAAAGATCTAAGAGGTAGCGCTTGAAATCTAAGGTGCTAGCACATTAGGGCCTTATGTTTCAAGCTTTAAAGAAAAGGATTTCTAGAGTGCAAGCACTTTTGAGCTCTAGCAACCTTTTTTCCCTTCTTAAGTTCTTCAATTATGTCACAATCAAGAGTCTAGAATCAAACTCCTAAAGTGCTATCACTTTAGGGCTTTAGGAGCCTAACCCTAGGTAGAATTTCCTTCAAAAATTTATGGATGAAATTAAACTTGTGAGAGGAGGAAGCACTTATGATCCTCTCTTAGGGTTTTGTTGAGCACTCAACACACCCTAAAAAACCTATGTCAATTTTTTCACTTTTGGGGTACCACTTGATTTTTCATTGTCTGGATTTGATTTCCTTTTGAGTAATGTTTTGATTTTGTTTGTTCTCTTAAAGCTCATTAGTTATTTCGGTTTGTTTAAACGTTATGAAAATCCATGAATTAAAAGGGTGTAACACTTAAGCAAGGAATCGACAGCCAAAACACTTCACCCGACGCGCTCGAGATTCAGCATCGGAAGGAATTGAGAGGTGAAAAGTAAACACTCGGAAAACCTCAATCGTCGAGATTTGATCTTCATCGGTATCGGCGAAAGGGAAGTTTTATTTCACGACAAGTATCACACACGGACCTCGCCGATAGCCGATCTCCTTTGGCATCGGTAAAAGGCAAAGGGAGTGAATGTTAAGAAAAAGGGAAAAGATACCGTCGACAACCGATACCCGTCGCGCTTGTTGGAATCGGAGAAAATCGAATCACGACAAACATTTCGACCGTGCTAAAGAGTTTTCCCCGATCACTGACCCCCGAAGCATTTTCGACATCGACGAGTTTTCAAAGAAGCAAACACAAAGGAAAATTTGCAATGGGTTTGTCCCCGATCGCTAATCCCCTGATACCTTTCGGCATCAGCGAACCCAATTTTATTTTAGAACGCACAACTTGAAGAAATCCCCGACTCCGACTAATATGTGCGAATTAATTCACGAGTATTTAATGTCACATGTCTTTGCCTAGCTGGAGAAACCGTACGATCTAGATCAACCCTGAGTCGCCATTTGTTACTCAAGTCCAAGTCACACTTCCAAGTCAATTTGCCACATCAGGATCGTACGATGAAATCGATCGGAGTTAGAGGTTTTCCGCAAAAGGATATCAATGAAAACATTCATAGCACATCATCGATACCCGATCCACCCACTGAGAAAGCGACACGATGGGACGTTTTAGTGCTAGATACGATTAGATTCTGAGCTTTTAAGGGGTTAATTAATACTGACTCTCTCGTTAGTTGCGAATTCGTACGCGAATCAAAATAGTCGTTTGAAATTACTGATTCAACACACCACCCTCCGCTGTGAACCCACGATGAATTTAAGTTGCAAAGATTCGGTAGCAGATTTGTTTGAATTCCACTCATCACCAGATTAAATGATTGATACGACAAGGTAAGTTCTCCCTCGGTTTAAATTCTCTCGAGCTATTGTAAACAAAACCATTATGCATGCAAAGTAATTTCAGAGCACCCAGAAGAGAGAAACAAGCGATTCGAAAACTGGAGAGATCCCATGAGTAACAAATAACCAGGTTTAGCAAGATTTAAAGGTATGTACTAGTATGTGGATTTGTCATGCTCACGTGTTATATATATCTTATCCTATGTTGCTTTGTACGTCGTCTCTAAATAATTTATTTTGATTACAAGAACAATGCCTCTAAGAAATCCAACCACCAGGCAATCGCCAAGGGCACCCAAGCTGAAAGAACTAGAGGTAGGAGAAGGCTCTTCTCTGGGGGCCGCAAAACAATTGAAATTTGCTCCAAGACCGGAACCATTCATTAAACATCTACAAAGAAGGTCTTTACTCAACCTCCAGAATTTGGAGACACAGAGGCAAGCACCGGGGACCAAGGCGGTACTCCCACATTGGAGATAACTCTTCAAGAAGATTAGCCGAGAAGAATTTCGGAAATACGTCCCTTGCAGTGACCCAGATATGAGAGCGCTCGACAATGAAGTTTTTTAGAATATCTAAAGATCGTACCTGCACATGGTAGCAAGAAGGACTCCAGTGTTCCCTTGCATAGAACTCCTGAAGTGGCTCATTGACCACATGGACACACAAAAATGTTTGATTAATGACGACCATGGCAAGTGTGTCGAAGTGTTCCTTCCGGTGGAGGTCTAGAAATATTACAAACTCCGAGACCATGAGGAGCGACTGAAGACATATTTCATTGTAAAATTCTACGAGCGCCATGACACCATCTGATTGATGGCCTCATGGTGGAGAGAGGATAAAAAGTACACCAATCGGAGCTCCGGCTGGTACCAAACGACCAACTTAAGAGAGTTGTACATCTACCTAATGGCTCTAATATGCCGATTATATGGGGAAAAGGACTTCTCTAGATTTTCAGAAGCATGGATGCCTCTAGCTTACATAGTGGCCATCTCCAGGAGCGGTTTCAACTAGGGAGTCATCATTTCAAAGAGTTGAGAATCTGCATACAACAGGACTAGACACCGAAAGAAGGAGAGACTCTATCCTTCTACATGGCTTTGTATTTACTGGATGTGATGTGTGCCAGACACATCTTCGTTGGCATAAAACTAAGTTGGCACGTCACGGAGCTCTCGGTCCATGTATATTTCAGTGTCTTATGGGAGAACAGGTACAAAAAATCCTACTCCCTCATCTGCAATGAATTCATCGCACGCATTTATTTTATTCTTTTCAAGAAAGAGTGTCTGAGATTGTCGGGTGCAACCAAAAAGATGATAGCAAAGGTTGGCCACTGGTATCTGGATGAGAGCGATACCTACATCAGGGTTTTCGGTGCCACCAGAGCACCACATATTTTACCTGTGCATGTCCCCGACCGACTTGTAGTTGGGGAGATATGCTACCAGACCATCCTACATGGCTACAATGCCACTTTGGTCAAAGATAAGAAAAGGGTGTTCATACCTTATGGTTTCCATGTAGGCTTCTACATGGTGAAGGACACCGCTCAGGCCAAGCAAGAAGGATTGATCCAATTGGAGTTATGATTCCAAACCGGTCATTTATGCAAGCATGACCCAAAGGGTCTAGTCCTAAAACATGCTTCTCAAGTGTCATCTTGTTGGCCATATTCCCACGACAAATTCGAAGACGAGATCTTCACAGAAAATGCCCATGACTGGGACGAGGGGGTGGAACGGATGGTCGATCCCAAGATGACCAAGTTCAAAGCCATGAGTCTGGTTGAAAAAGAAACGACCATAGAACAATCGGGTCAAGAGGCCCTCAGAGCCAAATAAGAAATGCTAGCGGCCGAAGCAGCAGTTCCCTAGGTAGCGACCGAAGCAGCAGAAATTCCCCAGGTAGCCCCGATGCAAGGTAGAGGTACCCCCATGGCTCAAGACGTGCGGGAGAGGGGGTTACTCATTTTAGAGCATGCACAGTGGATAATTGATCAGCTATAAGATGACTCAAACCTCGTAAGCATGACAGAGCTCCCTACAGACAATCCAGATAGAAGTCATATGGGCCCAAGTGGCCCTGAATTCGTAGACCTTGATGAAATTACTGGGTTAGACGACTCTGAGTTTACAATGCCACTGGTCAGATTGTCGATGGGTGTTTCGTCTCAACCAGATACAATTGGAACATCAGGGAAGACAAGTCTATCAAACCCCTTAAGCGAGAAAATAAAAATATATGACGATGATGAGAGCCCGGAGGTATCCTTTGTGACCCCCGTGTGTATCGAAGAGGAAAAAGAGAAAGAGAATATATCTTCCTCAGTTCATGATTCTCATATTCAAGGGGCTTCCACAGAGCGAACAAGAAATTGAAAGTGTCTTAGACACTTAGCTACCCAATGCACCAGAGACTCAACCAAACAGCCCGAAGGACGAGCCAGGATCCGACGAACAAAAGGAAGAGGCTCCACAGCAGGAAATAGGCGTCCCAATGGCCAAGGATCAAGTAAGTACAGAGCCTACCCCCGATGCCTCAATTTCAATCAGTACTCAACTCCCCGATGAGCAAAAAATAGACTCTGGGCCTTCAGACTATAGGGAGGAAGTTCAAGAACCCTTGAACAAGTATATACCATCGGGAGTCTGGGCAATACACTCACCTGGGGAGATCAACAAATCCTCGAGCCTGTGGATGAAGTAGCCGACATACATGCCATAGCTTATGACTGGAAAAGGAAGGCTATCGTCCAGAGAACCACAAAGAAGAGGAGGATCACTTTAGATCGTTCCATCCTCATCACTACGGAGGAACATCTGATTAACACAGAGCACAATAAGACGTTTGAACTCATCGGTGCAAGGATGGTGATCACATATGCCACCCTGGACAGAGCCAAAAGAAATGAAGAGGAGCTAGTCATTGCCCTGAAGGAATTGGAACATTTGCGCCACTTGGAGAAATGCTATCAGGACACCACACAGGCCACAGTGTTCCTAAGGAGCGAATTTTAGGAGGCCTACAACAGATTTACAGATGAAAGACACCTATTCACTACAAGGATAGCCAAGCTCCAGGAAAACACCCTCATGGCACTTGCGACGTGCAAAGATATGGAGTTGTGGTAGGAGAAAGTGAAACAATCCATGGAGAGAGTTGACTACATCAGTGCAGTCCAACAGGGCCAAGATACAGAAGAACACAACATTCGGGTGTTAAAAGAAAGCAGCCTTGATCGCATAAATAAATCGACCGATTATTGGGAAAAAATGGCTCGGGAACCTCATCAAGAAATCCAAGAGAAATGGGCCAAGTGAGAGAAAAACTGGATCAAGATTAATTGGGTGATGAAAGACATTGGACTCCCCGAGTTTTCCACACCCGATGACTTTGTCGACTTGCGCGACATAGTCAAGTCGCACACTGAGCAAGACTCATTATGGGCCAAAGAAATAGCAAAGGTTGCAGACATGGTACCAGGTCGGGTGCAACAGTTAATGGAACACCCGATCAAAGCTCGGGCTATGTTGGAACAGTTAAGTGCCAGTATAGTCAAGTATCGGGCACATGCGATAGAGATAAGAGAGATTCACTCGGCCCCAATGGAACAATATAGATTCCCATACGCCAATACCTGCGAGGATTTTTTCATCAAGTGGGCAGAGTACGAGAAAAGTCACCCTCTTAAGTGATATCTTGAGATGACTCTTAGAAGAGCTGACAGAAGAGAACGCCAAGTGGCGAATTTTTGTTTTACTTAGCTTAACTTTAGTTGTTATTTTTAGTTAATTTTATGTTATAAATAAGGGCATTGACCGGTTAGTTAAAGGTCGATGGTTGCTGCTAAGACCCTCATTTTTGGTTTTGTTAAGAACTATTTTGAAGCTGCCTTTAATTGAGAAGTCCTTTTTCGGACCAGAGACAAGTTGCGTTTGCATCAAATGTGTGTATGATTGGATGTGGAGAGGAACTATTTCTTATTTCATCTCATGAATGAATGATGTGACGAGTAAGAGCTACTAAATCTATCGATAAGTTATCTGATGCAATATTTTACAGTTCTTTTCTTTAATGATGAAGATAAGTCGTTGTGTTATTATGTGATTGATGATTAGAGTTGAGTGAATTATTTTACTTGTTATTGTCTATCGCATGCATGTTTTTCTTCTGATATATTATATCTCAGACAGTAATTGGAATACTCATGCGGTTAACGTATTAGTACTAGGCATGTCATAGACGATCATTGTTTGCATGCTAGAGTAAGGGTTATCCCGAGCTCTGCCCTCTCTCCAGTAGTTAAGTTTGTTCCCACTTTGTCACTTAGTTGGTTTACACCAGCTTCATCTTATATCAGTCCCACTTAAGAAAAAAAACAAAAAAGAGAATGTTTGAACTGAAGGAGAGAGCCTTCACAAGAAAACGTAAAGCCCATCGATTATTTTGACCGGATCGCGAGATGTGGAGAACCATTCCATTATTAAACGTTGCAGGTTCTAATTGGGCTTCAGCGGCGGGTTTGGTTCCTACTGTTGAGTTAAAGGGATTTAGGACCCCTCAACAGAATCTACGCTAGAAGGAGGGCCTGAAGAATGAATGGTTGAATATATACTTTGCATAATATTCCAGATAGCCTATAGATTCAAAACAATCCACATGCATGGCTAGTCATTCCCAAGACATCCCACACACAATGAGTACTCCCAAAATGAGTATCTCACCCCAGCATGAGGAAGCACAATTGTTCCCTGACATACCTTACACTCTTCCTCACGAGGAATTGAATCAATTTAGAAGAGTCACAAGAGGATACGCCCGACGGATCGGTGTGATGCCCTTAGCTCCATTACTTCCTTGAAGAAAACAAATAAGCAGGCCAGTGGTCAAATCATCGGACCAGGTTTTCGTACACACAGTAGAAGACCTAATAGATTTCTCCCTCACCGAGATCGAACATCCTCTAAATCTAATCCCCGAAACATCGGCCGGTAACTTCTTCGAGCCCGACGAGTTTTTGGAAGAAGAAGGGGTCAAATCAGGATCTGAAGACATGGAAGATAACCATGACCACGATGAAGAAAGGGGAAACACACCTAAGAATAATCAACCTTGGTTGGGCATAGATGCTCTGGCCATCCCTGGACGAGTACATAACCTCCCTCGACATCCAAAGAAATTACTTCCTAAATTTGACCCTGAAACATCGGGATTGCCCGAAGACCATATCAAGAAATTAATATTATCCATCAGACTTATGAATGTCCAACATGAAGGCATGGTTTGCCGACTGTTCCCCTACACTTTCAAGAATTTAGCCTCCACGTGGTATTTTAACTTACCCATAGGATCCATAACTAGTTGGACAAAGTTTCAAAAGGACTTTCTAGATACATTTACAAAAGAAACTACGACGGGAGCCTTGATGGCTAAGTTGTTTGTTGCCACCATGAGTTCGAAGGAAAGGGTCAAAGACTTTAACCAAAGATTTACCACCATCTTAAAAAAATTCTTGCCCAAAGCTAAACCTACTCAGGAGTTGCAAATTGAAGTATACGCTAATGCTCTCCCAACTTCCATTTCCATCTTTGTGAAAAGGGGTGCCAAACCGACCCTAGATGAGAATTTTGAAGAAGCCAAAATGATAGAGTTCCAAATGAAGGGATGTAAATAAGGCCAGGTCTCATTAGTCAAGAAAGAAGTCCAACCTCCTCCCAGGAGAGGGCTATTGCTTACTAGACCCCCGGGGAAACAAACAGAACAAGCTCCTGAAAAGGGAAGTAGAGACATAGAGGATCTGCAACGCATAGTCAAAAAGTTGTCAAACAAAATCACAGACATGAATAGAAATGCAAGGGAGGGAAACCAAGGCCAAAGGCCCTATAAGCCTTTCTTTAAAATGAATCTGTCATCCAAAGCAATTGAACCTCCCCCAACCAACCTTAACATCGATTTGGGAAATGTAGCATATGATTCTTTATGTACTTATCACAAGGAGAATCACTCTGAAAGAGACTACCCTCAATGGGTGCACGCCATGAATTTGATGGCCAATCGGTTTCTAGATGAAGTCTCCCTGACCGAACAATCAAGCGGCTCGAGTATGAATATTGTCGATCAAGAAGAAACTGCTCCACCAGAAGAAACAACCTTGTTAATATGGGTCCTGACCTAGCTATGCCTCCGATGACCTGTTTAAGGTTCAAGAACCACCTGCAAAAGTCTTGGTTGTGCCGACACGAAGTAGGGGTCAACCTATCTCAAACGACCTTACTACGACCCAAGTTTCAGGAGGAAGACCAGCTTTTGATCACCCTAAAGCACCTTTTCCCCCCCGAATAAACCCTATAATCATCCATACATGAGAATCGCCCAAGCTAGATTACAACATAGTAGAATATTTGAAGAAGTTGAAGGCTAATATATCAGTTATGGTTATATGTAGGATCCCTCAGCAAAAGGACTTTTTGTTACAAGCTTTGAAATCAGTAGAAAACCCTACAACAAACCCTGACCAAGAGGGGAGTCTAACTCCCACAGACTCAAGGAATAAACCAACTGTGAATGCTTGTTCTAAAGATATGAAGGGAAAACCTTTTGTTCCATCGTTCCTTTTAATGTTTGAAGTCTTCAACAGAAACCTCCATAATTTCTTGGTCAATTAAAGAGCATCTTCTAATGTTATGCCCTTGTTTGTTTGCAAAAAATTAAACGTCGTTCCTCTCAAAAGCGATAAACATGTGATACAACTAGACAGAACCCAGGTGAAGGTTATGGGAGAATTAAAATATGTGATGATTAGAATAGCGACTCACCCTAAATTTGTGCAAGTAATCGACATTATTGTAGTAGATATCGTAGAAGCTTATGGACTTCTATTAAGTCGATATTGGTCTGAAAAGTTAAACAGATACTTTAGCACAGACTGGGCACACCTTTGGCTACTCTTAAAGGGACACAAAAATATGATCAGAATTGATAGGGAAAGATATTTAAAACATATTGTCACTGACTTAGAAACTCTAAATGAACCCTCATTGGCAGACTTCCCCATGCTTGGTAATTATTCCTGTGATTCCTAGTTCAGGAACTTCTCCCCTCTCTCATCTAATTTCCCTCTTACTCAAAACTCCAAAATTATTTTTCAAGAGGAATTACCGACGATGGCAAAGGAAACCCTTTTCTGGCAAGAACCTATGTTAGAAATCACAAAACTAGCAGGAGGAAAAGATGAGACTAACAGGAAAGAGGAAGTTGATACGTTGTGCCCACAAGTTTGGACCCTATATTTTGATGGATCTAAATAACAAGAAGGGTCAGGAGCAGGTGTATCCTTATTAATCCGAAGGGCAAACGACATTTCCTGTCTTGTAGACTAGGATTCGAATGCACAAATAACACTGTCGAATATGAAGCTCTAGTACAAGGGTTAAAGAAAGCCATAGACCTAAACATTCAAGAATTAAAGGTTTTCGGAGACTATGAAATCATTGTTAGACATATAAGGAATACTATACATTGCAACTCTCCACACTTGAAGAATTACCAACAGGAAGTGCACAGGCTAATTGAACATTTTAAAGCTTTCAACTTTACAGCAATCCCCAGAGCAAAGAACATTCTTATTGATTCTCTGGCCACCGCCGCTTCAAGGCTATCACCTCTAGAGGATTATGAAGCCTCTTGATTCACTGTAGAACTGTTATATAAACCCTGGGTGCCCAACAATATTTCTAATTGGAAGGTTTTTGAAGGAGACGGACAGATTATAAACTTTCTACCCAATCAGGACAATTTTAAAGACTTGGCCATTGACGATGAAGTATTCCAGGAACAATCAACGAAAACTGACCCTTATATAAATCAGTCGACTGAAAAATCAAAGTCTCACACGATACCGAAGGGAATAGCTAATTTAGAAAACCTTTTTGACCTAAAATAAAGATTTAAGGGGTCGAAAAACCCGAAGACTGGTAGTTCATGTCCCATGCATGAAACTATAAATCTCGGAACCCCGGAAAACCCAAAAAACGTAAACCTTGGCAAGACCATATCTAAAGAAGAAAGAAAGGTCTATCTCAAACTCTTCAGACAATATCAATATGTCTTTGTGTGGTCCTACTGAGATCTGAAAACTTATGATACCCGTATCATTCAACACACTATCCCGTTAAAACCTGAAGTGAAACCCTTCCAACAGAAGCTTCGAAAGTATTACCCTTCCCTGGAACCTCTCATGTGTCAAGATTTAAAGAAACTTTTGGATGCCAAGATTATCTTCCAGGTTAGACACTCTATGTGGGTAGAAAATTTGGTTCCTGTAAGGAAAAAGTCTGGGGAGATCCGCCTATGCGTAGATTTTAAAAACCTCAACAGAGCTTCAAAAAAGGACAACTACCCAGTCCCACCAATGGAGCAACTCTTGCAAACCGTGTCTAGCTCTGATATTTTCTCCTTACTAGACGGTTTCTCAGGTTACAACCAAGTTCTAGTTTCAGAGGAAGACCGTTTAAAAACTACCTTCCGAACAAAGTGGGGAATTGTTGCTTATAAACGCATGCCCTTTGGGTTAATCAACGTAGGAGCGACTTTCCAGAGGGCCATGGATGTAGCATTTCATGGACTAATCAACAAGTGTGTGGCACTCTACTTGGATGACATGACTGTGTATTCAAAGAATAGAGAAGACCACATCCAACATTTAACCCAAATTTTCGAAAGGTGTAGGAAATACGACATATCCTTAAACCCTAAGAAAACTATTTTTGGTGTCGAGGAAGGTAAGTCGTTAGGCCACATTATATCTCAAGCAGGCATTCTTATAGATCTAGAAAGGATAGAAGCTATAGCTCAACTTTCGTTACCTCACAACAAGAAATCTATGCAATCGTTCTTCAAGAAAATCAATTTTGTAAGGAAATTCACCTTTGATTTCGCGGAAACTATCAAACCCTTACAAAAAATGATTCGTAAAGATGTTGAACTTAAGTGGGATGATGAATGGAAGGAGGCCTTCAACAATATTAAGATGGCAATATCTCAAGCTCCAATGTTGCGGAGTCCAGATTTCAGCAAAGATTTCTTCCCCTATACTTTCGCCTCCGACCAATCGTTAGTCGCGGTATTAACTCAGAAGGATGATGACAACAATGAAGCTCCTATGTCATTCATGAGCACTAATATTCAAGGGGCCAAACTAAATTACCCTGCTATAGATAAGCAAGCCTATGCGGTATAGAAGGCGATAAAACACTTCAGGTCTTACATCCTCAAGAAGCACACCAAAGTAATCGTACCTCACCCCATAGTCTGATCCCTATTTAATCAACATGAGATGGGGGAAAGAAGAGGAAACTGGATGGAAGTAGTCCAAGAATTTGATCTAGATATAAAACCTACTAAACTTGTTAAAGGACAAGGGTTATGCAAATTGGCAGCCGAAGCTCAGGACCAAGTAAATGAAGATCCCGATGGGATAATGAAATGGCATTATGGTGTGGAGAAGATTCATACATTTCCCCAGGGCAAGAGTCTTGGTATGAGAAATTGACTTATCTCCTACACAATGGGACTTTCCTAGAGAAATTAAACCCCAGGGAAAGGAGAGCTCTCAAGTTAAATTCCGCACAATATCGCCTCGTATATTCGGTACTCTTCTAGGTTAATTCGATGGGGTACTTTTAAGATGTCGTGAACGTGAAGATGCAGACAAGGTATTGAAGGAGCTCCATGATGGACCTGGAGGTGGACATTTTGCAGGGGACACCACTACTCATAAGATATTGAGAGTTGGCTATTATTGGCCCACTTTGTTCAAGGACGCTCACTCATACGCTAGAAACTATAAAAACTTGCCAAATAAGCGTTGGGAGGGAGAAGAGAGCAGCGGTTCCACTCCAACCGGTGACCGTTTCTAGGCCTTTTGAGCAATGGGGGTTAGATATCATAGGGGAAATCACACCAAGTTCTTCAAAATAGCATAAGTACATACTTACTACCACCGATTATTTCACAAAATGGGCAAAAGCCAATCCTCTAACTCATGTAAACAAGAAGGTGGTAATCTAATTCATAGAACAACAATTAATCATAAGGTTTGGTGTCCCTTCTGTCCTTTTTTTTTATAAGGCAACTTACTTTTCTTCCACCCTATTAACGAAGTTTTCTCTAGACAAAGGAATCATAATTAGATACTCCGCAAACTATTATCCACAGGGAAACAGAGTGGCAGAATTAACTAATAAGAACTTAGTAAGAATATTAAAGAGAACAGTTGCAGACAACCAGAGGAATTGGCATAATGCACTTCATAATGCTTTATGGGCCGATAGAGTCACACCCAAGGAAGATATAGGGAATTCCCCATATTTTTTGGTTTACAGACAGGAATCCATTCTCTCGAACGAGCTTTATCTTCCATGCCTTCAACTTGCCCAAGATTCCAGAGGGCAGCTCTCATCAGTCATACAACAAAGAATTGACACCCTGCTCATGCTAGAAGAAGAAAGGGAGAAATCCAAATCAAATTTCATAGCCCGTCAACAGATAGTTAAAAGGTGGTTTGATAAGCATAAGAATTTTGAAGTAGGAGACCTACTCCTAAAGTGGGACAGAGAAAATGAACCTAAAGGCAAACATTCTAAGTTTTAGAATCTATGGCTCGGCCCTTTCAAAATGGCCGAGAAGATAGGGTTGGGCACATATCGACTACAAAATCTGAGGCGGGAACTTGATGCTCTCCCAGTGAATGGCCATGCCCTCAAACAATACTTTCATTAAAAAAAATAAAAATAAAAATAAATCTCTCTTTTGTGTTATTCCAGATACGTCGTTTTATCTTTTTGCATCTACACATTCTTTTTGTTTTACCTTTTGCAATTGTGCTTCTGAGATTTTGAAAGATTGTGTTTAGCAAGACAAAGGTTGACCTCAAATCATGTGACATAGCGAACTCTCTTCCTAACTCGTACCTCACATACAAACACGAGAAACGTTGAGGATCCTACGGTTGTTTCAAGAAATTCTTTATCTAAATTGCACAGACGAACAACTTTGGAGAAATGCGGAAGGTTCTACTCAGTGGTCTGGTAAAAAACCTTAAGGGAAAGATGGTAAGCTAGAAGGGACTACATGCACCTCAAAAACAGAGCTAGTAAGTTTCACCTTAACCATCTCATCTTGCAAATAGCACACGTCCTCCTCTCTCGCTTAGGGCATTCTGCCAAAATAAAAGTCAACTATATCAAATGAATGCATAGTGGGAGAGGGTAAGTTGATATCTCTGTCGGGGCTATGGACGCTCGCTAGCAGCGGAGCAAGGTCTGTGACGTTGGGGTGACTCTGTCGGGGCTATGGACGCTCGGTGGCAGCGAAGCAACAACGTAGCAAATGAATAAGGGTAACTAAAAGGCCTAGTGCTAGTGAATGCTTTACTGGACTCTTTTCAAAAGGGGCATGAGTAAAGGTTACAAGAAAAGAAGGTGGAATAAAGGTTAAAAACCCCACAACCAAGCCTAGATGCATCAATCGGGGAAATTCCAAATGCAAAGGTAAAAGAGGCTCTGATGAAAACCAGTTAAGTCCCTAATCAGCTTTTGCATCAGTCAAGCTTGAGGAAGGAACAAAGTTTCTTCTTTCGCCCAGTAAGTCACCATTTGTTGAGCACTCAACACACCCTAAAAATCCTATGTCAATTTTTTCACTTTTTCTGTACCACTTGATTTTGCACTGTCTGAATTTGATTTCCTTTTGAGTAATGTTTTGATTTTACTTGTTCTCTTAATGCTCATTAGCTATTCTGGTTTGTTTAAACGTTATGAAAATCCATGAATTAAAAGGGCCTAACACTTAAGCAAGGAATCGACAGCCAAAAAACTTCACCCGACACGCTCGAGATTCGACATCAGAAGGAATTAAGAGGTGAAAGGAAACACTCGAAAAACCTCAATCGTCAAGTGTCGATCTTCATCGGTATCGGCGAGAGGGAAGTTTTATTTCACAACAAGTATCACACACGGACCTCGCCGATAGTCGATCCCCTTTGGCATTAGTAAAAGGCGAAGGGAGTGAACGTTAATTAAAAGGGAAAAGATATCGCCCACAACCGATACTTGACTCTCTTGTCGGAATAGGAGAAAACTGGATCACGACGAACATTTCGACCATGCTAAAGAATTTTCCCCAATCACCGACCCCCGAAATGTTTTTGGCATCGGCGAGTTTTCAAAGAAGCAAACACAAAGGAAAATATGCAATGGGTTTGTCCCCGATCATCGATCCTTGATACCTTTCGGCATCGGCAAACCCGATTTTATTTTAGAATGCACAACTTGAAGAAATCCCCGACTCCAACTAATATGCGCGAATTAAGTCACGAGTCTTTAACGCCATGTGTCTTTGCCCGACTGAAGAAACCGTACGGCCTAGATCAACCCCGTGTCACCATTTGTTACTCAGGTCCAAGTCACACTTCCGAGTTAGTTGTCCACGTCAGCACCGTACGATGAAGTCGATCGGTGTTGGATGTTTTCCACAAAAGGATATCAATGAAAACATTCATAGCACATCGCCGATCCCCGATCCACCCACTGAGAAAATGACACGATGGGACATTTTAGCGCTAGATACGATTAGATTCTGATCTTTTAAGGGGTTAATTAGTACCAAATATCGCATTAGTTGTGACTTCTTGCGCGAATAAAAAAAAACTGTTTGAAATTACCGATTCAACACACCACCCTCTGCGCCTCCGCCATCAACCCACGATGAATTTAAGTTGCAGAGATTCAGCGACAGATTTGTTTGAACTCCACTCATCACACAGATTAAATGATTGATACAACAAGGTAAGTTCTCCCTCAGTTTAAATTCTCTCGAGCTATTGTAAACGAAACCATTATGCGCGTAAAGGAATTTCAGAGCATTCAGAGAAGCGAAACGAGCGATTCTAAAGCTACAGAGATCCCGTGAGTAACAAATAACCAGGTTTAGCAAGATTTATAGGTATGTACCAGTCTGTGGATTTCTCATGCTTACGCATTATATATATCTTATCTTGTGTTGCTTCGTACATTGTCTCTAAATAATTTATTTCGATTACAGGAACAATGCCTCCAAGAAATCCAACCACCAGGCGATCACCGAGGGCACCCAAGCTGAAAGAACCAGAGGTAGGAGAAGGCTCTTCTCTAGGGGCCGCAAAATAATTGGAATTTGCTCCAAGACCAGAACCAGTGATTAAAACATCCACAAAGAAGGTCTTTACTCAACCTCCAGCATTTGGAGACATAGAGGCAAGCACTGGGACCAAGGCGGTACTCCCACATTGGAGAGAAATCTTCAAGAAGATAAGCTGAGAAGAATTCCCGAAATACGTCTCGCACAGTGATCCAGATATGAGAGCGCTCGATGATGAAGTTTTTTTGAATATCTGAAGATCGTACCTGCACATGGTAGCAAGCAGGACTCTAGTGTTCCCCTGCATAGAACTCCTAAAGTGGCTCATTTACCACACAGACACACAAAAATATTTGATTAATGACGAACATGTCCAGTGTGTCGGAGTGTTCCTTTCGGTGGAGGTTCATAAATATTACAAACTCCGAGACCCCGAGGAGCGACTGAACACAGATTTCATTGTAAAATTATACGAGCGCTACGACACCAGCCGACTGATGGCCTCATGGTGGAGAGAGGATAAAAAGTACACCAATCGGAGCTCCGATTGGTACCAGACGACCAACTTAATGGAGTCGTACATCTACCTAATGGTTCTAATCTGTCGATTATATGGGGAAAACGACTGCTCTAGGTTTTAGGAAGCATGGATGCCTCTAGCTTACACAGTGACCATCTCCGAGAGCGGTTTCAAATAGGGATCCATCATTTAAAAGCAGTTGAGCATCTGCATACAACGAGCCCAGACACCGAAAGAAGGAGAGACTCCAGCCATCATTTTGTCTCATGAATGAATGTTGTAACGAGTAAAAGCTACTAAATCTATTGATAAGTTATCTGATGCAATGTTTTACAGTTCTTTTCTTTAATGATGAAGATAAGTCGTTGTGTTATTATGTGATTGATGATTAGAGTTGAGTGAATTATTTTATTTGCTATTGTCTATCGCATGCATGTTTTTCTTCTGATATATTATATCTCAAACAGTAATTGGAATACTCGTGTGGTTAACATATTATTACTAGGCATGTGGTAGACGATCATTGTCTACATGCCAAAGTAAGGGTTATCTCGAGCTCTGCCTCCTCTCCAATAGTTAAGTTTGTTCCACTTTGTCACTTAGTTGGTTTACACCGGATTCATCTTATATCAGTCCCACTTAAGAAAAAATACAAAAAAGAGAACGTCTGAACTGAAGGAGAGAGCCTTCACAGGAAAACGTAAATCCCATCGATTATTTTGGCCGGATCGCGAGATCTGGAGAACCATTACATTATTAAACGTTGTAGAGTCTAATTGGGCCTCGGCGGCAGGTTTGGTTCCTACTATTGAGTTACAGGGATTTAGGACCCCTCAATAGGTTTTATCAAGCAAAATGTTCAATATGAACAAGTAAAATTTACCATAAACATTCAATAACATGAAATGAAATTGCAAAAGTTTAGTTACTTCACCAAGATATGACAAGAATAAACCTTAATTGCATAAATTCCATCCAAAAATCAGCAAAATACATCCACAATTGATCATTCAATCAAGTCACATGAGTGTAGAAGAGAGAGATATCCCTACAAGGCAAAAATTTCAAACTTAGTGCTCTCACAATGGAGAGGAATATGATCCAAAATGAAATGACAAGGAGGTTTATTTATATGAAACCTCCTTGACCTATTTGCCCACTTATAGTTGTCAACACAAAAATAGAAGAGGGTTGACTCCTTCAAATTGTCCTTTCAATTTATAAAATTAAATTTTACATACAATAAAACCCTAAAGAGGGTAACGTCATGCCCTAGTAGGGTGACACTAGGCTCATAGGAGTGACTTCAAGGATGAAAATGTGGAACGTTGGGCCTCCAAAGTCCATATGTCACTCCCCCATGTGCCAAGGTCCATGCTAGTGCCTCCTTCATCAATCCACCAAGCAGATCCATCAAACCCTAGCCCATAGGTGACGTCAAGGGATAGGAGGGTGACATATAGTCCTCTAAAGGATAATGTTCAAGTGGAAAAGGGTGGAGTCTCATCTTCTAGTCGTTTTGAAATGCCTCTAAAGGCAACGTCCTCCATCATTAAGGTGCAATTATTATCGTCAAATGATGTCTCAGACGTGGTGTCTAACATCCATCTTGTGGGCAAGGTCCTGCAAAGACAAACAAGTACGCCCTCCAATGGGTCCACAAGTCATATGAATCATGCAAAGTAATCCACATCTAATAAGAGAACCACCCAAACATGTGCATCAAACCCCACTTTTCAAATTAAACAAATGTTAAAAGACCTTATAAACTTTGCCTAATTTAGGTATGGGAGGGGTGTCATGGTGCCCTATTGGGTAGGCCAATCCTGAAGTCAAAGGATGTTTCCCAAGAAGACCCCATCTAAGTCATGTAATGAATATGAGGTGGATTGGGGTAAGACTTCTAGGCATGGGGTTCTTGACATACAAGGGTTCGTATTGTTTCATTTATGGGTGCCTTTGTAGAGAGTGTGTTGCCCTTCATCCGCGATGCAACATTTTTCCAAGCCCTTTATTGCCATTAATTGTTTATGGTCCAAAGAACTGAGTACTATATCCAATGGAAATTAAAGAGTACCACAATGCCACTTGAAGTTAGAAACACATAGAGTGTCATGTGCAATGGAAAGTAAGAGACACCGCAAAATGCATTTCCCTAACAAGTTGGACATTTATTAGTTATATATTAGAAGGCCCTTGATTCTTATGGAGTAGTGCTTCATTTCTCTCACGACCTTATGGTGAGCATATAGAAGGATACTGATTTGATTTTAACTTTTTCCAGCTACAACACCTCTGGGCCTTTAGCCCCTTCTTCCCATGAAATGAGGTACAATCTCTTCTTGGGTCAATGAGCCCGGAAACCCAAAAGATGAGGGAATGGAGGGGAAGAAGTGTGGAAAGTGGTAAGTATGAGTGGAAATGGTATGATAACCCTTTAAGGAACCACCTAGTATTAACCATTTTCCTGAGGGTGACCTAGTTACTAGGAAACCATGTCACTCACCAAGGTCAAATTAGGAAAAAGGTTTAATTTCCTAGAAAATGTTCCATAATCAAGAAAGGATTCTTTGTAACATGCTCAAATGCTTCAAATATTAAAGTGACACTTACCATGACACCATAATTTTTACCTCATGAAAAAATGCTTGTTGTCCTCTAGGACCAAGCCGATGTAGTGGATGTTGCTTTGTTGGTGATTACTGGTGATCGACATGAATAGAAGGGACCCTACGGGCTTTGTTGGTCAATATGACTCTCGACACTCCATGTATGTTACCTGTGGGCCTCCAGACATGATCTCCTTAGTTATCCCTAGCCTAAGAGGGTAACAATGCCTAAAATAAATCTATGTGAATCTTATACTTAAACATCCCTTTAGTGGATGTTAAAGCCTTATGTTTTTAAATTAGATTAGATTAGGTTGTTAGTTACATCTCACTATTAAAACCATGTAAGGTTCATTTTCATTTGAAAAAGATAAAAAAAATAAAAAATAATATACATCATCATGGTGGTGGAGCGTTGGTGGTGGCAGTGGAGTGGAGGAAGGAAAATGAGCGAGAGTAGGAGTGAGTATCAATTTACCCAATTCATGCAGAAAGAAAATTGGCCATTAGTAAAGGGTATCTATTCATATGCCTTTATTTATACCATTTTTGTGCTCTACCTTTCCCTTTTCTTGTACCTACAAATAATTCTCTTCACTTCTCGAGTCTCTGTGTGTTTGGTTGTTGTTGTCCTTTTTAAGGGGGTTCAACACTAAATCCTCTATTAAGAGGGTTGGAATTTATCATTTCATCATTGTTTAGTTCTTATAAGATAAAAAAAATTCACAAATACCAAGCCAATGTGTATAGCCAATTGTTATGTTGTGCATATTAACACACTAAGTTACATTAGAAACTAAAATAATATATTGGGCTATGCCACCAACTCAAGGCAATAGACATAAATTTATACATTGGAAAGTTTATGTTTTTTCAATTTGCATCACCATTAATCCTCTCAAGAACAAAACTCCTACCTAAAATAATTAAGAAACCAATTTTCACTCTCACAATAAGAGATGAATTTAGTGAAGTGTGGCAATCGAAACATAGGCCAAGATTCTTAGTGATTTTGATTGGTGTCCCATTACTTGTGTCAATAAGTTGAAAATCAATTTCTAACCTCTCAATATGAATACAATACAAAGTATACCTTCCTTCAACTCTTACACATCATACAAGGAAAACCCTGTATTGGGTACCCCCTATTGCTTTTATCTCCCTAACCAAAATCTCCAAGAATGCATGAATTTTTTAAGATCAAGGATGTGACCTATCTCCCACAATGAATGCATGAATTGTTTAAGATCAAGGATGTGACCTATCTCCCACAATGAATACATGAATCTTGTTAATATGCTTCAATTAAATTGTATGCAATGAGTTTTTTACTCTTCTTCCATTTTTCCGTTATTGTTCACATGTTTAATACATCACGCCATCTAGCAGTTGCACCATAAATATTTGATAATAATACATAGAATCTAGCATCTTTGAGACCCACATCAAAAGCTTTTTCTACTGCATGTTCTCCTGGCTCAACGTGTGAATCCTGCAAGCACCAATCAAAGCTCCACACACACTTCAACCATATTCTATTGGCATGTTTTCAATAAAGTTTTGTGCTTCATGAAAACATCTAACACAACCACGAAGGTAAACTATACATGATGCTCCATTCTCAAGAGAATGGAATAATATCTCATGCAATGGAAGTATTGCTAAGCTCTCATCCCCCAAGCACGAGAAATTGCATATAGATAAAATACAAATATTCTCTAGGATCCTTCTTTGTAATTTTATGTGGCGTGTCTCCACCACTTATTAAGAGGTAGACACCATGAGGGGCACACATGTCACTTGGGGGAATCAAACCTTGGTGGAGCTAATAACAACACCTTACTTCTGCAACCCAACAACTTAGCCCCCTTTAACAGATAAAGTGCAAATTAAGTTGAGATGGTTTTGTTTTACCTCCGCCTTTTGCATTTGAAAAAAAAGTGCAATGCCATCCTCCCATGTTCTTACCTCCCATATCTTGCTATCATTGCATTCCATGTGACCATGTTTCTATAAGACATTCAATTAGAGAATTGGCTAGAGATCATCATACTTCTACATTTGGCATACCTGTTTATTAGAGAATTCCCTGCACAAATAATAGACATTCACTTGTAATTATGTAACCATGGATCTTTCCACCTATTATAGAGCTACTAAGTGAGAAAACATTGGATTGACAATTGTCATCGTAGCAACATTGCATTTTGCATTTCCATTTACATTTGATTGAACATTGGCAACCTCATTGGCATGTCCATTCTAGTTGATCCTACTTGACAATCATATAATTCCATGAGGCTAGTTATCTTTTAGACATGTTATCAGACATGTTGTAAGCCACATCTATACACCCACACTTTGCATACATGCCTACAAGGAAATTGGCATGAACATGAATGTAATCCATTTCTTAGTATGTAATCATGGATCCACTTTCCTTCTTGCAAATGTCCAAAATGGGCACATGCATGAAGCATGTTTTAATATGGTGAACTAGTTAAGCACCATATCATCCAATTGCATTTTATGAAATAGTTTTATGACCTCTTTGACATGTTTATTCTAAGCATACCTTGTAATCATTGTATTATATGACAACAAATTTCTTTTAGACATTTGGTTGAACAATATGTGCATGCTCAATATTCCCCTACTTGGTATACATCATTCTGAATTCTCCATATGACTATCCATCACAATTCCAATAGCATAGTGATGGATTAGTTTGTGTCATTCCAACCTTCTAACTTAACACATGCCTAGAGTACACTAGCCATGGTCACATGGTTGAAACTCATCCCTTCACGCGGCATATGATGAAAGAGCATCAAGGAATCTTGGGCATAGCCATTATGTGCATACCTTGCAATCATTCCATTTCAAGGGACAATGGTTCTTTTAGACATTATGTCAAAGAATATATGCATAATCTATCTGCTCTCACATTTTGGCATATAGAGCAACAAGAGATTTTTCTATAGTAACATGCAATTCAAACCCATTTTGAACTATATATTCATGGATCATCTTGCCTTCTTGCAAACCTCCTAAAATGGTACATTCCTGAAGAACACTCACCATTGTAATAGGCACGAGCACAATTTCATTTGCTTTCATTTGATGGAAAACTTAATGACATGTAAATTATGAGTATATGCAACAATAATTGCATTCCTTGAAATTGTGCTTATTTCATACTTTTTGTGAAATTGTCAACATGCAACCTCCACACATGTACATTTGGCATACATTCATACAAGTGAGTTCCCACATTTTGTCAAATAGTCAACACACAACCTCCACACACTTTCACTTGGCATACATTGATACAAGTGAGCTCCCAATAAAAACATCCACCTCAACTCCAACCTTGACTACATGGCCATGAATCTCTCTGCCCTCTTGCAAGGTTGCTAACTTGACGCAAGCCTTGAGTACCAAAGAACAAATCCCATACTACAAGAGAGAGAGAAACAAATGATTAATATCAATGAGGATAAGATAGTCACTGACTTCAAAACTACCTTTAATGAATAATCCTTCTTGCAAAGGGGTTTGAAGTTGATGGCTTTCCATTTTTGTTTTGAATTTTGATGGCTAGTCCATGGAGTGATGATAATCTCATCAACTTTTATATTAATGAATATGAAGTTCATACAAATGCATCTCTACAATTTGATTTTGTGATGGTTGTATTGAAATGTTGAAACCAAGTCCACTGGAAATCATAGAATGAATAAGTAGATATCCCATAAAGAATTAGTGAACACACAAACGCTCGTAGATACAACCTTTAAAGTTTTGCTCTTTTAGGTAAGTACATTGCTCAAAACTCTTTATATATAATTATTCATATTACTTTAAAGCTCCATGTTTACATGGAAGAGGTTTGAAATTCAACCTTTATAAATGCAAGTTTATTAACAAATTATCATAATGATAATTAGTCTATTGATTAAAGATTCAATACCCATATACTTTTATGACAACTATTACTAGCAAATTATTCGAATGATAAATTACTATCAAATTATTCGAATGATAAAATAGTCCTTCATTTGTTAAATATCCATATCCATATATTGTTAAGCTAAAGGCTGCAAGATAACATTGTTAGTCTATATTTCTCCTCTCATTCATTTGACAACCAAAGATGAATCACCAAAAACTTGAACTCGATGGAGTTCTTTTTCCAAAACAACTTTTGAAAATAATTCTTAGAGTTATCATCTCTGCATAGTTGTTTGAACTAGGACTCCAATCCTACTTTAACTATCATACAATTTTTTTTTATACCATTAGCACATTGAACCTAGCCAACTCTTATCTAGCCCCATCAAAGAAACCCCAAGAGAGAGTTCTATCAATCAAAAGCTCCCCCACCTCTCTTGAAGGTTTCTCTTTTACTCACATTCTACACCCTAGGAACAAAACACACACCTGCGAAAAGACTTGAAAGGTGGGAACCTACTTATCATCAAATAGATAAGCATTACGAGCCAACTAGATGCCTTTTACCATCAATATTCTACATAAAATTGTTTAACAATATATGGGCAATGTTTTTTTAGTAAAGATTGAACTCAAATAAAGTAGATATGTATAGAGGGAAAATAATATGGTAAAAAATATTAAAACATTAAAAATATGTATTATTGATGATGATGGTTGTTACCTTCCATTGAGACCAACTTTGATCTATCACACCTTAAGAAAAATGGTAAATAATTACTTGGTTTTATTTCTATGCTAAAAAATATTGGAGAGAAGCTTTCCCAAATCTACATAATTTTGACGAGCTAACATGTTAGGAAGGTCGGTATTATTACAAATATTATGAAACTAAGATTTAATGTGGGCATACGTAGGGCATTCTAAGAGAGAGTTTTTCATCCTCCACCTTCATAGTATCACAAAGATGATTAATCCTTTCATCATGTGACTTTTTAGGTATAGTCCAACACCATGTTTCAGAGTTAGTGAGAGTTTGCTCTTGTTTTAGGAACAATAATTTTCTTCTTTTAACTAGCTACAACATAGAGATACTTTTGATCTTCTAGATTGGGAATAATGACCTCCTCATAGTATCTTAATTTTCACTTATTCCATATTTCTTTATCGCATCACAATTTCTCCTTAAATTTAGATGTAGTAGTATTTTTAATGGTATCGATATTTTGTAGAGTGACCTCCTTCTCTATTCTCCAATGATTTAACCAAGACTTGGAATCTTTATGCCAACCCCACTTAAGTTGAAGGTGACTTTGACTAGAGATTGAAGCAAACTTAGGAAGCCTCTCGTCTTTTATGTTAATTGTATTGTGCTTGTACATTAGGTATTTAGTCATAGCCATTCTCTCAATAAGGAAAATACCAACTTCTATGAGGAGGATATGATAGGGCACATTACTTTTAATTTTAAGATTATAAATTATAAAATGCTTCCATATTTGCTCAATCTTCCTCAATGACTACACTAAATTGAATTAATCTATGCACGCCTACACACATGCCCACATATTTCACCCTAATCGAGGGAGAAATTACTAAACGTATAACATTACATCACGCTAGGGTTATGATTCACTTGTAAGATAAACATGAAATATGTGTAGGATTATCATTAGAACCATCATACTTTTTGACCATTGATGGATTGATCAAAGAACAACTAACTATTATGGATCTGTAAATTATTATAGATCCTTCACATATGGAATGGAAGAACTTGGTAAAATTGAAATGGAATAGATTTGAGGAGGATCAATAATCTGTTGTTGATGGATGGGAGGAGGATCAATAATCTGTTGTTGATGGATGGGAGGATGAAACAATTCGAAGAAGAAAGGACTTTCTAGTTGGATGACAAGAGTCTCCAAGTGAAAGATCGAATGGTGCGAGTGTACACCAATACCTTTCATACCTTGTGTTCAAAGTTGAGTGTAAGGGACTCGAAGTGGTACTTGGTTCTAAAATGCCACAATGTCCTACACAGGTACATCCAAACACAACTATAATTTTTGGACATCTCTCACTAGGAATCACCTACCAATATGTTCTCTAGATCGAGCAATTTTTTTCACACAAGTGTAAGAGAGAGTTTGGGCATGCAAATCAACCATGTCAAAAGAATGGCAAAGGTATCCCTAACTAGCATAACAAAGGACAAAACAAGGATAATGAACTTCATGATAACAAGTCCAAGTTGCATGCGAAGTAGAGTATCGTGGTGGAAGCCATTGCTAAGCTCTTCTTTGCACGTATTTGGGTTCATTTTGTCATGCCCCTGACTATGCTTTTAGATAGGGACAACAAGTTCCTCGATACTTTTTGGTCTAGCCTATGGGAAATTTTGGACAC
The DNA here is from genome assembly GCA_009831015.1 of Picea engelmannii. NCBI lineage: Eukaryota > Viridiplantae > Streptophyta > Pinopsida > Pinales > Pinaceae > Picea > Picea engelmannii. The sequence goes on from ML778280.1 coordinate 759,715, forward strand.
CAATTTGACCAAATTGATTGCCTTCCACCCCTAGACTAATGGATAGACAGAGGTAGTCAACGTCATGATTATACATATCCTCAGAATGTTCAACTCCAAGCATCCATGTACATGGGATGAAAGCCTTCCTTATATTCAAGATAGCTATAATAGAGCTCTTTATAGTTTTATCAGGTGCAAGTATTTCCAAGAGTGCTTAGGGTTCTAGTTATTGGCTGCAATTGGCATAGCTCTGCCTATTACATCTACACAAGAAGACTCAAGATTCCTCTCATGCTCCAAGTAAGGTAGACAAAGCAACCAAATTTGTTGAACTGATTTAGCACATCCAACAACAAGATCAACATCGGGTTCGACACAAGTTTTAGGTTAGTTTTTTATCTGAATTGTATAGGGAAGGAAATGAAACACACAAGAAAATATAACAGAGAGCATGTTAATATAGTGAAAACCCAACTTCTATTAATGAATAAAATAACATAATGCTATAAAACATAAATTGGCTAGAATGGTGGTAACTTATCGCTTAAGAGAGAGATGTTGGCTACGCTCATTCGCAAAAGCTAATACAAGAGGCCAAAAGAATGACCTTTTAACATAAAGTAAAAACCCGAAAGGTCCAAAACTCTAACCCTAGGAGGTGAAGCGCCAAAAGGTTTGTGGGCCCTGAGGTGGTTAGTTGATACATCAACTTCTCGAGGGTGAAAATTTTGCATACAATCTCCATTTGGGGTTCATAGTAACTCTTTGGAAATTTCTCACTAAGGACTACAATGTTGTGCCATGGCCTTGATGTGTCGAAGATAAACCCATGCCCTTGAATTTCCAAGAAAACATCGTTTAGGGCCTCAAAATGGCCTTGAAAGTTTAGGACCCATAAAATCATAACAAAATTACCAAGATGGAGAATCGTGTTGAGTTAGTGGAAGAGGTGGGTGGCCACCGATATCCATCTAGATCAGTTATAAGGTATGGTTGCACTTGTAGAAAGAGTGACTCACAAGCTCCAACAAGAAGCTTATATAATTATAATATGTGCCTTACAATGTCACAAATGTTATGGGTGGGAATGCTTTTGAATTAAGTATTCTCCCTTTCCTTGGCTTATACCCTGTATTTAATGTGGGATTGTTTCAACCATATTTTCCAACTCTGTTGAACACCTTGGAGGTGGTGAAGCACTTGGCCTCTACAAAACTCAATCTTGATTGCATTGAGTAGGCTATAGTTGATTGGATCATGAACACCAAGATGAGGGGCACCCACCAACGAAACATACAACTCTATCATTTTGTTAAAGTAGGGCAACATCTTCACTAGGGCAAGTGTTTCATCAAGAGTCAAATTCAGTAGAAGTTTCCCCATTTAATAGACAAACTTGACACAATGGAGACCATTGCTTCCTAAAGGGGGACAAATGATCCACATGGCCTCCCAAATATGTCGTTGTCTCATAGATAGTCCTACACCTTGCTAGTTTTACAACTATTTTGTAGGTCTTGAACTTCTAGTGCGTTTTTCAGGCACTTCCCCTACATTTTTGGAAACTTCCACGACATGGAAAAAAGTTGGCCAAACACATAGAGCTGGGAATAAGCTTTGTTATTGGTTCAAGAAATGCCCCAAATTAAGTTTGTATGTGAAAGTTGCAACCTCGTGAAGTTGACATATCAATTAGGCCCCTTGGTCCCAACCACATTCCTTTTGCCACCTCATCTCCTAGGATTAGGGGTTTGTATATTAAGGTTATAGACTTTATGTTAAAAGGCAATTTCAACCTCATGTAATGGGCATTTTTATGAATGAGCATAGTTGACACATCCCTTCTCGGATATAAGCTACCACCATTCAACCAAATTTGTATTGCTTTACATATTGCAATGTTTTCACTATTTCATTCATTTATAAAGCTTGGGTTTCATTTTATTACAATGCTTTTTACAATATCTTTATGTTATTTCATCTATTATTGCTATCTTCATTTCATTATCAACATAATTCAGATGATCAACCAAAAGTTCTCCTAAAATTATGCTCTAATCTCTCAAGTATTCTTCCTCTTCCCAACCTTCAAAATCCTTGTCCTTGATTCATGTTTCTTCATAATTTTCTAGAAACCATAAAAAGAACCTTTGTCCCTTCTCTTTACTTACTATTTATAACTTTTTTTTTTTTTCAAAGAGTGAAAAGTGATAGGAGAGAGGAACGGGGCGCCCACAACCTATTTGCTCCATATAATGTGTTTTGAGGGCAAGGCTATGATATTCCCACAAACCTAAGGCTTCTTGATAGTGTGTGTTCCCCTTTGCAAATTTTTTTTTTGCCCATAACTTTTTATTGACAACCACCACCTCATACACTTTTCACATGGTCATCTATCTTCCTCCAATCTTACTACATGGGCAAATGGACCTATTAAATGGGTTTTTCTTGTATGGTTGAGGATATGTCACGTGACTAGTGGTTACGAAGCCCTCAATGCCACTTGGAGATTGACACCATTCACTTTTCCCAAAACTACTTATTTAATACTTGTAACAATTTATCCATAGTTTGGACACCTTTAAAGACCATTATACACATGAGGCCTTTATTGGCCTAGACAAAAATACCTATATATGTATACAAATACCCACAAGGTATCAAAATGTTCTCACCGAGCATATAAAACAACATCCATCATTGATTGATTATCGTGAAATTTTAGCTCAACCATTTATATGCGAAGTGCATAAAATCAATCTTTGGTCCTACGGGTCCACAATAAAAAAATATTCGATTGAATAATAAAAAATGACTAGCCACATTTGAGGTTTACAAAGTGAGGTAGTGCATTTCTACTTTGATTGTTGGGAAATCATAGTTTGAGTCTCAACCATTAGTCCGAGGATAAGGAAGGTTGCCAAATAATGACGAAGGGTCCTAGTGTCACAAGATTAATCCCCATATTTGCATGCTCTCTTAATGTAATGTTCAACCATAGTCTCATTTTTTGTTGTTGTTGTATGTATGTTAGGATGCTACTTTTAATATTTATTTTTTATTAGCAAGAGAATGTTTTTATTTGTTGGTTGAGTCATGTTTTAATAGTTAATTGGTGAGAGTTTTCCACTATTGACTTAGATTCAAATTCCAACGGAGAGTGCTCTTCCATCTACTCCATATACCTTGGAGTGACTTATCCCATAAGTAATAATTCCACTAACTCTAATTTGAGACTTGATCCTGATAAAAATGAATAGATTTCAATAATGGATTAGATCAAGAATTTGGAGGTAACTAGTCCTTGACTTCAACCAAAAAATAAGAAGCATTGCTATAAAAAAAAATGTTTTATTTATATAAAAGCTTGATAAGTAAGAACACTAAATACATACATCACATACATTGATGAGAGTCCATGTCCATATATAACCATAATCTACAATCCTAATATTTATTTTTTATTAGCAAGAGAGTGTTTTTATTTGTTGGTTGAGTCATGTTTTAATAGTTAATTGGTGAGACTTTTCCACTATTGACTTAGATTCAAATTCCAACGGAGAGTGCTCTTCCATCTACTCCATATACCTTGGAGTGACTTATCCCATAAGTAATAATTCCACTAACTCTAATTTGAGACTTGATCCTGATAAAAATGAATAGATTTCAATAATGGATTAGATCAAGAATTTGGAGGTAACTAGTCCTTGACTTCAACCAAAAAATAAGAAGCATTGCTATAAAAAAAATGTTTTATTTATATAAAAGCTTGATAAGTAAGAACACTAAATACATACATCACATACATTGATGAGAGTCCATGTCCATATATAACCATAATCTACAATCCTAATCTATATAGACAATGCTTACCTCTTTAATTGTGCTCCTCAAAGTTGGGCCCATTCCTCAAAAGTTTCTAACTATAAATAGAACACATCAAAATACACAACCATTAGAAGTAAGTGATGCAAGAATCCTTGTAAATGAGGATTTTGTATGGGAACATTTTTCATTTGTAAGTCTCATTTTTTCATAAACTACACATATATTGCTTAAAAAATAGGATTTTATTTGAAAAACATCAAAACTGGTGTAACATTTACATACCAAGTCTTGTTTGGGTGTATCATCTAGACATTGGTATTAAAGGATCACCATTAATAAATGAAATGCTTTAGATTGAGCCCATGCCCTTTACAATTTGTAAAGAGCAATTTTTTTTTTTATTCATTGAAGATTTGTATGGGTGGATTTGTTGGAAATCTTCGCGTTTTGTCTTCTCATTTTAGTCCAACTTTGATCCTTTGGTCCATGACAATTTTTCACTGATTTTCACTCATAACAACTTTAGAAGAGATTACTTTTTTTTCTTCATCTTTTTTATTTTGAGAATTAATCTACCAATCCATTGAGGAGCCATAAAATGGGGCACTAAGTGGGTCCTCATTATTTAGTATGTTGATGCCCGAAGCTTCCTCTTGAAGATCCTTGGGAAAATCACCATTATCAATGGAAGCATCTTCCTCGTTTTCCAAAGATGGTTCCTGTTAGTCCCTAAAGTTGCACTTGACTGTAAGAGGGCAAGCTAGGGCACCATCAAGTTATTTCAATGGTTTTATAGGTAAATTTTGCATTTAGGTTTTGAACTAGTTGGAGGTTGGGTTAAGGATAGTGTGAAATATCTGTCTCAAACATGCAAGAGAAAAAACATATATCAATGGCTTAGTAAATGGTATTCAATCTAATGGATCAGATGGTAAGAGCAATATAAATAAAGGGGAAATATGTAAGCTTTCAATTTGTCCACTCACACATGAAACCCTTGATCATAAATATCATTCAAGACACAAGAGAAAAATACTTGAAAGAAAATCTAATTATGAACAAACAATCAGTAACTCATAAACAAGATACATCATGTGCATTGCAAAAGATTAACATGCATTCAAGTAGGAAAAAGATAGAAAAATATACAAGAAATAGAAATCTAACCATCAGATTGCCTTTAGCATTTAGTACCAATTGAAATATATGGTTGTCTTTACAATAGAGTGTTCTTCAAAACTGGCTAATGGTTCCCAACCCATCCCCCAAATTGTGATAGTTGTGTAAAAACAGAGAGAGGTTTTTGTGAAGGGGACCATTCCCAACAAAAACCTCTTTTGGTTTCCAAAACTTCATCTCGAGCTGCTTTGAAACTTCGCCAAAAATTGGTCACTAAAACAGGAAATCATTTATTGTGATATATCTGAAAAATAGGCCTCAAAGATATATTCGAACCTCTTAAATTGTGATAGTTGTGTAAAACTCGAGAGAGGTTTTTGTGAAGGGGCACGCTCCCAAAAAATACCTCTTTTGGTTTCAAAGAATTCATCTCCATCGTTTCCGAAACTTCTCTAGAAGATAAGGACTAAAACAAGAAGAAAAAAACACAGTATTCCCTGTATTTGATTTTTGTCTTTCTTCTTTTGATCTTTTCTTTGTGTTTTCCTTTTTTTTTTTATCTTCATTTTCTCGCAAATCCAATGAACTAAGTTCTTGCTTATGGTTTCTAATAGATCCCTCAAGGCTTTCCACCTTTTTATCCAGTTCACTAATTCTTGCATTAGCCTTTTCAATCTTTGTTTTCTCATCCACCGATTTCTTTTTTAATCTTTACATCAAAATGTAGCTTTGCCCATCCGTTTGAAGCAACAACCTTTTCTAAAACCTTTTCACATCCTCTGTCTCTTGCATCTCTGAATTTTTGTGAAATTTATGGATAAGCCTCGAACAGTTCTATACCTTTAGGTTCTAATCGAGAAATTTGCCCACTCTTCTTAAGCGCCATCACACAGATCATGATCTATGAAACTCAGAAATTGCTAGGGTTGGTTACAGTAAGACATTTAGATCCTCTGAATCAAGAGGGTTGTAGAAAATATTTAACACCTACAAAAATTATATAGACCAAAGAAAATATGGTGGAAGACTCGGGTCTGATCTGTTAGCAATGATTATATGACACTCAACAAACTTATAAAGAAAACATGGAGGAGTACAACCCAATTTCTGCAAATGAATATCTTATCACATCCGCGGCCTTATATTGATCATTAGTGATGGTAAGTTCTTAGGAAAAGATCTCGAGCACGATTTGTCACGTTCTCATGAAGTTGGTGCATGTAGAATAATGAATGCCCTAACACTACAAGAACATCACTATTCTTGTAGAGCCTTTTCCTTTTAATTTAAATTCAAATTTAAAAGTGGGAAATGACTTATGATTTGATGGAGAGCTCTAAAAAATGTCTAATACTATACTTAATCACACAAATGCATGTTAAAAACACCCAAAAAAGGATAATGCAAGCACTTCAAAAACTATAGAAGCATAAAAGAGCATAGAACAAAGCTAGGAAAGGATAGGGCAGGGAAAAGGTTTTCTTATTAGTCATTTGCAAAATCAAGGACTAACATTGGCTCCTTCTGGGATAAATTTTCATGATGAAACTTTAAGAACTTGTTGACCAATGCCTTATCTCCCTGATCATCATCAAATTTTACTGTAATTATGTCCTTGTCCATCCATTCCTTTATTTGCAATCCAAAAATAACAACCGCAAAACTGCAAGTAGTCTTTCCATTGGGCTTATGGAGTCTTTATTATTGATCATACCAATAAAATGAAAACAAACTGCTCGGATTTAAGCTTATTCAATCATCCTACTACTTCTAACCGGTAGGAGCAAGATGATCATGCGATATGAATTTGCCAATATAGCCAATCAAACACTAGAGTGGTAGAATGGCCAACCCATTTGCAGCTTAATGAGTTAATGCAAAAAGATGAAAATTTTGCAGCATAAAGCTAATGGGCAGCCAATACTTACAACTACAATATGCTCTAATTCCAAAAACTTCAAAACTTTGAACTCATCAAAATACAAACTCCATGTAGACAACCACATGGTCCTGCCAATTGTGTTGCATCTCCAGTTGATACAAGAAGCCATATTGTTGCTCTATGATTTCTGCTCCATTTATGAGAGCATAATTCATTTGAAGATCACTTGTTTTATCAAAAGCATATGGAACCTGCTCATATGCTTCTTGGATAACATTGTTTAAAACAACATTATCATCATGAGAATCAAGAGGTTGATCCTCATCTTCCATGCTGCCTTCATATGCATAGCTATCATACACCGACTTTGACTCCTCATGGACAATGAACTGAATGCCTTCATGAATTTGTTGGTTAGAATTTGTCATATCATCAACATCTGGATCCAAGACTTCAAGATCATCATCATACTCATCAAACAAAGGTTGATTTGAAAAAAATTTATGAACTCTAAAAACCAAGGACCTCTACTTCACGATCATATTGAAAAAATGAGCGCATATATGTTTCTTGATCATCATTAGAATTTTGACCATAAGACACAACATCAAATACATTTGCAACATCTGGTTTTTCTTCCTCATCTACAGTATAGTCTTCAACAAGAATTTCTTCAGTCAACAACTGATCTTCAAACAGATTAGGAACAACATTTGTATCATATTCACTACTATTAGAAACATTCTAATTGATGCCAAATGCATCTAAAGTATCATTGTTATGAATTTCAAGATTAGAATGCTGAAAATATTCTTGTTGTAGGACATATTTAGAAGAAGATATGACTGATAGTGAATCTTCTTCCTCTTCCTTAATGTAATCATCCTCTTCATCTATACTGCTAGAGGAATCAACTGCTAAATTTTGAATATATAATGCATATCCCCCACAACAATGCTCAAAAATCCTTTTAGCTGGGTAAATTCTCTTGCAATGTGAATAAAAAACATCATGAAATACCTTCAAAGAGGAAATCCTAGAAGCAGGAAGAGTTTTGTACCATTTCCTTACATAGCCATCCAATGAATACATGAACATTTTCATCAATACATCTTCATGATGTATATTCAACTGATCCATGCATTGATGAAACTCAACCAAATGTAGTGTCGGATTGTCCTCATCCTTTATTTTGAACCATGGAAGGAAATCAACCCATATATCTATAGTGGGAACATCATTAGGGAAACTAACAATATCAGAGAAATTAAATGGTGCAAACCTCAGTGTCAAAATAGCTTCCATAGCCTTCGACATCTTGGATCAATGGAGTTGCCAATGGATTCTTCCTTCATGGAGTCGCTAGGTGAATGATACCGTTAGAAAAAGTGTCCAACTCATGTTCACCATCAAGAGCTAGAATTGATCATTGTCATTCTCCCAGGGATAAATTCTTTGTTCCTCCATCCCCAACAAAGAGACCAAAAGATGTTAGTCCCTAAAGTTGCACTTGACTGTAAGAGGGCAAGCTAGGGCATCATCAAGTTATTGCAATGGTTTTATAGGTAAATTTTGCGTTTAGGTTTTGAACTGGTTGGAGGTTGGGTTAAGGATAATGTGAAATATTTGTCTCAAACATGCAAGAGCAAAAACATATCTCAATGGCTTAGTAAATGGTAGTCAATCTAATGGATCAAATGGCAAGAGAAATATAAAGAAAGGGGAAATATGTAAACTTTCAATTTGTCCACTAACACATGAAATCCTTGATCCTAAATATCATTCAAGACACAAGAGAAAAATACTTGAAAGCAAATCTAATTATGAACAAACAATCAATAAAGTTTTCACTGGCTTACTCATAAACAAGATACATCATATACACTGCAGAATATCTACATGCATTCAAGTAGGAAAAAGATAGAAAAATAGACAAGAATTAGAAGTCTAACCATCAGATTGCCTTTAGTTGTTACAAACATCATAATAATAATAATAATAATAATAATAAATATAGTAATTGTAATAATAATTAATATCATTTAATTAAATCGAGAGGCACATACCTCTTCATCAAGAGTCACGTACCTCCTCACCTCTTGACTAGTCAATGCTATATAACAACCGTCATGAGGGTAGTGTAATCATCTTTATCTTATCATATTCAATCAAATATTAATACTCAAAAATATTCATTTCTCAGTGAATAAGAGTTTTCATGCTACAATTGTATCAGTTATATGAGCGTAGTTCTTGATAAATCTTCGATAATAACCTGTTAATCCAAGGAGTCCTCTTAGTTTTGATTTGTTCTTTGGTTTGGGCCATTATGTGATTGCCTTGATTTTTTCAGGGTCCACCTTGACTCCTTCTTGAGATATGACATGACCAAGGTATTCTACTTCTTCTTTACCAAAGGAACATTTTGATAGTTTTGCATAGAACTGATTTTTCTCTAAAAGAGAAAGTACCTGTTCTAAATGCTTCATATGCTCCTTCCAAGTTTTACTGTAAATAAGAATATCATCAAAGAAGACCAATACGAACTTCCTTAAGTAAGGGAAAAAAAGTTGATTCATAGTTGCTTGTGTTAAAATAATGTAACTGCGAAGAGCATTCTTCTTATTATATTGTTATTGGATTAAATCCCCATTGTGGATTAATCATGTCATTATTATTATTGGATTAAATCCCCATTGAGGATTAATCATGTCATTATTATTATTATTATTGTTATTGGATTAATCCCCATTGAGGATTAATCATGTCGGTA
>ML778281.1:53621-65665 GCA_009831015.1 Picea engelmannii
CAAGCAATAGCTTTAGCATAGTTTTAAAACCAAAACAATGATTCAAAATCAACACCAAGGGTTCGATCATATGAAATATGTGTTGTATGAAATGATCACACCAAGGGTATAACCACAACGTCAATGTGTTTTCATGAAACCAATGTGTCAAAGAAATCGATGAAAGACTATAGAACATCAAAAGACCAATGTATCAAAAACTCGATCATAAGGATATCATCATAGTCTTGTAAAAACGAAGTCACATTAACAATTAAAGAATACCAAATGAGTAAAGATCTTGGAGTCTTGCCAACTATGCGACTATAATTAAATTGGAAACACAATGAACACATAGACAAGAGTAACCAAAATAATCCAGTGATGATTTTAATGTGACTTCGAAAACAAAGTTTTCACGCTTGCAGTCGTGAAAACGAGAACAAAGGTAAGTGTGCAAATGCACAAAATAATAGTGTTGTTTTATTCCAAATATTGCAATGAAAATCAAGGGTTGAAAAACATTGGTGTAGGCAGCTTATAAGGATAAGATAAAAAAATGTGAATTGGCTGCCAACACGTCGGATCAATCATTATACATCGTTTCAACCAGAGATATCCCCCATGGTAGCTCGGCAGTAGCAATTTTACACAAGTGTTCACCTCTTGGTGCCTGCCAAAGTGTGGAATCTTCATTACATTAAGTAAGGTGGAATGCACGAGGTTCATCGTCCATTGCTGAGGGATGATCTTGGAATTCTTCCCCTTTGTCATCGTCAGATACTTGTGTGGGGCAAGCATACTATAGTCTTTCCGGTCACCAAGGTTGAAGTTGCAAAAATTCAATGCTGCGAACTTGGTCTACTCAGTGCGAACTACGTGCACACCCTTCGGTAGGTACGCAATGATCATAGGATAGTCGTAATCTCAGGGCACACTGTCATGGTTGATTTCACCTTTCAGAGGAGGTATGTAAGAGGGCAGGATGCTCAGGATCAATTTGGCGTTTTTGATGTCATCTCTATGTTTAGTACATTTCTTGGCGGTCAGTCGGGATGATCCAGCTCGAGAAATGGATGGATAAGTTGCTACTCCTCTTGACGACGAGGCTTGGACTATGATGGACATTCCTCTTTCCGACATAACTCTTTCGGTTCTTAAGCTAGCGAGTACTTCTCTCACTGATTCTTCTGTGGCGCTAATATCGTCGGACATGTAAGCTCAAGATCACTTTCTCAGGTTGTCAATGGGATGAAGGTACCATAATCAAGTAGAGAGCAAGGCAGGGTAGTCACTATTCCACAATGCAGGTATTCTATGAGCTCAATATCTCAATTGGAAAAAGTATCTTTTGGGCATGGCATGACGGAATAAGTAAGTAAATTTGTAATGGAATGCTTGCAACGGATAGGAGGGTCCATCAACTCTTGATATGTTCGTTATGGCGTAGTCTAATGGTTAGGTAACAGGTCATAAATTTATTTCGAGCCATTCGGGGCATCAGCGGAATGGGTATATTGTCTTCTAATGGTTATATTACTTTGACATGGCAAAGTGCCATATGTCATTGTTCTGCTATCCCAACGAAGCTCAAATTCTGCATGTTTTCCTTTTGCGGGGTTTCTTCTGGAACGTTCTGTAATTTCTCCAACTCGCTTTCTTCTTCATGAGTTTTCTAGCCTTCTTCCCAGTGAGCTTCGTCTCGGTCATCCTTTTTTCATTTTGATTATTTTCTTCTCTTAGCATGGTAACTTCACGGTGCTGAGATTATTTCTTCAGATCCACGGGTATTAATTGTCCAACATATTTTTCAGTCCTCTGTGGTTCTTCTAGAGTTCTATCAACATCGTCATCCAAGTTCCTGAGGTGAATAACCCTTGATCTATATTCCCATTCTTCAATCATCTACGCGATCCTTCTATTCAAGAAGTCTCTTAACTCTTGTCTCTGTTGTTCTGCTTCCTGTTTTCTGGCTTGATCTTTCTCAATCCAAGGTTTACCAAGTAACATAGTAAATGGGGTGTTGTCCTCCACGAACTTAAGAATCTCAAAATATTCTTCTGTCGAAGCTCCATGAACAATCATAGATATCTGAGTGAGCTTTCCACATAGGTTTACCAGTTTTCCTCTGAATAACCCTATTCCTCCTAATGAAGGGGCCATATCAAGTCTTCTTATAGCTTTCTAGGTTCCTTCTGTCATAATTTTCACATGTGTTTCTTCATCCAAAACACAGTCAATGTCGAAGTCTCCTATTCTCACTTAGATCTGTTCTTTCTTCTTGAAGATCTCTGATATCCTAACATGTTGGTGGTCATTCAAGGTATCTCTCATCTGTAGCAATATCTTTTCTGATTCTTTCCGGGTTTCTGCTATAATCTTGGTCTCTTGATCTCCTGCTTGCTCTATATTCATATTTTCAAGCCTAGCAATCATTCTATGGCAATCCAATACTTCATGGTCCATAGCCTTACAACAAATACAACTGGGTCTTCGCCTAGGGAATTCCTTAGCAATATGTCTGGGACTTCTGCAATTGTAACAAAGAGTTAATCCTCTCTTTCTCTTCAATGATCCCCAACTTTTCAGGTACTGTGTTTTAGAATCATAACGGTTTTCCTGCAAAAATTTATTTCTAGGATCCTGCATCCATTGGTTAGTCCCAAAATTCTTTTTGTGCATAGGTATAACATATCTATCACTATACTTATCAGATCTATTCATATCAAACTTTATTTCATCTATTAATTCCCTAGTTTTGAAGCTAGGATAGAATCTATCAAACATACCTAGATCCATGCTTTAGAAACAAAAATAATTCACTTATCTTACTTCTACAGAGCACAAAGCTTCCAAATCTAAGAATTTTAACTATTCTTACCTTTATCAAAGCACAAAGCTTATAGATCTTACCTCTTTCTTGCAGATCTGACCTCTTTCTTCGTAGATCTGACTTCTTTTTCTTCAGATCTAACCTCTCTTCTTCAGATTTGACCTTTCTTTCTCGTCAAAAAGCTTCACAGGTCAAACAGAACATTGCGCACTAAGGCAACAGATCTACACACAGATTTTATTTCTCACAAAGATTCTTCTTCTTCAGTTCCCAACAATCACAGTTCCAGGTCCCAGCAACGGAACCATTTGTTGGCACAGGGGCATACCCAGGGTTCAACGCTCAAGATCACACCAACAAATCCCTAACTACCGGCCTTTTCAGCAACACCTTTGAAGCAGATGAAGTCTCACTCAAGGTAGAGGCAATGGTGGTTGCAGGATTTAGGTGTCTACAACCTTAGCTGGAACACAGATATGTGATTATCTTTCTTACAGCACACTTAGCATTAGTTATTTCCTAACATATATTCATTAATACACTTCGCAGAAAGCATAGAGCATCGTAGTAATTACTCAGATCTAGCACTTAGCAATGATAAATAGGTTATACTCAATATATTAAGCACTTAGCATCTTATGTATCATATCTAGCATGCATTCATATCTCATAAGCACAAAGAATCAATAAATGTATCTAAACATATCAAAGAATTTAGCAAGAGAGAGACAAACACATCAGCACGGTACAAAGAGTTATTGTGGTTCACCCCCACCCTAGGTATACATCCACAAAGTCTTCTTTATATTATCTCAGTCAAGCAGTTACAGCACGGAGCTTCAATGACCCTTACCCCACACAGGACAAGAGATCTGCGCAGCTCGCTAGATCCTCTTTCCCCGGGTAGATCCAAGCACTAAGCCTTCTCACACTCTGTTCCCTCAAAACTCTTACAGCATGCACAGATCTCTTACAGTCACATAGACTTTCGATCACATAGATCCAACTTATGCACTAAGCCATCGACTAGACAGGGCCTCTCTTCTTACATGACCTAGACCTCTATTTATACATAGAAAAAGGCTTAAACAAGGGCCGACATCCCTTTCCCATTACAATATTCCCAAAACACCCAAAAAGGTTCCACAAAAAGTGGCAAGATCCTGTGATCTCCACTTCGCTATGCACTCCGTCTTCGACATGCAGTCGAAATACCAAACGGTCAACTATGACCAAGTATTCCTCAAAACTTGGTCGAGGGCCAACACCACCCCTGCCTCTACCTCGGGTGAGACTTCATCTACTTCGGAGGTGTTTCCGAAAGGGCCAATAGTCAGGGTTTTGTTGGTGCGTTGTTGTAGCGTTGAACCTTGGTTCTGCCCCTGTGCCAACAAATGGTTCCGTTGTCGGGACTTGAAACTATGATTGCTTGGAACTAAGGAAGAAGAAGATTTGTGTGAAGATCTGACCTAAAATTGTGAAATCTCTGTGCGTAGATCTGTCTCTCTAGTGCACAGTATTCTACTTGATCTGTGAAGCTCTGTGCTAAGAAAAGAAGTCTGATCTGAATAAAAGAGGTAATATCTGAACACTTTGTGCTCTGATAGAGGTAATAATAGTGAAAAGTTTTAGATCTAGAAGCTTTGTGCTCTGCTGAAGATAAGACTAGTGGAAATTTTTGTTTCTAAAGTATGGATCTAGGTATGTTTGATAAGATTTGTCCTAGCTTGAAAATGAGGGAACTGATAGAAGAAAGAAGATTTGATATGATTAGATCTGATAAGAATAGTAAAATATGTGTTATACCTATGCATAGAGAGAATGTTTGGACTAACAAATGCATGCAGGATCCTAGAAATAATTTTTTGCAGGTTAGCTACCATGATCCTAGTGCACAGTACAAGAAAGGTTGGGGATCATTTAATAGAAAGAGAGGATTAACCCTCTGTTACAGTTGCAGAAGACTGGGACATCTGGCTAAGGAATGCCCTGGTAGAAGACCCAGTTGCCTCTATTGCAAATATATGGACCATGAAGTATTGGATTTCCCTAGGATGATTTCTAAGGTTGAAAGGATGAATATGAAACAATAATACCATGAGAAAGGTCAAGCAACTGAGATTATGTTAGAACTCAGAAAGAATCAGAAAAAGTATTGCTACAGATGAAATAAACCCTATATGACCATCAACATATCATCTTATCAAATATCTTCAAATAAAAAGAGTGCATTGAAACAAGAATAGGAGACTTTGACATTGACAGCGTTCTGGATGAGGAAACACGGGTGAATATCATGATAGAAAGAACTTGGAAACTTTTAGGGGAGCCTGCTATGATTCCTTCATTAGGAGGAATAGGATTATTCAAAGGAAAGTTGATAACCCTATGTGGAAGACTTACCCAGATATCTATGAGTGCTCATTGAACTTCGACAGAGGAATAATTTGAAGTTGTTAAATTTATTGAGAATAATGCTCCATTTGCTATGTTACTAGGAAAACCTTGGATTGAAGGAGATCAAGCCATAAGGAAAGAAGAAGAAGTCTTAGAACAAAAGAAGCAAGAGTTGAAATATTTCATGACTAGGAGTATCACACACTTGATTGAAGAACAGGAGAATCGAGCGAAGATATTTAAAACCAGAGACTTGGATGTCAAAGTGGGAATAACACTAGAAGACCCACAGAAGACTGAAGTACCTATTCCGGATACAGATGAAGTATTACCCCTGATTTCTAGGAAATAATCTCACCAGCGTGAAGTTACTCTGCCAAAGGAAGATAAGAAATAGAATGGAAAAAGGAATTTTGAGACGAAGCTCACTGGAAAGAAGGATAGAAAACTAAGTAAGAAGAGAGCTAAGATCGAAAAGTTACAGAAGGTTCTTGAGGGAACTTCGCAGAAGGAAAATTTGAAAAATTGGAACTTCGTTGGGATATCGGAGCTGCGTCATATGGAACTTCTCCATGGAAAATCAATATAGCCATTAGGAACAGCATAACCGTTAGACCGAACAGTTAGAAAGGCATTTATGGTCAGAAAGTTGCCACTAGACTGTTGGGATAGTGCCATAATGGACAGAACTGAGTTAATGAAGGCTTCTCACCCATTGCAAGAGATATGTTGCCAAGCTATCTATTTATCCCGTTGTGTCACGCAATGAGAACACTTTTTCCAATCATGATTATCTAAGCCCGTAGAATAGTTGATTTCACACAGTGATCATCGCGTTATTTCCATCTATCCCGTTGCATTGAGAAGTTACTCTTCGAACCCAAGATATCCAACCACAAGTGTGTATGTCCAAAGAACTTAGCCCACTCGAAGAGTCTGTGAAGGAAGTACTCATCGATCTCATGACTAAGAGATTCATGTATGAAAGAGTGATTTTTGTGGGTGTACAAGAGTCATCGACGAGAGGAGTGAAAGCCTCTATGTCGACTGCTCGCGGAGCCCGGCCATCCCGACCATCAGCAGATCCTAGAAAATGTGAAGATGATCCCGACCATATTTCCCAATTACATCCCACCTCTGGTCGGCGTGGTGAGTCGTGATAATGTGCCAAGAAATTTCGAGTACACCATGGTTACTGCATACCTCCTGAAGGGGATATGCACAGTTCGAGTGCAGAAGGAGAAGATCCCAGTGTTGAGGTTCAGTGACTTCAACCTCAGAGATCACAAGAAATATAGTATGCTCACCCCATATAAATACCTGACCAAGATGAAGGGGAAGAAGTCAAAGATAATCCCCCAACCATGGGCGATGAACCTCGCGCAGTCCACCCTGTTAAACGTAATGAAAATCCCACACTTTGAAAGGCACCAGGAAGTCAACGCATGTGTCAAGTTATTTCTTTCATGTTACCATGGCGGCTACTTATGGATAGACCATCATATCACAGTCGATCCGACGTTGATCCATAGGATCATGGGATTAAATATGCAAGGACCCGACCCATAGGATTTCTATCCAGGAAAGGCCACAGATTGTGCACTAGCACAGAAGATCAAGGATACGTATGGAGATGTTGAAAAGGGGATGTGAGGCTACAAGGTAGCCTCCATCCAGAATGGCATAGTGCGCCTAGTCTTCCATATAATAGCCAGAAAGTTAGTAAGGAAGAACAGACCTACCTAGGTCATGGGATTTTTCATTGACCTCATAGGGAAGTGCGTGGAAGGTCTACAGATGAACTAGGCAAAGTACCTAGTTAATCAGATCGAACTAGACTGTCGCGAAGCACAGGATCAAGGCTACGATTTTCACTTTAGCTGGCTCTTGATCCTCATCGCCTTTGTTGCCTGAGAGATGCTGGAAGGTGTGAAATTCCCAGATATTGAACCGTTCGAACCACTTGCTACGAATTTCACCACACTCTAGTACTCGAGTGATATGAACAAACAGTGGCAATCGAACGTTGTTTTTCACACCTATTACCTTCAGCTGAAGAGAGCCATCAAAGATGAACCTTGCATGACTCTGAACACCCTATAGAGATTCCAATCCCTGATGAATTTATGCATAGATCAAAACTTCATCTACCTTACAGTGCGATCCTATGAAAATAAGGAGTAGCTTCAGTCATACTACAAACTCACGGAAGAGGACCTTGAGGAGATCACTAAGGACTAGTCGGCAAACCTCCTTATTCCAGAAAACCCTGCAGAGATGTCTGACCCAAATAGCCCAGAGACCATGCACAAATAACATGATACACCCAGACCCAAAAGAATGAAGAAGACCAAAGAGGTCCAAGATTTAAGAAGCGCCTCAGGAAAGACTCCTTCTGTATCACCTGACCGAGGGGGTGATGACGAAGAGATAACTGGTAAATGAGCTTAACAGAAGCCAGGCAAAGTAACACCACCCAAAGACAAGGTTGATCCCCTAAAGAAGAGGAAGGTTTCCCCCGCTAAACCTTCTTCCTAGAAGAAATTGAAAGCCATCATGACCAAGATGAAGACTGTGCTCACTACCAATGATTTTGACTTCATCATAGCAGCCCTAAACGATGCTTCATTGGAAATTGTGGAAAAACAAGAAGCTAAGCAGGAGTAAATGTATGACAAAATTAAGGTCGAAATCTGAGGGGTACAGCAGGCCCTTCAGTCCAGTCGTGCAGTTTCCACTGCTCCCCTTCCATCAGGAGAACCAAAGTTGGGATATCATCCAGCCCAAATCCGCTGACTAGCTGATGCATTCGAAGCTCGCCTTCGTCACACTCAAGAAGAAACAAAACAAGTCAACCAGACCTTGAAGCAAGTGCAAGGCGTAATCGTATAACAACGCAGAGTTGCAGAATAGGAGAAGGTTTCTCTCTAAGAAAAGTTTGAAGAAGAGAAATCCCAGATGAAACAAGAAAAATAATAGTTGCTCGTAGAGAAACTCGAAGTGAAAGAAGCAGTCAACAGAGTCGTCCACTCTATGACAAGATTAGAACCACAAGAAGCAGACTGATTCATGCATCAAGTAGAGCAGCTCATAGAAGCTATCCAAAAACTACAACAACGAATAGCAGACTTATAGCTTTGCACCATACCCAACACCCCACAGGATGTAAGGGATCAAAGAGAAGCAACTGCTCAAAGCATAGTTGAAAGAATCAAATCCCTTTCCATGGAATGCAAGAAACTGAGTGATAATAGTGCCTAGACGTATGAGTGACTCACTGAGAATCCAAAATTGAAGGCATTGGACTCACATCTATAGGAATCAAAGCAACAAGCAGAGATAATACATGCACAATTGAAGCCCCTGTCAGTTGTGGAAAGAATGAATCGATCCCAAGATAAGCAGATCCACACTATTCAGAGCAGATTTATGGAAGTAACTCAAAGGCTCCAACCTGTACAGGATGAGGCTTACCAACTATTCACAGAGATCGAAGGACGAGGAGTGGAACTGGAGAAAGTCATCACCACAGCTAAACAACGCCTAGAGGGACCTGTCAATGAAGCAGTCATACAAGATTTCATTCAACAAATGGTCGTGGCACAACAACAATTTGAAGTAGCTTGAGCCAAGCTTGAGGCTTTTGAAGTAGAACTAGTCAGATCAAAGTGACTCGAGATGAGTCACAGGTGAGTGTTGGGGGCATGTTGGCCCTTGACCAAGTTTTGAGGATTCTTGGTCATGTTTGACCTAATTTTGGGACTTCGACAGGCTGTCAAAGGTGGAGCGCAAGACGAAGCAGAGATCACGCGATCTCAGCCCCTTTTAGGGCCCTTTTTGGGATTCGGGATTATGTAATGGGTATGGGATGTCGGCCCATGGGTTTACCCATGTTTAGGCCTATTTTGTAATGTATAAATAAATATATAAGCAAGGTAAGAAAGGGGAAGAGACCTAGTAGGCCAGTGTGCTAAGTGCTAGAGTTGGATCTATGTGATCAAGAGTTGTAAGAGATTTGTGCATGCTATGTGAATATTGCAAGGCTAAGTGCAAGTAACTGTAAGAGACTGTGTGAAGGCTTGGTGTTGTACCCTAACTAGAAGAAGGAGGATCTGGTGGAGTGTGTGCAGATCTCCTATCTTCTGCGAAGTAGAACTTGGATGCTATGTGCCTGTAAGAAGCTTGACCAAAGATAATAAAGAAGAGGAGAGTTGTTGGACATGGCCCCAGGGTGAGGGTGAACCATGTACATGTTGTGTTGCTATGCTTTGTGCAATGCATTGATGTGTTTATGTGTTTATTTTCTTAGTGCTTTAATATAGATGAATGATCTGTTGATGCTTAGTGCTTAATAATATGGATGGATGTTAAATTTGAATTATGTACACATGCTTAGTGCTTAAATACCTTAGATCTGAATGAATAATGTGATACTCTATAATAAGGGTTTAACTGCATTGTAACTAAGACTGGATAATGGTGAATGTTAATTGTTGAGTGCTATGTTAAGTGTTAGAATCACAGATCTGTGTCCCAACTAAGGTTGCAGAAATCTGAGTCCTGCAACCACCCCTGCCTCTACCTCGGGTGAGACTTCATCTGCTTCGCAGGTGTTGCCGAAAGGGCAGGTAGTTAGGGATTTGTTGGGGCGTTGTTGTAGCGTTGAACCCTGGGTCTGCCCCTATGCCAACAAATGGGGCATGTTGGCCCTTGACCAAGTTTTGAGGATTCTTAGTCATGTTTGACCTAATTTTGGGACTTCAACAAGCTGTCGAAGGTGGAGCACAAGACGAAGCAGAAATCGTGGGATCTCGACCCCTTTTAGGGCCCTTTTTGGGATTCAGGATTATGTCATGGGTATGGGATGTCGACCCATGGGTTTACCCATGTTTAGGCCTATTTTGTAATGTATAAATAAGTAGCTAAGTGAGGTAAGAAAGGGGGAAGAGACCTAGTAGGCCAGTGTGCTAAGTCCTAGAGTTGGATCTATGTGATCAAGAGTTGTAAGAGCTTTGTACATACTGTGTGAGGCTTGCAAGGCTAAGTGAAAGTAATTGTAAGAGATTGTGTGAAGGCTTGGTGTTGTACCCTAGCTAGAATAAGGAGGATCTGGCGGAGTGCGTGCAAATCTCCTGTCTTCTGCAGAGTAGAACTTGGATGTTATGTGCCTGTAAGAAGCTTGACCAAATATAATAAAGAAGAGAAGAGTTGGTGAGCATTGCCCCGAGGTGGGGGTGACACATGTACATGATGTGTTGCTATGCTTTCTGCGATGTATTGATGTGTTTATGTGTTTATTTTCTTAGTGATTTAATATAGATGAATGATCTGTTGACACATAGTGCTTAATAATATGGATGGATGTTAGATATAACTTATGTACACATGATTAGTGCTTAAATTCCTTAGATCTAAATGAATACTATGATACTATGTAATAAGGGTTTAACTGCGTTGTAACTAAGACTGGATATTGGTGAATGTTAACTATTAAGTGCTTTGTTAAGTGTTAGAATCACAGATCGGTGTCCCAGCTAAGGTTGCATACATCTGAGTCCTGCAACCACCCCTGCCTCTACCTTGGGTGAGACTTCATTTGCTTCACAGGTGTTGCTGAAGGGGCCGGTACTTAGGGTTTTTTTGATGCGTTGTTGTAGCGTTAAACCCTGGGTCTGCCCCTGTGCCAACAGAGCATCATTTGGTTCAGCGTCTTTCTCTTGCAGCAGTCTCCTCACTGGAAATCCTAATGAGGTGGGAAAAACTGCCTTTGTACCATATACAATCTGAAAAGGTGATGTGGATATATAATTTTTAGTGGTGATTATGTCATCCCATAACGCATAGATAAGATTTTTGTGCCAATATTTCTTGTTTTCCTACAGAAGCTTCTTAATAATCCTGGTCAAGCTTTTGTTAGATGATTCTGCCAATCCAATACCATATGGGTCATAAGTTGTGGACTAGCCCAGAGTTATGTTATAATCATTGCAGAATTTCTCCATCTTCTTAGACTTGAATGTCATTGCATTGTCAGTGATGATCTTGACTGAACAACCAAATCTAGATAAGATATTACTCTATAAAAAATGAATGATGACAATATCTATAGCTTGCCTTGTGGCGACCACTTCAATCCATTTGATGAAGTAGTATGTGGTTGTCATTATCCACCTATGTTGAGATAAAGATGGCAGATGAATTTTTCCTATAAAATCAAGACCCCATTGCATAAATGGTTCTTCAACAGATAGGTTTTAAAGGTAGGGGTTGCAACTTTCTTTTCCCATCAAATATCTGGCATTCGTGGTAGCTTGAAACTTCCTTCTGTACATCAGAAGAAATATTGGGCCACTAGAACCCCACCCTCAACATTTTTTGGGAAGTGGTATTCCAATAATGATGCCCCCCAAAATAACCTTTATTAAACTCTTTAATATCCTTTTCCATTTCTTCCTCAAGCAAACAATTTAGCAAGATCCCACCCGGATCTTTCCAATACAGAGAATTGTCCAGAATGCAAAACTTTATTGCTTTCAAATTCAACAATATTTCTTTGGGTTTGCTCAATCCAGGAGGATCTTGTAAGTTTCTTAACATGTAAATAACATCAACATACCAAGGAGAATCAATGAACTTCTGGGATATCTATGGGACTACTTCTTCTTGTTAATTTTTCGACAAATCAACAATAAAATTGATTCCCAAAACATCACAATTTGATTGTGCCATTAATTTTGTGAGCCCTTGACCCTTAATCAGATTTTTAGGATTGATTTCAAGGTCATACTCCAACATTAATGCTATTGATTTTCCCCTTCTCCCTTCAGGATCAGGC
>ML778281.1:68262-81525 GCA_009831015.1 Picea engelmannii
ACATTATTAGTAGTTTCCTTGAGACAAACATATCCAACGGATAGTAGCTTGTTAGTGGGTGAACAAATCACCCAAGCAACGGAAGTGAGGTTCTAAGTATGACGACTAGCACCATCTACAAACCCGTTATAAAATGATGACTCCCCTGGCATCTACCACACAACATAAGCACAAGAATTAACAATGCAAGAAAAAAAAAAAACTATACAAAGCTATATACAAAATATAAGAAAAACTACCATAGAACTAATACTCGAGTCGTGAGGCTCAAACACAATAATTTTTAAGGTAGATCCCATTTTTGGGCTCCAAAAACACATTTCCTTCATAATCAACCAATTCATAAACCCCTTTTTTCAACACACATTACACTATATAAGGACCGCACCACATGGGGTTGAACTTGCCTACTCCCAAGGCATCCTTGTCCTGATCATAGACCAAAACAAGGTCTCCTTTGAAGAACACCCTAGAACAAATAAACTTATCATATTGAGCCTTGACACATTTCTTATGCACTTCATTTGCTACATTATCATATCAACTTTTCTCATCAAGATGTTCTAAGTAAACAAGGCATTCTTCAAGTTGATTCATATCATGGAGGAGCTCAACAACAATTTTAAGCAAAGGAACTTCACATTCAATGGGAAAAACTACTTCTACTTCATGAAAAAATTGAAAAGGAGAGAATCCTATTTTAGTTTTGACTGAAGTTCAGTAAGCCCACAATGTTGAATATAAGATCAAATTCCAACTTCATTTGGTCATGTTGACATTCCCTTTCAAAATAGTTTTCAAGGATTTGTTAACAACTTCAACCTGACCATTTTCCTAAGGATAGTAAGGAGATGAGCGCTCCTACCCAAAACCCAATTTTGATGCTAACACAAACATCATGTGGTTCTAGAAGTGACTGCCATGGTCAGTGAAAATCTCTCTTGGGACCCCAATCCTAGCTATGACCTAATTGAACATGAAAAGCGTTGTAGTTTCCCCATCATTAGTGAATGTCGACGTGGTATCTGCCCACTTTGTAAAGTAGTCAATGACCAATTTGATGTATCGATTCTCCCTATACGAAGATGGGTGGCATGTCATAAAATATACCCCCCACTTAGTGAAGGGGGAGACAATAATAACGATAAACATGGGAGCAGGGTGTGAGGGAATATTTTTAGTAAATACCTGACAAGGGTGCTATTTCTTGACCACTTTGATGCAATCTCTAAATATTGTTGGCCAAAAATATCTTACACGCAAAATATAATGGGTTGTTTCCAACCCGGATAAGTGACCACCACATGCTCCACTATGGCATTCATTCAAAACTAATTCCACTTCCTCATGATTCAAGAAAGGACGGATGATTGAGTCCACCCCTCATCGATATAAACTATCAATGATAATGAGGTAATTCTTGGCTAGTTCGAAAACCCAGTGTCACTCGTCTCATGAGAAATGTGGAGGGAACTTCATATTCTGGAGATATATAGTAATTTCTCCATACCAAGGGTTAGACGAAGAGATGAGGAATTTACGCTCATATGGAAGTGAGTTAATAACTCCATTATCCTCATTCTCTACTGGGAACTTCAACATAAGTTTTGAAAAGACTAAATAGTTCTTGGATTTCATAGAAGAAAAATCAAAATCAAAATCCTAAAGAACAACAATCCACTTTTTGTACTTCCTGCCAATTATTCGTTGAGTCAAAACATACTGAAAAGGGTTAACATCGGTGACGATGGTTATCTTGCACAATACAATATAATGAAAAATATGTTGAACAAAATGAAATGTTTCTAAGGCCAATTTATCGACGTGTGAATACTTTAGTTCATGTCCTATCAAGGCGTGACTCAAATAATAGATGACATGCTCTTGGAGATTATCATCCTCCTAAAATAATACCATGATGATTGAAGATTCAGCTTCCATGAGATATAGAGAAAAATCTCTATTATAATATAGGGGGATAAGCAATGGATTCAAAACTAGAGCCTTCTTCAATGCATCGAAATAATGTTGTGTCGACTTGTCCCAATAAAAAGGAACCCCCTTTTTCAATAGGCGCATAAAATCTTTTGTGATATTCACATAGTTTGGTACAAAATGTCGAAGGAAATTTTCCTTTCCTTGTAGTGTTTGAAGATGATGCATTGTGCACAGGGGAGGAAACTGTGTTATTGCCTCAACCTTCAAAGTGTCCACCATGATCCCTTTTATTTAAGTGATAAATCCTAAGAGACGTATTGAAGTTACAAAAAGGATGCATGTGTGTCGATTCGAGCAAATTTGATAGTGACGACATCTCTCATAGATAAGGTAGAGATGTAAAATATGTTGCGCCCTCTTACATGAATGGAAAGTGAGATCATCCAAATAATCCTCCACTATGTGCTTAAGATCATGGAAAGTGACTAGCATGACTCATTGAAAAGTGGCTCCGACATTTTTTAAGGCCAAAGGGAATATTTTTGTATGAAAAGGTTCCCCAAGGACAAATAAAAGTTGTCTTATGTTGGTCCTCAAGGTGTGTTACACATTATTTTCATCACCCCTATGAACGTTAATGATGTACACCTATCCTTTGTATTTAGAAGGATCAATTGCCTTAATCCCTGAAGAAGAATGAATATGAACTTTCCCAGAGAGATGAAATTATCTTTTCCTTTGTAAAAAACCTTGTAAAGAAGGATCATTTCACCTTGCTCAGTGTTAAGGGTGAGATGATCTAGGATCGATGCAGGTTGCACCAGAGTGGCCTATGACATTGTCGCAGTTTTCTTAATGTTAAGGGTGCGACGATCACCTGTACGAATCAAAAGAGAATCTTATCGATGCTTCTAGAATAGAAGCTTCAAGGGTGAGGTGGCCTCTGATTGGTTTGGATCTGAGTCAAATCCCTGATCTCATGGTATCATCCTAACCTCCTCACCCTATCCTTTTCATCTTATAAAAGTAGGAGGCCTCTCATGGGGAAAGTTAGCTTTTAGAATAGATTTTTTGGGTGAGTTTTTGGAATAGAGTTTGTATTAGCTTCAACTATACCTAATTCATATGGAGTGTTTGGGCCTATCCTGGATTTGAGCTTCATTTTTTCAAGTTGAGATCATAAGTAATTGTCAGATATACAATCTTAGAATTTGTGGAGAAGAAGTGTGTGGGAAGAAATGAACTATTGGAAGGGACCCTACAACATCAAGGCATCGATTGTATTCTTCTTTCATATTTTTAATAGAGTAATATATTTCTTTCCCATAAAAGTGTTCTTATTTTATTGTATGACTCCTCGATCACATACATAGGTTTTGTTAAGTATACATTTTTTATTTCACTTCATTGGATTATGTCTTTTTACAGGTTCAAAATCCTGTAATCCCTGAAACGGAACAAGGATGACAGTAGTGGGGACAAGCGTCATTTAAAAGGTATGTCATTTATCTCTTGTTAGTTAGTATGCTTGATAATTAAAACTTAGGGAAAGTTTTATATTCTATCTTGTTTTGTTCTAGTTTCGGGGTGAAACTAGGGAGATCCGTTTGTGTCTGCACTTACCTATTTGTCCTGAAACAAAATTGGTGACCATACTAGGGAAACATATTTTGGTTTTCCTAGTTTGTCTTGCTTTCTTTCTTTGATTACCTGGGTTCTATTTTCTAAGTCACTGGGAGATCCATATTGACTCTATGACTGTTTATTTCACTGGAAAACCTTCTTGCTTTTTATTTTTTCCATTTTCCCCTTGATCAACGCACCCTTATTTGATATACAATGTGACATTGTCACACTGTGGTCTTCAGTGACCTGTGACGATCAAGATTTCCACACTAGATTCATATTACAACCTACGACGATTGTGAAAAAAATTAATTTTTGGTGGATTTCCTTGCCCAGATCTGAGAAATGGTTTTGGGGTGATTTGATTATAGTCTGGTTACAGTCTATTTGACATTATTAAGTTTATTTTTATCCATCTTTGCTTTGTTTTAGCTTGTTTTCTTATGAAAATTTTGTTATCTCTTCCTTTGAGTTTCTTTCAGTGACAATCTGTTTTTTATTCTGAATTATTTAGTGAAAGAGCTCTTATTCTTTGTATTGAATAGTTCAATGTTTGGGTTGCTTTGTTTTTAAAGAGATTTGTGATTGCTTTTAGCTCTCTTTGAAATAAAAAAATTTAATTTCTTTCTTTGCATTAGATTGGGGGCATCCTTGCATTTGAAGTAGCGAAATTGCATGGTTTTTGGCACTTTTGGCCAAGAATCGTGTATTGGTGTACAGTCTCTTTGGCTCATTTCTTGAGGATCTTTATATCGATGAGTTTAATAAAATTTTGGGACATTGTGCATTTGGGAATGATAAACGTTTTCTCCTTCTCGTAATATAGATTTCATCGAAGTGTAATATTTGCATTATTATTTCTTTGCATAAGTTTAGAGTCGGTAAAAACATCATTTAGTCCATGTCATTTTCCTCTTGAGTAAAAACAACTTAATAAAATTTATGCATTAATTAAAATCTACCTAGAAACTTTTATTTCTAGGGATTTTTGCAACCTACATTAGATTAGTTGTAGGGCTTTGGAATAGGTGTGAAAGATAACTTTCCAAAGATGTAAACAAACATAGAATATTGAGTTAGGGAGCGGTGAAATCCATTTACTACATTTTTTTCTTGGGAATCCCTTCTCACACAAGGGTCAATCACGAGGTCGCATTAAGGCCAACAGAGTTACTAACCCTGCTTTGTTGGTCTTGGTGTAGTGGTTACGCGTATTATTGGGGGTCACTTGAGAAAAAAACCATGTGTGGGCCTTCTGAAGTCGATTTCAGGCTTAGTTACCCTACCTTTGTGTGTATATCGGACTAAGGACTATTTCCCTAGGAATCATTGTTGTATTTGGTAACCTTAGTGGACTTTATTTAGGGTTAATATATGAGGCGACAATGAAGGGGGAAATATTTGTTGTACCTGGAATCGACGTTGGCCAAACTCACTCAGGCTTCTTGGAGGGTAAATCCACATTTATTGTGTGGAAGCTTGCACCAAGGCATAACTCTGTTAAGTAGTTCGTCAACGTAAATTTTCCACCTGCTCTATCTCATCCCTTCTTACATTATTCCCGTGACATTGGATTTTATCACCAACCAATGCATTCATTGTGAGAAGGTTTTTTTTGTTTGCTTACTTCCTAGATTTTTAGCGTGTGTTGTTTGTTTTCCCTAGAAGACTCTAGGTTGGATCTTTGTTTAATGTATTCATTTCCCAGAATGACCATTGAAGCAACCCATTCTATGAGGGAACCTTTTGTTTTTCCTTTTTACAGAAATGTTGGTCCTCATTACATCGCTACTTTGAGCCTTCCAGGTCTCACAATTAGATTACCGGTATGGTTGTTTTCCACTCCGGTAATCATGAATGAAGAAAGTGATTTTGTTGTAAGAAATTTCCCCCAAGAGCATCAACCTCATGTTGATCCTTCACCTTCTTCATTAGTAAGATATTGTTCGCCTTCTTCACTTCCAAGGTCTTCTTCTGTTTCATCTTCTTCACCGAGTGAAAGCTCTGAATCTAGTAACTTGGTGGATAAGAAGAAGAAAAGAAAGATTAAGAAGAAGAAAAATAATCAAGGGTCCAAACTTCCAACCACTGTCATACATGTTGGAAAACAATCAATTACTGATAATCATGTTGGGAGTTTTGATGATGCCAAGATCACTCAAACAACCCGTAATCCCAAGTACCCTTGCAGGATTTGTAAGGGTAGCCATGTTCTTAAGGATTTCCATGGTATATCCAAGGTTATAGAAGCATGTTCTACATGCCCTTGCCGGCCCATGTCGTCGGCCTCTAAACAACACGTTGATGACCTCCCATCAACTAGTCAGGATACCATTGGGAAGAAGAAAAGTAGAGTCAAGTTCCTATGTAGGTTATGTGGAGGGAGTCATCAAACTCACCTTTTCCCTCGTATGGATGAAGCCTCAAAATTACTAGAATACATGATTGTTTCCTAGCCTCAAATTTTGGTTGATTACCACATGCTTACTCTCAAACCACCTGTAGTTGATGGAATGATCAATCTGGTCCCTTCGTCGGTCAATCCAGTTGATCAAGTAGTCAATCTAGTCATTTCCTTAGTTGAACCAGTTGACAAAGTGGTTGATTTGATCCCATCCCCGGTCGATCCCACTCTCCCATTAGAGAGTGAAACCCAATCCATCGATATGTTTCCATCCATCAACCCCATTCTCCCCTTGTATAATGAAACCCAAGTGGTCAATCTGATCCCATCATCGGTCGACCCTACTCTCTTGCTAGAGAGTAAACCTGATATTTCCCATGTTTTTCTCGTTGATACAGATTCTACCATGCTAGGGGGAATTCCTCCTTCTCCTGTGGAACCCCCTCCAAGTAATGAGGCCATCCTTTTTTATTGAGGTGTGCTAACTGGACCTCATATTCCCTCTCATATTCCTTTCAAGATTACAATACAGGTTTGTGGTTGGGACATTCCTCATATGCTGATAGAATAATGTGAGTATGTTAGTATTTTGTCCTCTATTGTTTGGAAATCTTTGGGTTGTCCTCAGCTTGTGTCGGTTACCCAGAATCTATTATCTTTTAACAGAATAACCAGTCACCCTTTAGAGGTACTTCCTTAGTTTCCCATAACTTTGGGAGGGAAAACTATCTTTATTGATGTTATGGTAGTCCAAGACCCATTGGATTTTGATTTACTCCTTGGGAGAGATTATGCCTATGCCATGAAAGATATCGTGTCTACTCTTTTTTGTGTGATATATTTCCATCACAATGGAAGAATTGTGACTATTTATCAACTTTTGTTTGTTGGCCTTGACTTGACCATCAAATCGATGACCTCCCTAAATGGTTCGTATACGCAGATAGTATCACCCCCGCCACAAGTCAATTATGTGGCGTTGTATCCTATTCCTTCAGCTACCAGTGAAGATGAGCCTCACACTATAAGCTTAGTCTCTTATGAATTAGATCGGGTATTTGACATGGTGATCTCTTCGATAGGGATATTAGAGCCTGACCTCCTTACCCCTATCGCAACCCTCAACATGTGCTCCTTCCAGAGTGTGTTTCTTCCGTTAAGTGAAGATCTCTTGGATGCCATGAAATAACGTCCCCGACCATCAAACCGGTAGGCCGACAACGCTACCAAATAAATGTATCTTTTAATTCTATACTCTGATACCAATTTGTAACATCCTCAACCATCAAATCGGCCTAGCAATTCCATTGAGACAGACTTCTTTTGTGGAAATAATCACATATAAAACTTAACAGGAAATAAATAGAGATAACATATGATATTCACATATTCTTGTGGAAGTGAAAATAACACATACCAATATTTACAAATGATTTACATTCTTCTATCACCCACATAATGCATAAATAACAGTAAAAGCATGCATACAATATTCATAGGAAAACCCATAAATATAACAGCATATACAGGAAATACTCATCATTATAGCATGTACAAATACACAACATGTAAATGAACAGAGGATTGGTACTTATATTTTAATTGAAGTAAACGAACTGCGTGCAGACCTTCCATGAACCTCCCAGCCTTAGACCATGCTACTCATCATTCTCAGCAGTGGGTCACCCCCGAGTTGGGACTAAACTCCACCAGGAAAGGGATTCCTAGGCTAAGAAGGGACAACAGGAGGTTTCACAGTACAAAAGGAAGGATTTCCTCCAAGGAGTCACTTACGCCCACAGCTCATAGAATCTCATTCCCCACATGCATGTCCCACCCTAGGAGTATACACCTTCACTCTCCAATATTCCCTTGACTGCTTCACCTCCTTTTTTCGGGGCTTCAACAACAGGTCGGTTCTAGAATTCTCAAAGATCTATAGCCACTATTGGACTCTCTCCAGGAGAACTCACTTCCTCAGCACACTCTCTCACCTGGAGAGAGTTTCTCATAGGCCCAACAACCTGCTTCTTCTATCAATGGGCCTGATAATGTGCTTCTTCACTTTTGTTGAATCTCAACACACAAACATGGTGATGGAAACAACATAAACTGGGTGAGGGGAACAGTACAGATAGGACAAAATGCAGGAAACCCGTAGGGTATGGTGTAGCAGGGGTGTCAATTTGGTTATGTTGCAGAGGTTCGGTGTGGTTCAAAAATTTAATAAGGTGTACCAGGGTACTCGTGCATGTTGGGTGCGCTGGTGAAAAAATGGCCAAGAGAAGATCCCAAAACAATATGAATTCTCACTTATATTTCATGTGCCTAAGCTGACACATGGCTCTCATGAAGCACATTCCTCTCCATTTGGAAGTCGTACCCTCTTTCCAAAGGAACTTAGGATATATTCATATCCCACTCACAACATTTATAATAATAATATATTATTCTATTGGACTTAAGCTCTTAATATTAGCCTCTCATCCCCCTTCCCTTACCTAGACTAGTGGATCTTAGTCCCCTATAATGTTTTCTTCGTGGTCGGTCTACACGCAACGATGTATTTTTATTAATAATTTTCATAATTACATATACAAAATCAGGCACACTTGCCTTAGCCTCTATCTCTCTGGCCTAATACACACATAGGCCTACCATCTTATAATACTTGGCTCACTAGCCTATAAACATCATTACATTCATAATTACAACTGGGGCTCGACCTTGGGGTATTACAATCCCCTCCCATTATTTTTTCATTGTCCTCAATGAAACTGATTTATACAACATCCATAAATATGTTCACAATATTCAAAACGATGCGGGTATTTTTCCTGCATAACATCTTCATGCTCCCACGTTTCATCCTTAGGACCGTACCAGGTCCATTGGACCTTTACCAGCTCGATTCCAGAGTTGTTTGTTCTTCCAGTCCAGTATGTGCACTGGGTGCACCTTTATAGTGCCTTCTTGTTTCACCTGAATCACATTCTAATCAATCACATGATTAGCATCGGGTATATACTTCTTGAGCAATGAGACATGAAATACGCTATGAATAGTCAAGCATGCAGGAAATGAAAGCATATAATCTATTGGTCCAATCCTTTCTGGGATTTCAAATGGCCCACAATATCTGGCTACCAACTTGGAACAGTTTCCCAACTTCATGGAACTTTTGTTTGCTTTCACCTTCAAGAAAACATGTTCACCCACTTTACACCCTCTATGGGTTATGCCTTTGTCAGAATAGATTTTCTTCCTATCTTGGGAAGCCTTCAAATTCTTCTTAATTTGCAGCATTTGTTCTTCCATTTCCTTGAGAAAATTTGGCCCAACCATTGCTCTATCAGTTGGGTTGTCCCAACTTACTAGGGTGTTGCACTTTCTACCATAGAGTGCTTCAAACGAACTCATCTTCAGTGATTCTCGATACCCATTGTTGTAATAAAACTCTACCAAGTGTATGTAGTCTTCCCATCTGGATGGTTTGTCCATCACATACATTCTTAACATATCTTCTATCACCTACTTAACTATTTATGTTTGTCCATTAGAATTAGGATGATAGGTTGTGCTGAAGTTCAGATTTTTCTGAACCCCTTGAAAAATCCTTTCCAAAAAATTGAGGTATATTTTGGGTCTCTATTAGACACAATTGTCTTGGGAATACCGTACAATCGTGTTACTTCCCTCGTATAAATATAAGCAACATTGGTTGCCTTGTGAGTAACCTTCATAGGAATGAAATGGGCAGCTTTAGTAAGCTTGTCCACTACCACCATGATTGCATCATGTTGCTTGCTTGTTCTAGGAAATCATGTGATGAAATCCATTGTCACCATTGTTTCTACTTGTTGAACATTATGATCATCTCTCACCCTATTCTTTCTGTGAGGGAAATAATCTATACTTATGATCTCCATTACAACGCCAACATTGCATAGGTTTCTGCCTTGGCCTTTTCCCACCTACATCATCCATCCTAGACTCCCTCAAAATTGGTTGTCCATTGAAACTTCTTCCTCTTCCTTTGCAAGGAAGTGATGGGGTGAGCTATTCTCGAAAAACCTGCAATGAACCTTCTGTAGTAACCAGCTAGACCCATGAAGGATCTGACTTCTGTCACCTTCTTAGGTTTTTTCCACCCTTTAATGGCCTCAATATTTTCAGGGTCCATTGCTATCCCTTTTTTAGATATGGTATTCCCCAAATAGTGAATTTCGTTTTGATAAAATGAGGACTTGCTCTTTGAATACAATTGATGCTCTCTTATCACTTGCAACGCCATCCTCAAATGATGCTCATGTTCTTCTTATAACTTAGAATATAAAAGGATGTCATCCAAAAATACTATGACAAACTTGTCTAAATATTCTCGGAAAACACCATTCATTAAGCACATGAAAACAACTAGTGCATTTGATAACCCAAATGGCACCACTTTGAACTCATAATTCCCATACCTTGTCCTAAAGGTGGTCTTGGTGATGTCTTCCTCTTTAATCCTCACTTGATGGTATCCTGACCTGAGATCAATCTTTGAAAGTATCCTTGCATCCTTCAACTGGTCGAAGAGATCATCAATCCTTGGTAGAGGATATTTGTTCTTTATAGTTACTTTGTTCAACTGCCTGAAATCAATGCACAATCTCAGGGTCACATCTTTCTTCTTCAAAAATAACAATGGGGAACCCTAAGGTGACACACTTGGGTGTATGTACCCCTTATTTAAAATTTCTTCAAGCTACATTTGCAACTCCTTTAGCTCTAGCGTACTCATTATGTAAGGAGTCTTTGATACTGGATCTGCTCTAGGCATTAAATTAATAGAGAAATCAATATCTCTCTTTGGGGGTATTCTCGGTACCTCCTTGAACACATCTTCAAAATCTTCTAGGATTGCATGATCCTCCATATTTGGCACCTTATCCTTATATGTTTCCTCCATATGGGTTGCAAATATTTGACATCCCTTCCTGAAACACTTCTTCAGCTACATTTTTTAGATTTATCGGATAGTAACCGCCCTAGGAATTCCTTGGACTGCTCTCTGATTTCCTTCCTCATACAAGCAATATGTTAGGTACCTAACCCTCACGTAGGTAGAACAATATATCTGGATGTAATAAAGGTCAATATTAATAAGGCCTTGCAATAAAGTAGAATAAATCAAATATAAGAAGACCTAATAGAATCTTCCGCTTCTAGAAGGATATTCCTCTAGATGGTTCTTTTGATAGACATATTTAGTATATAGGATTCAAGGGTATGAGAACCCTTGGATATTATTGTAATAGATCTCTGCTCGACTGGAGGTTTCCCCCTTGAAGAGGCACGTGAACATTTCTCTCATAATCAAAGTGCTCTTTCTAGTGTTATTTTGATATCATTTCAGTGTTATTGTGGTGTTGTTCTGGTTATATTATTGTTTATCTGCCATTTGTATCATTTTATTTTTGTTCTGCATACTTTTTAAATCTGGAATATTACAAGTGGTATCAGAGCACTTTCCTCGGCAGAAATTGTGGGTTAAATTTTTTTTTAGGGTAGAGACGTATTCTGGCATCTTTAAGCCACAAAGATCTATCATTATGCGCATAAACCTGTAGTTGAGGGGTTCATACACGTAGTAAATACAATTGGTACATAAGCACACATATGTTGGCCACCCTTGTAACCCCTGTTGGTACCCCTTCGACTGGTAGCGCATCAGACATCACCTATGTATAGATCGGCCTAGATTTCCTGAATCCCTCTTTAGATAAACCGATCAGTCACCTGACTGTTATAGTGCCACTGAGAACAACACTCGGGAAGATACTCTCTAGTACCTGGGTAGTCGAGTAGTATAGCTAAGGGCACGGTCTAGCCTCCTTAGTTGGTGCCCTGAGATATTGGGTTGAGTACTACTGTTGGACCCCGCACATATACCAGAGAGATATAGCACAAGGCAAACCCTTGTCTGTAGAACCCTTGAAGACCTAACCCTTGGGGACGGAAACAAAAAATTAAAACAGACAAGATCTATTGCTATGCAACTGTGTTCGGGTTTCCAAATAACTACATATTTCTTCTTGGTTAATAATTTGGGCATTTCATCATTACAATATTCTTCATACTGGAGTATAACTCTACAGGTGTAAAAAAAAAAAAAAAAAAGTCTGGAAATTTTTGCACCATTATTTGAGACCTATTCCATTGGATTTATCTCTTTTCCCTTATCACATTCATACATATCATTTTTCAGCAAAATTTGTGACCCCACCCGCCCCGTTTTGGTTCCCTCGTCATCATGGCCCATACCCCTAGCCAATATTAGGAAGCTCACTTCAATACCTTGCAATCTAATTTCACAGAGACCCAACAAGAAGTGAAACATCTCAGTGCCAATGTTGTCACCCTCAATACAAACATGCAGCCCTCCATCGTCGCCTCAATCGAGGAACTCAAACAAGACATGACTACCCAGCTTGAATCTGTTGTTTCAATGATATGCACCAAGTTTCATATCCCTGCAGATAACCCTTTATTTGACCCGCCTCCACATACTGAAGCTGAAACTTCCTCTCATTCCCATAATTTTCAGCACCATCACTTTCAGCGTGACCTACGCCTTCCACGGGTGGATGTAGCTAAATTTGATGGCTTGGATCCCACTGGTTGGGTAACCCAAATGGAACATTATTTCTCTTTATACGACATTACAGATGACTTGGACAAACTTCGATATGGTGTTCTCCATCTAGATCAAGAATGTTGGCAATGGTGGAAATGGAGAAAAACTTCTCGTCAAGGGTATATTGCTTGGACACACTTTGTGGCAGATATTTATGAACACTTTGACACTGACACCAAGGTCATTTGAAAAAGTTGAAACAATATGGAACAGTGGAAGACTTTATATCTGCTTTTGAGCGTCTGGCTTTCGAACAAGGGGCATGTCTGATGCCTTTTTCCAAGAATGTTTTATCAGTGGCCTCAAGGATGAGATCTGTGCCCATGTCCTCATGGCTCGGCCTCAGAGTTGGGTGGAGGCTACTAGAAGAGATAAACAAGCACAACAAGTTGTATCTTCTCAAAACCAGAAACCCTCCTTTATTCCTCGCACTAAACCAGTAAATCCCACTACTGCCTCTGCTCCACTAAATATCCAAAAATTGACCAAGGTTGAAATGGTTGAACACCAACTCAAAGGCCTTTGTTATAATTGTGATGACAAATATTTTTCGGGCCGCAAGTGTAAGGAACAAAAGATTTTTATGGCCATCTCGGAGGATATTTCGGAAGAG
>ML778281.1:110209-153809 GCA_009831015.1 Picea engelmannii
TCCTGGGATGCATAGATTCTTGGCACTCTTCTACCCATGTCCTCCACTTCTCCTCACTAGGTAATAATTATGTTCGGTTATGACAATTGGTAATGCTACAAAAATGTGCAGTCAACCGAATTTTTGTTAGGCTATTAAACTTAATAATTCTCCAGAATAACTTAAACAATTTGATTCAATCAAAAGAATATCAGACTCTATTTTATGTGGGTCTTGGTCGATCAATAACCCCTCAGGATTCTATCTCTAAGCCCTGCTCTGTTCTGCAACAATTTTTGGGAGCTAGCCCCTTTTCTTCAGCCCTTAATTCAAATGTGACCACGATGGTGACTAAGTGCTAAACCAACAGGCGCTTACTCCGTGCTACGGAGTTTTAGGCTTCTGGTGTTTTCAACTCACCACAATGCCAATCTCCCGAACTCCAAACTCGTGAAGTTCGCAACTAACGTGAGAGGAATCAACGGTCCCCGCTCTTTGCCCAAATCAATGACCACAATTAGCTTTGGGACTCCGTGCTTCAGGGTTTCTAAAGCCTTCAATGCCACAAACCTTCGGAGTGACAACTCTCCAAAGTGTCAGATATTCTGACATGCATCCATGACTATCAACAATCATGATGAACTTCGATGCTTCAGCCTTCGGGAGTTCTCAACCCACGCGACCCCTCTTTCCTCTGAAGTGGCTATCCTCCGAAGTGAAGGATATGATGACACATTTCCTCTACTTCAGTTCTTCGGAAGTTCTTTCTCCACCCACTTTCATTGGCTTCCTCTGAAATGCAGGATCTAGCACCATGCATCCCCTGCAACCATTAGGGGCCCCACTAACCATACTCAATAAGAGTGCCACGTCGAGAAATATTAGAAGCAGACACGTGGTCCATTATGAAGGGTGACATGTGTCATGTTCTAACTGGAATTTCTCTCATCTAAATGTTCTTAACTCATTGACACATGGCACACATCCCATGTTTACACGTCATCCCTGGTGACGTCAACAGGTCATGTCACTTCGGGACTTCGGGATTTGGAATATTTTACACTTGC
This sequence comes from Picea engelmannii, assembly GCA_009831015.1. Taxonomy (NCBI): domain Eukaryota; kingdom Viridiplantae; phylum Streptophyta; class Pinopsida; order Pinales; family Pinaceae; genus Picea; species Picea engelmannii. The sequence continues at coordinate 111,256 of ML778281.1, forward strand.
ATTCCTCAAATCTCCAGAACTCCGAACTTCCAAACTACTTTATCTTTCAAGGTCGACATAGTACAACTGTCATCATATAATGTGGTGACACGTGGCCCCACGTGTCGTATTGCTTTTGGTCCAACAAGGTCGTTGAAGTTCCATTATTACTGACACATGGAAGGACTAAGATATTCCATGTCACCTTGGGTGATGTCACCATGCCACGTCACTTCGGTACTTTGAGCTTCAATACTTCGAGAGAATTCACCTTAGCACACCCCGTTTCTCCTGAATGTCAAACTCTCGAACAAGCTCATCTGTCGATACATGTCTCTTTTAAAGAACGTTCTAGATGAAATCCGAACTTCAGGACTTCGGGCTTCGGTCCTTTCTGCTCTATAACACGTAAACTTCATCGAAGTCGTGAAGTCCGAAGTACTTAGGGGTTAACTTTCATGCACTTTTCTCCAGATTTGTTGGTTGTGAAGGATCTGCTTCCTTCCAAATAGATCATACAGCCCAAGTTCAAACTTCGCATCCCAACACAATGGTGGTTGTGGCTTCTTTATTTTTTTTCATTCCCTAAGCCATTATACTTCCTGAGCTTCTGAACACAATCCCAATGTTCACATGGTGCTTTCTTGGCACCTAGGGACGCTATGTTAACCACTAACATGTCCCATCCAGGCTCAGTGTCAAAACCATGGCTCTGATACCAACTTGTAATGTCCCCGACCATCAGACCAACATGCCGACAACGTTACAAAACGACTATATCTTTTAATTCTCTTCTCTAATACCAAATTGTAATGTCCCTGACCATCAAACCGGCATGCTGAAAATGCTACCAAATGACTGTATATTTTAATTCTCTGCTCTAATACCAACTTGTAATGTCCCCGACCATCAAACTGTTCAGGCAACACCACTGAGACAGACTTCTTTTGTGGAAATAATCACATATAAAACTTAATATGAAATAAATAGAGATAACATATGATATTCACATATTCTTGCGGAAGAGACAATAACACATACCAATATTTATTGATTATTTACATTCTTCTATCACTCACATAATGCAGAAATAATAGTAAAATCATGCATACAATATTCACAGGAAAACCCATAAATATAACAACATATATATGCAATACTCATCATTATAGAATGTACAAATACACAACATGTAAATGAACAAAGGATTGGTACTTATATTTTAATTGAATTCCACCAACTGCGTGCAGACCTTCCACGAACCTCCCAGCCTTAGACCACGTTGTTCATCACTATCAGCAGTGGGTCACCCTTGAGCTGGGACTAAACTCCACCGACAAAGGGATTCCTAGGCTAGGTAGGGACAACAGGAAGTTTCATAGTACAACATGAAGGATTTCCTCCAAGGAGTTACTTACGCCCACAACTCACAAACTCTCATTCCCCACATGCCCGTCCCACCCCAGGAGTATACACATTCATTGTCCAATAGTCCATTGGCTGCTTCACCTCCTTTTTTCGGGGCTTCATCAACAAGTCGGATCATGAATTCTCAGAGATATGTAGCTGCTACTGGACTCCCTCCAGAAGAACTCACTTCCTCAGCACACTCTCTCACCTGGAAAGAGTTTCTCATAGGCCTAAAAACCTTCTTCTTCTATCAACGAGCATGACAACCCACTTCTTCACTTTCTCTCCTCAACACATGAGCATGGTGATAGCAACAACAAAAACTGGACGAGGGGAACAGTACAGATAGGAAAAAAAACAGGCAACCCATAGGGTACGTTGTAGTAGGGGTGTCAATTCGGTTATGTTGCAGAGGTTTGGTGTGGTTCAAGAATTCAACAAGGCGTACCAGGGTACTCATGCTTGTTGGGTGCGCTGGTGAAAAAATGGCCAAGAGAAGATCCCAAAACAGTATGAATTCTCACTTATATTGCATGCACCTGAGCTGACACATGGCGCTCATGAAGCACATTCCTCTCCATTTGGAATTCGTACCCTCTTTCCAAAGGAACTTAGGATATATTCATATCTTGCTCACAACATTTAGAATAATAATATATTATTCTATTGGACATAAGCTCTTAATATTATCCCCTCATTCTAGCCTCTCCGCCCCCTTCACTTACCCAACCTAGTGAATCTTAGTCCCCCATAACTCTTTCTTCATGGTCGGTCTACACGCATCGATGTATTTTTATTAATAATTTTCATAATTACATATACAAAATCAGGCCCACTGGCCTTATCCTCTAGGCTCTCCGGCCTAATACACACATAATCCTACCAACTTATAATACTTGGCTCACCGGCCTATAAACATCATTACATTCATAATTACAACTGGGCTCAGCCTTGGGGTATTACAATGACCAAGTTTTGTCCCTTGACATGGTGTCCTTCCAGAGCATTTTCCTCTTGGAATCCATGATCAAGAAGAGAGCGTTGAGCATGGGTTTCTCATTTCAAGCTCATTAAAAAATGAAACCAACTTTGAGCATGGTTTTCTTATTTCAAGCTCATTAAAAAATGAAACCATCTTTGAGCATGGTTTTCTTATTTCAAGCTCATTAAAAAATGAAACCAACATTGAGCATGGCTTTCTGATTTCAAGCTCATTAAAAAATGAAACCAGCTTTGAGCATGGTTTTCTGATTTCAAGCTCATTAAAAAATGAAACCAGCTTTGAGCATGGTTTTCTGATTTCAAGCTCATTAAAAACTGAAACCAGTTGCGAGGATAGTTTTGTGTCTCTCTAGAAACCTCGTTAAACAATGAAACATAGCCTATGAGGATAGTTTTGTGTCTCTGTGGAAACCTTGTTAGAAAATGAAACAAAGCTTACGAGGGTAGTTTTTGTGTCTTTGTGGCAACCTCGTTAAAAAATTAAACCAAGGTTACGAGCATATTTATCCACATGTGTCAAGCTCGTTAAACAATAAAAAAAACCGTCTCGAGCATAGTTCATGTTCTTGTGTCAAGCTCGTTAAAAAATGAAATAGGTTTCTCCCCTCTTCGATTGAGTCAAGTACTTTGTTACGTATAGTATTTGAAGCTTCATTTCATCCCCCTGTGTCGTTGGACGAAACAAATCTTGGGGGGCAATGCTTACAGCCTCTGGAATTCATGTTGAAGTTAAGTCACTAGCTTCTTAAGCTGGGGGAAAGGTACCAACCATCCCTGGATAATGCGTTGGGAAGTCACAAGCATAGTTTTTACTTTGTTTCAAGCTTGTGTAAAAATGAAACCACCTACCTCAAGCATATTTTTATTTGGTTCAATCTTGTTTAAAAATAAAACCACCTACCTCAAGCATAGTTTCCTCCGATTCAAGATTGTGTAAAAATGAAACTAGGTCCAATCATAGTTTTGTTTAGTTTTAAGCTTGTGTTAAAATAAAATCTATCCCAAGCATAGTTTTTTTTTTTTAAGCTTGCTTAAAAATGAAAAAAATCCCGAGCTTAGTTTTTGTTCTTTCTCGTACTTGTAAATCAATGAGAATGTAACCGAGTAAACTTTTATCACATTTTCGGACTTGTAAAGGTTATATGAAAAAGGACCCCCTAGAGTTCCCTTTAAGCTCTTTTCAGACTCTCTAAACATGAAAATATTGCCGAGTGATCTTGTTCTTTTCACGCTCGTTAAATAATTTGAAGAAACTGTCTGTTGAGCGGTAGTTTATCTCGTTTTCGGTCTCATCGGACTACTTTACGAAAAAGGAACACTCTAATCAAGCATGATTAGAAAAATTTATGGAGTCCTCTTTAAATTCTTTTCAAATTCCATAAATATGAAAATACCATTGAAGTCCCATATTGGACCGAACCACTCCTTCCTAGGGTTCGTTAAACACACTTCGAGGGACTCATCTGAAGGATGATCTTACAATTCAAGAATATGTTATCCTCCTCAAGCTTGTGTAAAAATAAAGAGGTACTCGCCATAAATGGTGGGGGGGAATTGGGAAATAAATGTGTCTAAACCTGTATTCTATGGAAGTGAGTCTCTTTTGAACATGACACCCTTTCACTCGCTTTGTGTCTAGGTTGGAAAATATGTTTGTCTCTTGATCATACTCCTTTATAAGATTACAAATTGGTCTGTGATCCATGTTGTTGAGTCAATGTTTCCAGGACAGTTTTTGTTTCATCAATATGTTCAAACAGAATTTCAACCTGGAAATCCTTCTATTTCATCGACCATTTCTACAGTTCTTAAGACTTCTATTGCGTCGACCATCCCCAAGTCGGTCCTGAATCATTTGTTACTCTAATCTACTTCAAATATTTTTATCTGTTTCGTGTCATTGATGGAGCATACCTTAAGGCCCTCCTTTGACGAGTCTTTTCCTGTCGACTTCAAATCATTATCTAAGAATTAGACTTAGAAACTAATTGGTACCCTGGAACTTGCATGCCTCAATGGCAGGTTTCCTTGCTTTCGACAGTGGGTTTTCATTATTGACCCCTGATCGGGAGATTTCGCCAAGTGTCCGACTTCAGCTCACAAATTTTCACCCGTTGGATTGTACTAGTGTACATTGGGAGTCATTGACATTAATGGTGATTTCCCTCACACTTGTTAACAATATACACTAATGACCAGTAATCAAGTGGTTTCTACCATGTTTGACTTCAGCACATGTATTCACATGGTTAGATTCATACTATAGAGTGGTGGAGATGAATACTTTGAATATTTTCTGACATATCCAGGTTGTGTTGGAGTATATTCAGGTTGTATTGTTGCATAGATCCACATTGTATGTCTCATGGCTATGTTCAAATTTGAGTTTTTAATGCATAGATCCATAGTGTATTTTTGGTGGCTATGTTCATATTTGAGTCATATTGGCATGGATCCATAGTGTATGTTTGGTGGCCATGACCTGTCTTACTTGACATGGGTCTTTTTATGTCAGCATTTATGCTTTGAGTCATTTGTATTCTGAGTATGGGAATTCCTACCTCAGTGATGATATATATTGTATTGTATTTCCTTGTTAGTTGGCAGGTTTCCGACCAACGTGTTCCTTGTTCCCAACACACACTCGACAAAGTATTTCAACTATCACTTTGTTCTAACTTCATACTTTGGGGGGCTTATTGTTACACATTATTTTCTTCACCCCTATGAATGTTAATGATGTACACCTATCCTTTGTATTTAGAAGGATCAATTTCCTTAATCCTTGAAGAAGAATGAAGATGAACTTTCACAGAAAGATGAAATTATATTTTCCTTTGTAAAAAACCTTGTAAAGAAGGATAATCACACCTTTCTCAATGTTAAGGGTACGATGATCTAGGATCAATGCAGGTTTCACCACAGTGGCATGTGACATTGTAGCAGTTTTCTTAGTGTTAAGGGTGCGACGATCACCCGTATGAAGAAAAAGAGAAGCTTCGAGGGTGAGGTGGCCTCCTATCGGTTTGGATATCAGTCGCATCCCTGATCTCATGGGATCATCCTAAACTCCTCACCCTATCCTTTTCATCTTATAAAAGGAGGAGGCCTCTCATGGGGAAAGTTAGCTTTTATAATATCTTTTTTGGGTGAGTTTTTGGAATAGAGTTTGTATTAGCTTCAACTATACCTAATTCATATGGAGTGTTTGGGCCTATGTTGGCTTTGAGATTCATTTTGTAAAGCTGAGATCATAATTAACTGTCAGATCTAAAATCTTAGAATACATGGAGCAGAAGTGTGTGGGAAGCCAGGAACTATTGGAAGGGACCTTACAACATGAAGGCATCAGTTGTATTCTCCTTTTCATATTTTTAATACAATAATATATTTCTTTCCCATAAAATTGTTCTTATTTTATTGTATGACTCCTTGATCGCATACATAGGTTTTGTTAAGTATGCATTGTTACTTTCACTTTGTTGGCTTATGTATTTTTACAGGTTCAACGTCCCGTAAGCCTTGAAACGGAATGAGGATGACACTAGCAAGGAAAAAAGACATTTAAAAGGTATGTCATTTATCTCTGTTAGTTAGTGTGCTTGACAATTAAAACTTAGGTAAAGTTTTATATTTTGTCTTGTTTTGTTCTAGTTTCGGGGTGAAACTAGGGAGATCTGTTTGTGTCTGCACATAACGATTTGTCCTGAAACAGGGTGGATCTATTATTGGTTATAACCAGATAAACCATCCATAAAAGAGAAAATCTCACTTCTTGTGCATTCGCCAAGAATTTGATCGATAAATGCCATGGAGAAGTTATCCTTAGCACAATATTTGTTCAAATCATGAAAATCCATGCATACTCGAATCATACCCTATTTCTTGTCGATCGGAACGAGTTTGGATACCCATTTTGTCAATGGGACTATATAGATAAATCTAACTTTGAACATATTTTCCACCTCATCTTTGATTGTTGTTGCTTTCCTTGGGTTAACCGATTGCAATTTTTGTCGAACAAGCTTAGCATTTTCATAGGTCCGAATCTCACATTCTATAATACTAGTATTTATGCTAGTCATTTCCTCGTATGACCAAGAGAAAACATCACAAAACTCCTTGAAAAGTGCCATATACTGAAGAATTTCATCTTGAGAGTAATCTGCCCCAATAAAGACATTTTCAACAACATCAGGGGTTCTAGAAATTTTGATTGGAATGGTATCTGATATATTCACCATATTCCCCTCGTCATAGATGTCGTGCTTTGCTAAGGGGTTCACTACTTGACTAACATTTATACTCATAGATGACTTAAATTTTCTGCTTTCCACACAACTGATCTCGAGGAGGAAATAAGATCGATAATTCATATCCTCTCATGGTATTTCCGACCCAATAATTGCCTCTATAATATCTTCATATGAAGGCAAGATAGTATCAAGACAGTCTTAGGAAGTTGAATAATTCTAAGACCATACGGGCTTCAGAAACTGATCGTCCTCCTTTGTCCATTAAGGAGTTCAACTCGAGTCTGTAGTGGCTTGTTGTATAGTTTTTTAAGCAACCTTAGTTGTAGACAATGACATAGCCATCCCGAAGTGTGCATGACCTTCTACTGATTGACATGGCGAGGGTAAAACCCATGGATCTTGTAGATACGTTGTTCTAAACAAAAAAACTCTTGTAATAGGCGCCAGGGAACTCGACTTTTGATAGACGATTGGGGTGGCACAAATATAAGACACTGGTGTTGGGAAATTAAAGTTACCCATAAGTGAAGGATATATTCCAACACCGATACTCTCAGTTGTCGACTTATATTTTTTGATCCACGAGACTATGGATCCCAGATTTTTTGCGGAGCTAGAGTGGTTAAAATCCATCTAATTGATAGTTACAAACCTTCCCTCACGAGGAAAGCATAAAATTTGAAATATCGATGAGATGACGACCGTCATTGCATAATTCCAACTCCTTCCCAATAATATATTATAGTTGAGCAGAGCGTCAACTACCTCTACTTCGATGGAAACAAACTTTCCTCCCAAATGGAATGGAAAAGAGGAAATAAGCTTGTGTGGTATAAACAAGTGTTTTTCAAAGGAGGTTAATAAAGTGGGAGAAGGTGGGAGTTCTGGAGAGCCAATAACTTTCCAACATGAAAAATACATGACACACGTTGAAGCTCCTTCATTGATGTCGTTCATCCTGATTACATGTTTCACGTATACAACGTCAATCTGGAAGGATACATGATACAAAAGATGATGTTTCACATCAGTAGCGTCAAACTTCATAATGATCTGGATGGAAGCATCTTCCTCTTCGATCGTGGATAACAATGAGGTGTGTTGCATAGGGAAACTTTGAAGCACCACTAAAGTAGACATCACACACAATGTTTGAGATAATTCATCAACAATGGAATAGTTGGGTGCAACTCAAGAATTAGGGTTGTGCGATGCTCTTTTATACACACCTTTCGGTATACACGACATTGTTTCTTTTTTAGGTTTCTCTATGTGGAGAGGCCCCTAAGGATTTGAAGTTTCTTTGCCTTTCGATGTCAACTATGGATTATTGTAATCACGAGATATGTTTGACAAGTATACCTCCTCTTCCTTCATATGATTCACCATATTAATGGGAAAAAAAATATCCATTTGGCAGAGGTGCACTTGAAGGGCCCCCTTGCGGATTAGATGTGGAAGAGAGAACCTGCATATTTTTTCCTTTCAGAAATGGATTTTTCAATATAGCAGGTTGGTGTTGTTGTTGTTGCAACTTTATTAGGCATTGGGATTCTTCCATATTTGGGGATCGATGAATAAGGTGATCATTCCCACAAATATTTCATGGTAATTTCACCTTCATCTTCTCATTATTTGTCCCCTCAACATTCTTATTATTCTTTTTATAATTTCCCCCACTACCCTTCTTACCCTTGTGTAACATCCCCAACATCGAAATAGGCTATCCCATGTAAAAAAATTCAAACTGTATACAAATTAAAACATATACACACAGAAAATATTGCAGAAGTTTATATACAACTTAAAACAGAAAAATACATTTTGCAATGCAAAGATTCATACACAACAATAATAAAAATACACATGTATCACACACAGGAAAAACCCATAAATAATAATGCAACATGTAATTTAACACACAATTGACACTTATCTTGGTAAAAATATCACCAACTACGTGCAGACCTTCCACGAACTTCCCAGCCTTAGATGACATTGTTCGTCACTCTCAATAGTGGGTCACCCCCAAACTGGGACTAAACTCCACCCAGGTAAAGAGATTCCTAACCAGGATGATGTATCTCATAAAACAAGGAAAACTCCGTCACAGGTGCCAACTCAAATTAGCAGCCTACAATATCGCATTCCCCACATGCATGCCCCACCCTAGGAAGTGTGCATTTTCTCTACTCAATAGTCATTCGGATGCCCCACTTCCTTTCTGGGCTTTAGCAATAGATCAGACAAGAAGTCTCAGAGCCCTGTAGTTGTAGTTTGGCACCTTTAGGAAATCAATTCCCAACAATTCTCTCACCTAGAGAGAATTTCTCACGGGCCTGAAAACCCGCCTCTTTAGTCCAGCCCCTAAGATAACCAGGTACATGTACAAGTATCGTACCAGTTTCGGTACGGTATAGGTACAATGATAGTAACTGAATGGTATGGTGGACAAATGAATGAGTCTTTGAATGATGATGGAAATGAATGGAAAATGAACTAAGTCCAAGCTATATGTATGCATGTCCCCCAACTTGACACTTGTCATGTTGGGAGCTACTTTGGCCCACTTGTCCCCATCCTTAGAACTTAGGATAAAATAATTATCCATACTTTAAGGAATATTAATATAATATTCCTTTTTGGTTTAATCTCCCTAGCTTAGCCCTTTTCCTTAAATTTTAACCCCCCCTTTCCCTAACTAGTGGAGTTTAGTCCCCCATACTCTTTTATCGTGGTCGGTCTACACGTAGCGATGTATTATATGAATGATGAGACATATACAAAAATAGGCTCACTGGCCTTTAGCATCTAGGCTCTCTAGCCTAATTCAACACATAAGCCTCCTAGCTTATAATAACTGGCTCACCAACCTATAAAACACAACATATACACAAAGGCTCTCTGGCCTCAAAATCGTGCGCACTTAATTTTGTTGTGTGCAGTATCCTAGAGTTGTGCACACTTCATCATTTTAGTGTGCAATACATGTGCGCACTATACTATGGAAGGTGCATGCAAAATGATATCAAACAACTCACCATCTTAAGTACATTTGCATTTACATTTACAATTGGGGTTTGACCTAGGGGTATTACATTCCCCTTCTCTTATTCATGCATTGTCTTCAGTACAATATCTACACATATACAACCAAAATTTCAAAAATCCTCAAAAAGACGCAGGTATTCTACCTGCATAGCATCTTCATGCTCCCAAGTTGCGTCCTCAGGACTGTACCAGGTCCATTGGACCTTTACAAGCTCTATGGCTCAATTCCCGAGTTGTTTGATTTTCCGATCCATAATGTGTACAGATACACTTTGAAAGTACCTTCTTGCTCCACCTGAATCACATTCCAATCAATAACATGATTAGCATCTGATATATATTTGTTAAGCAAGGATACATGAGATACATTATGAATGGTCATTGATGTAGGCAAGGCAAGCATGTATGCTATAGGCCCAATCCTCTCTAGTATTTCAAATGGCCCACAATAGCGAGCTACTAACTTTGAACAATTTCCCAACTTCAGAGAACTTCTTTTGGCCTTCACTTTCAAGAATACATGGTCCCCCACTTTAAATTCCCTGTGATTTCTTCCCTTATCAACTTAGCTTTTATTCTTGTCTTGGGAAGCCTTTAAATTCTGTTTTATTTTAAACATTTTCTCTTCCATTTCCCTGAKTAAATCTGGCCCAACCACTGCTCTATCTGCTAGATTATCCCAACTTACCGGTGTGTTGTGCCTTCTTCCATAAATTGACTCATACCACCTTTGGTTTTATATAGTTTTGACTGGGATAGTTGCATGTGCTATAGAAAATATATTTATATTATTTAAGTATTGGATTAGTGGACCTGACAATTTAAAAGAAGAATTGCAGCCAATAAAAGGATCAAATCCTAATATAATTCGTTTACCAGAACCAATCACCCATGCTAGCCATCTTTTGATGATAGGAAAAGAGAACATATAATTTTTCCAGATGATAGAAGCTCCCTGGATTTTTTTATTTTCTCTTCGAAGCCAAGAAATTATGTCTACACCTTTTAAATATTTTTGGCTTAGAATTATATTCCACGGGCCTTTCCCAAATAATCCTCTCTAGCAAGACTTTGCAGCCAAAGATTGAGAAAACCAAGAAATATTTTTAATGCCCCATCCTCCATAATCTTTTGGCCTAGCAATATTTTGCCATTTTGTTAGGTGGTATCCTGTGCTTTTTTTCCCTCCTTTCCAGATGAAGTTTGAAATAAGTAGTTGTATTCGGCGGAGAAAGGAAGAGGGGAGCTTAACAAGACTAAGTCAATAAACATGAATACTATGTAAAACTAATTTGGCTAAAGTGAGTCTTCCTCCTAAAGAAAGCCAACGAAAAGTCCAGTTCCCAATCCTCTTTTCAATTTTTTGAATTAACCAAATGTAGTCATTCACCTTATAGTTGCTTGGTTTAAGGAAAAAGCCTAAATATTTCATTCCTTGATCAAGGCTCACAAACTGAATATTAAATGTTGTCATCAGACTTTGCTCCAGTCTTTGGTTTATGTTGTGAACAAGGAAACACGACTTATGGCAATTTACAACCATCTCAAATGCAAAACAGAAATTAGTGAGGATAGATTTAAATGCCATCCAATCTTCAAGCTTACCAGCTCCTAGAATGAGCACATCATCAACAAAAAAAAGACATGTGATGAAAGTGTCAACAACTACTTTAAGGCCTTGAAAAGTTCCTGAATTCACCGATTGTTTCATTTGTCTACATAGACACTCAAGAACCAGAAGGAATAATAATGGGGATAGAGGGCAACCTTGACGTAATCCCCGATGGATTTTGAAGAATTTAGTTGGAACTACATTTACGAGGACTGCCATATTGACAGATGTGATACAGGCCATGATCCATTGTGAAACCATCCAATTTAATCAATCTGAACTAGCAACAATCTAAGAAATTGCCAACTGACTTTATCATAGGCCTTCTTTAAATCCAACTTCAAAATAACTATGCTTAGCTTCTTTGTCTTTGTTGTGTGCAAACATTCCTGTGTAATTCCAACAACATCAAAGATCAACATGTCCTTGAGAAAGCCAAATTGTTCAAAGGAGATGCAAGAGGCCAATTTGTCTTTGATCTGGGAAGCTATAATTTTAGAAATTACTTTATATACAAAATTGCACAGAGCAATAGGTCTCGAGTCATTGAAAGTGTTTGGCTTGCTAACTTTTGGGATTAGAGCGAAAAAAGTAGCATTAAATGCCCCTAGAATATAACCTGTGCACCTAGATTCCTCAACAACTTTAAGTAAATCCTCTCCCATAATGTCGAAGAAGATCTGAAAAATTAAACCCATATATAAAACCAAATACTACTCCAACTACAATTTCACCTTTTACAAATATTGACAAAAATTAAAGAAAATTATTTTGAAAAAATACATTTCCCTTTAAAAAAGGAAACGAATATTAATAAAAAATAATTTAAGGTAAAACAAGATTCACGTTTTAAAATACCCATTTTAATGCTTATGACGTTTAATTTTTTGTTTCTTTGAAAATAATATTATTTTTATATTTGGTGTATTATTATTTTCATATTTAGTGTATTATTAAAACAGGCTTTTTGGATGCACGTGTACTAAGAATAAAAAAGTATTCTTTGAAACCTGGAACAATGCGCGTGCGTTTCTCTCACCATTAGGAAGGCAAACAATTGAGCGATGAAGGGTTTAAAAACGGAATTTAACACCTCCTCATGTTTGTTTTAAGGTCTTAACTCTCCATTGAAATTCAGAAACCGAATTTTAAATGTTAGGAATGTGTCATTGTATGGATAATGCTAAGAACAAGGTGCGTCAAAAACGTGTAGTTGAATAATGAATTGCATAAGAATCGAATTAGACATGGTCAAAAAGTTTTACTATGATCCAATTTTTATGCATATTGAAATTTTGTTTCGTAAGGGTTTTATCTTTTTTAAACTGATTTGGATGTTTAAAAATCTGTTAGAGTTCTGGATTAATTAAAATTCTAGCTTTTTTTATCATTAGATTAGATTTTGCCTAGAGAAGGAAGATTGTTATATGATTAAATTGTTCCATAAATAACACCATGATCATTAAATTTATTTACAGTGTATTTAATGGTAATACTAGGGTGATTAGAGACATTAGTTGGATTGTTAAAAAAACTTGAGAGAGTGGTCACATGGAGAAAAGGAAGAGATGAGGAATAGATTGGGTTAGGATTAAACAAAAGTTTCTAGTTCATAGTGTTGTTGTCCATATGGTAAATGAACATTTTGGTTCTCACCAATATCAACTTAAATTCAAATTTTAATTTTTTATTTTTTAATTCTTAAATTATTTAGTGGATTCTTCGTCAATTGCCAATTACATTTCTCACTAGCCAATTACATTTCTCACTCCAAATCTCTTTGTCATTTAGTTTACACATGTTTTTTTAGTGCATCTTAGCATGCATGAGTCATCCTCAATATGTATACATCAAGATATGAGTTGCATGTGAATTGAACTATGAACTTAATTTATCTCATTATTTTTGCATTTTTAAACCATGGGAAATGGTAACTCATTCGAGTGATTTGGGCTAGGCCCAAGATCAAACCAACTGGCTACCATTATAACCGAAGGGTATAAGCAATAGCCCGTGAGCTGGATATACCAAAACTTATGACTTAGCAAGGGTTGAGACGTCCAAAAACACACCCTCACATTTTTGGGGGTCCCACTTGTGAGGGGGCACCTACCCTTCTAGCCTTATCACAATAGGAAAAGTCTCATTGAGGATTTGAACTTCGGTGGAGAGACTACAAAACCTACCTCCCAACCACTTGAGGATCTATTGTCACTCAACAATTTATCTCATTATTTTCATACCATATGGTAATAAAACTAATAAGGGATATGGATTTGTATATATTTTGTTGCTTTCTCTTATCGAAATTTGGATTGGAAACTTGTCTATGCAGTTCTCAGATTGTTAGTGTAGCATGTGCCCATCTCCAAAGCTTCACATCCTACTTATGACTCACAAACTCCCTAAAATTTATTCTAATATTTTTTGTATTGGATAAACACAACAATATATTTCCAATGATGCATTACTCTGCTCTATTTCCAAAGACAATTCTTTCATCATTTCAACCAACACTAACCTATAAATCTCACTTTCTTTTCAACTAATTATCGAACAATAATGATAACTTAGTCCATCGATGTATGTGTTCTATCTTTGTCCAATAATATAATATAATATAATATTACAACTTCAAGCATATGATTGAACTATTAAAATTTGGATTGGAAACTTATCGATGTAGTAGTAAGCCTTATTAGTGACAACATGTGCCCATCTCCAAAGCTTCACATGCTACTTTTTCCAATAGAAAATTTCTCAATATATTTAATATATGTTGTTCACAAAACAATACATATAACTGATAGTTACATCCATCTCCAAAGTTACTTCAAAAAAATTCTTTCACAACAGACCTTCAAGTGCTTTTAAGTATTTACAACTCACCACAAAAAGCACCTTCAAAAAAACATATTAGATACATTTAACTATGATGTAGAGTAGGCAACCAAGTTCGGCTAAGTAGAATAACCACCAAAAAACTAGAGGAAACAACCAGTCACAGAAAGAGGTGCATGTAATGGGAGGGACCCTCGTGACCATCAATCCATTTGTTGTAATGGATCTTTCCTTCTAGCATCTGTAGCACTTTTTTTGATAAGGTGTCCACCTCCCCATTTTCTTCCTTGTAGATGTGAGCAAATCTGATGATGTTGAAATAATTTTTAAGTTCTAGGATCCTGTCCAACCAATCCATAAGTGAAGTGACTTGTATACTTTCCCTATTATTCAACCAATCTATCACAATTTTTTAGTCTCCCAAGACTTGTAGTTGATCAACGTCCAACCTGGTTGCCAAGATTAAGGATGCCCACACTCCAAGAAGTGTGTCCCTCGTATTTGTGCTCGGACCACAGATTAGAGTCCACCTGTAAAAAATATTTCCAGATAGCTTTATTACTCCCCCAACCCCACTCAAAATCCCATTTGCTCGCGCTGCGCCATCAAACCAAGATATAGAAGCCAGAGTAATAGCATATGTCTTTTTTATTCTACAACTCTTCCCTTTTCGAGGCCACAAACCAAACGAGTTTTCTAAAATCCCTCTAATATTAAGGGCAACGCCATGAGTGGAGGGAATACGAGATTCAAATATGCACTTATTTCGTTCCAACCAGATAAACCAATAAGCCAACGAGGGAAGAATATTGAAAACCTTCTCCTTTTTCAACCAAGTGTCAAAACAATTTGTAATAGAGCTTCCACCCCAGGGAGAACTTACATTATAAGCTGCAATTAAAATCTACCACAATTGAAGGGAAAAACTACAGTGTACAAACAAGTGAAACACTGTCTCAGAATCCCTAGAACATTTAATGGGCAAACACTCGGGCATTCCCAACCTTTTTTTTGAAGATTTTCCCAAGTTAAAATTTTGTTCTCCATGACAAGCCAAGTGAATAGTTTGATTTTGTAGGCTAGATCCCAAGCCCATAGTTGTTTCCTCCACCTTGCAATTTGAAGTGGCCAGAATCCCCTTGCCATTGCATTATAAACATTTTTAATAGTGAGAATACCTGACTGGTCGCCACCGATCCAAATTAAAATGTCATCTCTGGGCTGGAGATGGATACCCGATACAATAAGAGCCTTACAAAAGGAAGTCCACTCATTAGCCAAAGTCTCCAATAGTCCCAATTCTAAGCTGCTTTTCCATTTATTGGTTATAAACCTCGTTGAAGTCTGGGCTCTGGCATGGTAAAGATAATGGATATCTTTAATTTTTAAGGCCATCAGAAGTTCCTGGGAGAGTAACGAGGGATCATCGATGCCCAGGATCTTGTCTAGACCAATCAATACTGAGTGCCCATTACCCGGGTTCCATCTTAGCCAATGAGTGATGAGAGCAAGCAGCTTCAACAAGTTTTTCCAAGTCTGAGAAGCCAAAGGATGAAAAATCATGGTCGATCTGAGCTAAGTTGCAACAGAAACATAGAGAAGATACTTATCCTTAATCACCTTGTGCCATATACCTTCTTTCATCAGAACACACCATAAGGAATTTGCAGCCAAGGCTCGATTGAAATGAAAAATATTCCTAAGGCCCCAACCTCCTAAAGACTTCGGTTTGGCAAGCAACTCCCAATTACAGAGGTGATAATGATGTGTAGAGCCACCACCCGACTAGAGGAAGTCAAAAAACAATTGGCGAATCTTAGAGAGCACAGATACAGGGATCGCCACTAAGGCCATCCAATACACTGATTGGGATTCTAAAACCGCCTTTACAAGAATGAAACGACCCCCGAGTGATAACTAGAAGTTGCACCAGTGACTAGTCTTGTTTTCAAATTTAGTAATAAGCCATCTCCAATCTTCAACAAATATTTTCTCTGCTTTTATAAAGTACCCCAAGTATTTAAAACCTTCATACAACTAGACAAAGTTGATCGTAAAAGCATCCCTAAACTTTTCCAAGGCTTCCCCTTATATACCCATGTAGCTTCACATGCTACTTGTATCCCACAAGTAGCTCTAAAATATATTCTAATTCTACTTTTTTATTAAACACAACATTATATTTTCAATGATGTATTGATCTACTCTACTCACAAACTACTCACAATGAAAAAAAATTCATCGTTTCAACCAACACCAACCTATTAATCCCACTTTTCTTTTAACCAATCACAAAACAAAAATGATAACTTATTCCATTGAGATATATGTTATTTTTGTCCAATAATATAATATAATATAATATGTTATTAAAACTTCAAGCATTTGATTGACCTTTAACACTTACCTTAAATTTAATGCTTAGCCACCTACTTTATGTCCTTTTCAATGAAATTGTCTCCCCATATAGTATCCCTAACCCACGCATGTGAGAATACCTCTAGAGGAGAACTATTATGAAAATACATCTAGGAATACAATACAATACATGTAGTTCTTATCATGGCATGCCCTAAAGGAAATTAATATATTCAATATTAAATGAGTAAAAATGTTGTTTGGTTCCAAGGTTGGGCCAAAACTTACATTACAATAATATATTTTAGTGGGTAATGTATGTCAAATTCAAACAACAAAATTTGTTTAATGATCACTCCAAGCTTGAGAACTCTAATTGGGTGTGAACACTAGGATGCCTAAGAAGGCTAAGGCTATCAGATTGACTCATCCACCATTCATGAAAAAGAAAATCCAGTACACAATCCACGTCATACTAAGATATTTAAACTTAAATAATGACATTATTGATATATAAATGTTGTAATAATAATAAAAAAATGTATTTTATTAAAAAGTGACAGGTAAAAGAGTAATAATGTGAAACGGAATCCCCACTTAGGGATATGCCATGTAATAGTGGGACATGCCAACGTAAGGAGAAGGCAAATACTTTATTTATAAAAGTCATGAATTTTAGTCAAGAAAGGAAGCAATAATAAAAGAAAGTGAAAGGAATTTGATTATTATTGGATTTGTTTTGGTATTTGAAAAAGAAAAAGTGTAAGATGGTACTAAATCACGGGAAAATTGAAGGTAACTTATGTTAGGTTTGGAATATATGAATAAAAAAATATTTTATTTATGATTTGACGAAAATATCTAAAAATAGAAAATAATATTTAAAATTATTGAAAAGAATGGAAATGAGAATATATTTGTTAGATCAAGGTTGGTTTAAGTGAATTTTAATAATTATCATTATAATTAATTTGATTGTCTTTAAAAAAAAAATGAAGATAGGAGATTGAGTTTTATTAAAAATTTAGGATAAAGAGAAGATAGGAGATTCAATTTATATCATTATAATTAATTTAAAAATTTGTTTTAAAAAATATACGAAGATAGGAGATTGAGTTTTATTAAAAATTTAGGATAAAGAGAAGATGGGAGATTGAGTTTTATTAAAAATTTAGGACAAAGAGAAGATGGGAGATTGAGTTTTATCTATATTTGAAGGTGAAAAAAATTAATAATTCATTATATTGTAAGTTAAATTGAAATCTTAAATTTAAAAAAAAATAAATTAAGATTTTTTTTTTATAAAGGTGAACAATATGTATGTGTTTTTTATATTTATAATTTTAATTTGAATATGTTTAATAGTTAAAATATATGTTTTTTTTCTTGAAAATTATAAATTTAAATTTAGAAGATAACATTTTATATATATTTTTATAAATTAAATAGTCAAATCTTGGAGTAAAAAAAACGTTTCATATATATTTTTTATTATATTTAATTAAATTATAAATTAAAATTAAATTATTATTTTAAATTAAAAAATAAAAATAAAAATAAAATAAAATTATTATTATAAATTTAAAAATATCAATATATTATTAACTAAATTTGAATATTAAATTTAAAAAAAATATATTAAATATAATTATTTTATGAAAATCAATAACACCCATATGTCTTTTTCTATATTTGTATATAGAGTAAAAGAAAAATATAAAATATTCCAAGGACAAATTGTTTCCATATTTGTATATATGATTAAGAAAGAAAATGGTATCAAAATATTGGATAAAAATTATTTCCATATTTGTATGTATGACTAAGAAAGAAAAATGAAATCAAAATATTAGATCGAAGTTTAAATTAAGAAAGAAAATATTATCAAAATATTGGATTGAAGTTTAAATTTACAAAGTAGGTTGCTCCATCTAATATTTAGTGGTAAAATTGTTTTAATAATTAGATTTGTTAAAATGAATTTTTTATAAATAGAAATAATTGATTTAAGAAAAATGGTTAATAAGAGTTTAATTATTTCGTAAAATGAAATATTATTATTATTATTATTAAATATGTGGGATTAATTTGGGATTAATTTGTGGTTTAGAAATATTCGGGGTCATCTAAGCTGTTAAAATCACCTGGGGGATATCACCTGGGGGGATTACACGCGGCTTGAGCCACACCAACTCTTAACATGAGTGGATTTTTTGTCCCTGCAGGTTTCTAACATGTAACTTTAACATCACAGAATACCTTAAGAGCACACTCCAACTCTTAACATGGCTGGATTTTTTGTCCCCGTGAGTTTCGAATAAATAACTTTAACATCACGAAATACCTTAAAAACACACTCCATCACTAACATTAGGAAATACCTTAAAAGCACACTCCATCACCTATACACATGCAAAACAAATAAAATACAATGTTAAAAATAAACCAACAAAAAAAATGATGTGATCTACCAGGTAAGGAGTTTACTTTGAATTACAAAACATTAAGAATGGATAGTTTCCAAATATGCAGAAGGAATTTAAGTATGTTTTCATTCAACGCTTTTATGTTTTGATCATTTTTTGACGCATCAATAATGGTATCTTGTGAAGATTTTAGTTTGATATTTTAGTTGAGATAGTTTGACTATTTTAATTATTGTTTAAATTTCCTAATTTTATTTAAATTTAATTATTGTATCAATTGACTTTTTCTTAACAAGTTTTAATAATATATATTAATATTATATATTTTTAATATTATTATTTATATATGTTTTTTAAAACTTTGAAAAAAATCTATTTAATATATATATATATATATATATATATATATATATATATATATATATATATATATATATATAATTATCAACTTTGTTAATTCAAAACTAAATTTATATATTAATTTAAAAATTAAAATTTTAGAAGGTCTTTTATAAGATGTTAAGGAGAAAAAAGTGTGATTATGGTGTATCTTTTACAACTGCTTATATGGAAGGGGATATAGAGTAGGCTCAAACTATAATGGTTATGTTTCTTTGTTCTTACATTGAACTCAACCACATGTTCTTACATTGAACTCAACCACATTGTAGAATCATGGTTAGGTATTTCATAAGCGAGTTTCGAGCTCCATCATGTTGGAGATTAATAATCAAATTGATTGACATGATGAATAGGTGGGAAGGGTCAAGATTTATAATCCCAACACTCTTCATCTAGGTTCAATCCTCCAACAAACTAGTAGTCTAGTTTCTCAAAGATATCACATAACCATTATTCAACTAATGGATCTCAATCATGGGGCTCTCAGTGCCAAAGTGGTAAGCTTTGGCTAGTGGGTTCCTTGAAGAATAGTGGAGAAGGAAGATATGAATGAGAATATGGAGGGAGACAGAGCTCAAAGTTTAAGGTGGGGACGACCAAGGCAATACATGACCCCTATGGACTTAGGGAAGAAAACCAAAAAAATGAGGGTACATGCAAAGACGGAAGCAACATTAGAGGTTCATCACAAGAGTTTCATAGAGTCATTTAAACAAGGGGTCGAAACGCATTGAGAACGAGGTTCAAGAGAAAAATGATATGATAGAAAATGAATAATTTGAGAATGAAGTCATGGCTTTGGTTATGGACACATGATTCTCGAGAAGTAGACATATCAAGTATTGGAAGGTGATAGATGTACACTAGAATACCAAGTCCTTCATAGATCAAGTCATTGAAGAGAAAGAGACTAAGCATTAAGAAATTATTAGTGACAACCATAATCTAGAACAATTTGACCATAAGTATGAGAAATGATAAATTTCATATATGGATCAAAAGTAAGGATTGAGAGCCAAGAGGAACTAGAGAAGACTATTAGAGAAAAGGTAGAGACACTTGAGCTTTTCAAGGGAGAGATACTCCATTTTTATATCAATACAGACTCTAATTCCGATGCAAAGAAATAGCTTTTTCTATTCCAAGTCTAGTAATTATAGTTTTTTTTTTTGGATATGAGATAAATGAGGTAATATACTCTAAATAATAGGGACATCGTTGATAAAATATCTTTTCGTTTTTTGTACTAAGATGCACCCTAAAAGAGAGACAAATAAATATGTGAATGAACCCAATGTCTATTTTTTGATACGTGAATGCGGGTTGACTCAGTATTGTTATTGAAGGAAGACCATGCCACAAAAAGATGCCCTGTTAGTGGTTCATAAATAGGTAGACTTTCACTCCTACCAATTTCCTTTATGTCTTGGGACGTTAACTTGTTTTCTTACGTTTGAGGAAGACGTGTTCTTAGCAAATCAGAAATACTTTCAGGTCTTACTTCAAGATCAAAAAACGATTTCAACCTAGATAATATTTACAAGAAAGCTTGTATCCCTTGTGATTATTATTGAGCCCACTTTCAATTGGACCGTGTACTTTTTAGTAACATTAAACCTTAATCTCGTACATAAAACTATATACTATCCTCAACTACAATTTAACTTATTATACATAAAAAAAAAAAATGTATCACTAAACTTTATTAATAATTTTCCATTATATAGAAATATGGAGTTGAATTTTGATAACAATCCTAAAAAAATATATATTGAATAAATACATAATTAGTTAATTGTGTTTTGAAAACTCTATTGTGAAGAAATATCTATAGTTTTTTGGTAGGCCTAATCAATCTTCAACGTATAGAGACGGAAATTTATGAAGTTCTCTACCGACCTCTCTAAAAGTAGAAATTGAGATTCAAATATCCACGTAACTAGTCACATCAATGATTAATTACCACCTCTCCTTTGGTTCATCTCATAGCGTCACCAATGGTGTGCTTGGAGTTGGTGTTTCTTGGAGACTTAGACGGTAATGGTAGTTAAGGTTGTTGTTTTGCGTAGGTCACATCTTGTAACCTTCCTTTGGTCGTGCAAGGCTCTCACACTTCATGAGTTTGGTTTTGTTGGAGTGTTTTATGTTTTATTTTATTAAGGTATCATGTTTTTTTTTAAGAAGGCAAACTGTTTTAGTTTTTTTTGACTACATGAATGTTGGAATGTTTTATTTTTCTTTCTATTTTTATTAAGGTATCATGGTTTTTTTAAAAAGGCAAAGTGGTTTTGATTTTCTTTGACTTCATGTAATTATGGTGTTTTTTTTAAGAAGGCAAAGTGGTTTTGGTTTTTTTTGACTCCATGCAATAGGGTTTATGTTTCATGCAATTTTCTTCTTGTGTGAAAGTAGAAGGTTTCATGGTTTTTTAAGAAGGTAAAGTGATTTTGGTTTTTTTTACTCTATGCAATAGGGTTTATGTTTCATGTAAGTTTCTTCTTGTGTGGAAGTAGGAGGTTTTATGATCTTTCTATGTGAAGTGAGTATTTTATAGTAGATTTATACTAGTATTGATGCTCATCATTTGGCTTAACAATATGATTTGGTGTTTTCATCAAATTTAGTAATGATGTAAGGAGTGGTGTCCAGTGTGGATCTCTTCAAGGTGGTGGAATGACAAAGAGTTTGCTTTGGGTGATAGATTGCTAGAGAATTCTATTGGTCGTCCATTTGTGGATTAATAATGGAAAAAAACTTGCTTTAGGTGATAGATTGCTAGAGAATTCTATTGGTCCTCCATTTATGCATCGACATACTTGTTTTATAACATGCAATATTATGGTGGCATATTGATGTTGCCTAAGTTACAACATTTTTTTTGGCATCCCTTTTTGTCAATTAAGATTGATAGTGTGGTACTCTATGTTATGAAGTTTTTAGTTTTTAGGGACTTTTTGGTTATGTTGGACTTTGCATCCACTTAAGGCTTGAAGAATGTATATTAGCGTAAGCTAAGCTTGTAATAAAATGATACTCTTTGTGGTCACAAATTTGACAAGCATCCATAAATTGTTTTAGGGATAATAAGAGTTCCACCATGATACATGCTCTATGCAAGCTGGAACAATGTCAATTCTAAATCGATTTATATCCTCAAAAAATCAATCAAAATTTTGATTGATTCAAAACTCTAACTTCCTATGTTATTGGATTCGAACTATTGGAGAGAAGTTTTCTGCAAGATTAGATGATGCCCATGTATATGCTTATAAGAGATTCATAGTGAAGTAAGTTAATCTAAATGAGCCCTCTGGATAGTTAGAAATATAATAAAAATTTGACGACATAAGTAATGTTCTTCAATGATTTAAGATCTATTTATAGTAAAACAATGCTCTTTAGAGTTTTGTTTGAATGGACCTAACCTAAAATATTAAAAATTCCTTAAAATTCCATATCAATGAGAATTGTGACTTTCAATATTATTAAATTATAATAACTGAAAAAAATTTATGAAAAAATTACTATTATATATAATTAACTTTAACTAACTAGATATAATTAACTTTAACTAAATAAATACATTTTTCTATATAAAATGATGGGAAAACAATTATAATGATTAACACTAATTATTGCAATGATTAACACTCGATGGGGATAGAGGAATGAGGTCATAGTGCCTAGGAGATGAGGGAGAGCCAGGAAGGCTATCGGAGCGGAAGGGAGGTTACTTGTGGGAAAGGAGGAGCTCATACCATTAATTAATTTGCATGACAGAGAGCTCTGCCGTGTACCATGTGCGGTAAGAGTTTTGACATTGGAAGCTACGGCCTGCTCATTTGTCTCGTATTCTTCACTGAAAACAAAACCAATACAAAAGCAAATATTTCAACTAAAACTCTTCACCACCCACATCTCCATTATTTATAAATATCCTGTTTTCGGAGTTATGTATATATATTGAACATGTGAACCATAATCAGATCTCCTGGTCTACACACAGTAGCTAGCACTCTCCTCCTTGCTGTTGCAAAGCTACAATGTCTACCATATCCTACAATTCCCATGCTTCTTCCTTTCAATTCTACCAGAATCCATCCTCTGAATGGCTTCACCACAATAAGGCCATGGATATACAAGCCCACCACCAGCACCAGCAGTTCCTCTTCTGGGAACCCACTCCCCTTCTGCCCGCTAATCACAAACTAAACCCATTTACAGCATCCCTCCCAACAGCGCCTGAAAGCATAGAGTTAGTAAGGTCTGATGCCGAATATACATCCCTGTGGGACTCTGGACAAATTGACCAGAAACGGCACATTAGCGCTCTAATTTTAAGGGCTAGTGAGCGGGATTGCCTTGAAAATAAAGTTGAGTTTTGTGATAATGTGTCTATGTCCACTGTAACAGAAGAGAAATATGTTCTCGATGGTCTTTATCAGGGCTTTGACGCAGAAGGAGGAATTGTGCCAAGCAAGGCCTTTGGGGAGCTGCCAATCCCTTTTTTTGATGATGGGATTGATGAAATCTCCTTCCTTGGCAATACCCAAAATCCCTGCAGCCCTTCTGACCATTCGGAAGCTGTTGGGTCCATTGGGTCCTGCAGCTCCGCCAGCTTGAATTCTATTGACAAATTTGGTAATGAATTTATTCTTAGAGAAGAATACCCATCTGAATTCGAAGCCGTTTTAGGCCTACAAGTGCCTCCATTAGGCCAGAAGGACCTGCTCCAAATCCTTGTGAAATGTGCAGAGGCCTTATCAGAGGGACACCATGGTCTCGTAGGGTCAATGGTTTCGAAGCTCCAAGAGTTCTCATCTCCATTTGGGGATCCCCTGCAGCGGATATCCTTTTATGTAAGCGAGGTTCTCAAGAAACACAGTTTTAGTGTAGTTAACCAGGAAGAAATTTATGAGGAATCAATCCTAGAGTATGATTTGGCCTACCAGGCCTTCTATCAGCTTCTTCCTTATCACAAATTCCTGCACTTCACAAGCAATCAGGCAATACTAGAAGCGGTGGACAATGCTTCTAATATTCATATCATTGACCTCGAGATCAGGCAAGGCTTTCAGTGGCCCAGCTTCATACAATCGCTAGCCCTCAGGCCTGGAGGACCCCCGAAGCTGCTCAAGATCACAGCAATAGGACAAGACGAGAAGAGGCTCAAACAGACAGGTAGGCGTTTGCTTGAGTTTGCAGAATCAATGGAGATTGCATTTGCTTTTTACCCAATTGTTGTGGACTTGGAGAACCTGGATGAATCAGCCCTCAATATAGAAGCTCACGAGACTATAGCTGTAAATTGCTCTGTAGTTCTCAACAAACTGCTATGTCAATCGGGTAAGATTCATGGACTATTGGCATTGCTGAGAAAGTTAAATCCTGCAGTCCTTACGGTAATGGAAATTGAAAGCAATCAGAGCATGCCTTCTACTGTGGGCCGATTCCTGCAGTGTCTAATTTTCCATAGGGCTGTCTTTAGCTCTATTGAGGCCATCATAGAGAGGAGTAACCCTGATAGAATCCTGATTGAAAGAGTTTATGTTGCACCCAATATCTCTAATGTTCTTGTCAATGACCAAGGGAATTCATTGAGGTATGCCTGCATTGATAGCTGGCGGAAATTTCTTCGCCATTCAGGCTTCAAGGACTGTCCTCTGAGCAACTACAGCAAATGCCAGGCCAATCTCTTGTTGGGTATGTATTCAAATGACTCCTTCAAGCTACACCAAGATGGGGTTTCCATAACTCTTGCTTGGCAAGATACTCCTATTGTTTCTGTCTCTGCATGGACCTGTTAGTTCAAGTAGCCTCTGTATTTCCTTTCCTTTGTGAAGATCATGGTACTACTCTCTTTAACTATTTGTCACACTAAAGCACTGGAGGCGTGCTTCTAAATCTGTGTCCTCGTCATCTGTAAATCCATTGTCCAACAATTAGGCCCTCTTGCCCGGATTCTTTTGATCTTGAATCTAGCTCTTTCCTCAGTCTGTTCAAGAGCACTAGATATATTTTTTGGGGCTGGACCGGTAGAGGAATTGGAAGGAAACGCTGCAAAAGAGCAGATTGGAATATTCATTCTTCCAGCTTCCCGTGGATATTAATAGGTATGCCAAACACTAGTTTAGATTGATATATTTCTGTATGGTAAGAATGGCCAAGTGTATACCAGAAAAGAAGGTAGGTAGCCGATGGTGCCTCGTCAGCAAACCTCTGGCCTCTGTACATGGCCTTTCCTCCAAAAGATGATTGGAATTATAAAATTATTGATGTCAAGCCTAACAAGCAAGGCTGTAAAGAATTGTTGTCATATGTAGCTTCTTTACTCCATAAATGAAATGTCTAAGCATCATTTACACAACACGACTTTACAGGTTCTTTACTTGCATGGGGAGGTATGAGGGATGGAGGGTATTTAGATATAATGATAACTTAAGCAATGAGCATGTACTCTTTGAAGGGATGGCAATATCATCCTTGTCATTATTAAAAAAATGATGTTCATATGTTCTGTGGCATACTTCTCTATTTGAGATTAAGAGAGCAAACAGTTGAATGATACCTTTTGTTACTAAATATTTAGCGACACTTACAAACCAGCCCTAAACTTACAATCCACATCAGGAAAACATGGGCAAACATATTTTCTTACCGGCTTCAATTAGCTTCTCAGTGTCAAACTCGCAGAGACGAGATCTTTCAGAGCTATATCTTAATCTACTACACGACTAAATTGAAGTTTCTATGCTTACATGGATCATTCATGAGCCTGCAGATTTTGTTTGCTGAAATTCTGTCCATGTTTTTAAAGTAAAATAAGAAATGGATGTTCTTCAGTCAGAGCAGAAGCAAAATGCTTCTGAACAGATATTTACAATATAACATTTGTGGCTCTATAAGCATATCACAATATAATAATGTATTGGCCGCAGGTTCTTCTATTGGGAGCAAAACACTCGTAAACAAATTTATTTTTACAAATTATTTGATATTTGCTGGGTAGGCACGCCAGAGAAATGATCAACTGTGATCATTGGGGATAGACAACCATCTGTAGCAGATGAACGCATTCTTATCATCTTATAGTTCTGTGACTTTATCATCTTATATCTGTGTGAGTGTTTTCGTAATAGTAGTCTGCACTGGTGCTATTGCAATAGCAGAAAAAGTATTCACTGGTGCTATTGCAATAGCAGAAAAAGTATTCAGAAAGATCGCAAGATGGTGGATTGTGAAACTGAGACGCACTCAATCTTGTATTGTTTCTTCCTTGGCTAGAGCAAGGGATATCTTCGCTGGGTAGGCACTTTGTTATAAGGAAACTCCTTCACAGATTTGAATAAAAATGTCAATCCCCATAACTCAGTAACGTGCAACTGTAAAACTTGCCGAATACAGGATGTGTGCAGTATAAGCCAGTTTGCACGGGCGCCTTAATTGATATGATATAATAGCTTTCCATAGTGATCTGCTAAGCACAAATCTGCCGGTCTATCTTTTAAGGTAGCTTACTCCCGACCATGGGTGATTACCCCATGGTGAATTGGAAAATGCACTGCTCTTCCTTGGAAGGGGCGCAAGGTTCAAAATATGTCGCCCCTATGTTAAAGCGGGTTAATGTGAAGTTAGGGTTTGCAGGTCTGCAGAGATCAATTAAAAGAAAAATTACTAATAAAAAAAACAAAACCTTAATACAGACCTTAAGAATCCTGTTCTAATCTACTTTACCAAAGATTATTTGCCTTTAAAAACAACCTGATACAACGCTATCTGCAAAGTAGTTCGTACAGCTCTTACACATTAAGGGCTGCAAAGTAGCTCTTATACATTGAGGACTTTGAGATAGATTAAATTAGAGTAGTTACATGCCAAAGCTTGAAACTTGGAAGTAGAGTAGATTGCCAGATACTTTAAAAAGGGAGAAAGCGCAGATAGTAGTGAAATTGAATTAGAGTTAGATATATCTTCAGAAATTTCTTGACAGAACCCTGTGTGAAATGGATAGTTACTCCGATAACATCTAGTTTAACAAGCAGTAAAAAAATCACCCCAGCAGATTTCATCCTTCAGATTGCAGGAGTATGATACACTGGCCAGAGCAATGGATAAAGAGGCAACAGCCTGAATCATAATCTGGAGAACTGTTACAGACATTCTCAGGGGGATAGATCTTGATCCAACATTCTCTGTTTCTGTGCTCATGTCTGATAGGCTTTTACAGTTGATGTAATTAATGTAATGTATTTTAAGCAGTTCAGTTACTACGAATTTTTTAAACTTATTCTCTTGAACTTGGAACGAACAAGCTATGGAAGATTGTGATCAATATCCACGCTGCTATGTAGCATTGAATGCTGCAACAGTTGGTGTATATGTCTTTGGATTTGAATCAAATCCAACAGCCTATACACCATTCGCCTCAGCATTCATGTATATGTCATTGGATTTAATCAAATCCAACTGTCTATACACCACCCGCCAACTGTCTATACACCACCCGCTTCAGCTTCATTGTTGCTTAGCAGGATGGATATTGGCCACCATGGAAGATGGCTCTTAAGAGGAATTGTCTCCAAAACCTTTGTAGTTAAGTGTTCAACTTTTCGTTGAAAAAAGGTACAGTTCTGCCACTTTGTCCTTCAAAATCATGAGAAAAGGGTAGAATGGTCGGAACGCCCAAAAATATATCTCTGCTTGTACTAGTGTGGCGTTCTTTGTAAGCAATTGATTTAGGCGAGCCATGCAAGGTGTGATGAAGAATAAACATGGATGGAAACAAAATGCAAAAAATTGAAAGTGCAATTTGACGTATTAAAATAGCTTTAGATATTTCATTCTAATGACATAATTTTCTAGACCAATTTCCGAAACATCTTTTTTGGTGGACTTTGCATGAGTTTTCTTAAAAAAATACTCACCAATTTTTAAATCAGCTGTGCTTGGTTCAGAACTCAAAAGGTTTTCAACAATTTAAACTCCAGTTCATTTGAGCTTTAGTTACTTTCATGTGGAGTGCTGTTGAATCTCTTTAAGAAAATAGATATGTAATCTATGCAATGAAAGCAACGTTGATGTTTAGCTTCTGAATGTTGTTAACATCTATAATCACAACTCTTCTCAACAATTTTTAGAAACAGAAGTCTCCATATACTAAGGAAGGTCACAATGAAGATCCCCATTCAATGAACTTTGAAATAAAAGTTTTGCTATGATATTTTTTTTCTTGGCTTTAATAGTGAGAATGCACTACACAGTTTAAAAATATTTAGGATATTTTAATTAAATCATAGTTATGGTTTAAAACTCTAACATAGAGCAGAGATATGGTAGAATGTTTAGGGTTTTCCACTAAAACTTGGTTTGAGAGTGTGAATGCAGTAAATAGATAGTGGAATATGTAGAATACTTTTTTAAACAATGGCTATGGCTTAAAACTCGATAGAGTAGTGATATCTTGGAATGCCAAGAGTTTTTTAATCATAATTATAGTGTGAAACTCTAACTACATTGATTGAGAATAACTTTCATGTGTGTGAATTTGATGTTAAATTGTTTTTCTGTTTGAAACAATATAATACATGTTATTTAAAATGAAAATAAGTACATTAAGGATTTTAGACAAGAATAGTGCCATAAAGATAACCGAACACATAATAATGGTGTTTCTCTTTTTGAGACAATGTAATGGATGTTATTTTAAATGAAAATATATGCTTGAAGGGTTTTACACAAGAATAGACCATAAAAATAACCCAATACATAATAATTGTTTGATTACAATGAGTATTCCTTAAACTAATATCATAAATGATATATTTCTTAAACTAATATCATAAATGATATATTTCTTAAGTGATACAAGTATAGAGGAGGTTTAGACCTCTTCATAAATAGGTGCTAGGTTTACTTAGACATGGATCTTTACTCAAGATGTGGTACCTTTAAAAGGTGCCCATTAACATTAATGTGGTCCATTGTTGACCACTAATGTTGTATAATACATATTATTTATGAGCCATTAAAGTCATAGGTCAAGCTTAACAAATATATATTCAACAACTTCCATTAACTTGGGGCACAAATGAGAAAAGTTGGAATAAAAGTTATTTGACTAAATAAATATTACATCCCAACATCCCCCTTTAATGCACATTTGTGATAGAGATGGTAAAAATAATAATTGAACAAGCATTACAATAATAACCCTTAATGTTTAATTGTGTATGGAATAAAATGATAACCAATGGTGACAACATCTTGACCATGACAAGGTACAAACAAGACCTAAATGGAGAGTCCATTTGCATAACTTTAGCCTCCAAAATAATTTGATGCAAACCTCATCAAAAATTGACCAACAAACATGAGTTTAAATGGAGAGTGTTGCTTCAACATTGTAGCCTTCAAAACACCTTCACACAAACTCAAAATTGGTGAAGCAAACAAAAGTTTAAATGAGCAAATGCATGAACAATTTGGATAGGGAACTCAAATCCCACAATGCTATCAAAGAACAATGTCCAAAAATGACATATAAAATTGAAAAGGGAACGTTGACATTGAATGGTATGAACCCGGGAGCAATAAGTTTCCAATAATTGGTTGTTCTGTCACTCCTTCAAAAGGGTCAGTAATAGATCGTTTTACTTGAGCAATTTGCAATAAAAGGTAAAGTTGAAGTCTTATGTGCTTGAATTCGAAGTGAATGAAAACCTCTTTAGTCTTCCTTATGTGCAATATGTCATGCTTGCCTTTAACATTCTATGTGTGGAAATTCATGGAAAAACAACATAAGAACATAATACTCATAATGGATAAGACACTTCACTTGATAACGGAGTTCACCCTTGCAGTGGGCTACCTCTCCGGGCCATGTTCCAAAGCCTGACCACTTTATTCTTCTCGATGTAATGATGTCTCTCATTTACAAGTTGTAAGGCCAAAGTCCCTCTTCGGTGACGACAACAAGAGATCAGAATGTGATCAGGAATGTATCAGGCTTCACAAGTTCTCATACTCATGAGGCATCCATGATGCTGACATGGACATCATTCCCACATACTCAATACATAAAAAGATGAAGAATAAAATATGCCCCCATCAACATGGAGCCATCAAAAGCCTTAGATCTGCTGCTCATATCCAAAACATAAATATGCAGCCCATACAAAAGATCTCGGAACCCACGAGAATTAGAACTACTTCGTTGGCCACTTGTCATGCAAGTGTCACAATTTCTCTGTCACATATAACTAATTGATTTGATGTGAAAGAAGATCATAAACAAATAGATAGAAGGAATAAGCTAATCTTGTTGACTTGTTGCAGCTTCTCTCTGCTCCTTCAGAGCTATAACACGCATGTTATGCTGCAACAATTAATCACAAAACAACATAATGAAAAGCATGCTTACATTGGCTTCTCCAACACTTAGCTTGTTGATATGAAGCTTTTCCGCAAAAACATACCTCGTCATTGAATTTGTGTCGCCGAATTACCAAAAAATGACTGTCAAATCGTCTCCATCCGAGTCGAACACTTTCATGCCCAAGATACACCTTTGCCTTGGTTACCATGCCACATAATCTGCAATAAATGACTAATTCTGAAATTAAGCTGCTGAATTTTTGCTCAGATCAGGAAACTAACATCACCACTGCGTTCATTGTGTCATTTTACCTAAAAATGATTGTCTCCACGTCTCGATCCGAGTCGGACACTTTCTGGACCCAAGAGGCACCTTGGCCTCGATTTGCATGCCAAAATCCGTACAATCAATACAGTTTGTACCAGGCCATACGGGCCGTACAAGCGCGCTCCACTCTCGTGCTCCATGCACTGGTGTGTGGCTCTGAATGCACACGATGTCCTGAACTTGGGCTGAGACCCCTTTTTATATAAATTTCGGGCGGTTACGCCATAAGTACATGGTTGGCAAGTTGGTTACATTGGCTAAATTAAGGCGTTTAGTTTGGTGGAGGTTCCGGGGTCGAATCCCACGGACCTCTGTTTTAACACATGTTTTATAACTAAATTTTGGCGTGCTTGCTAAAAATGGCGGAGGTTATAAACTGGCGGTGAAAATGGTGGAATTGCTATATTTGGAGGCGGTTTGGTTAAGTGCATAGCGGATGGATAAGACCCCAGGGCTAGCGGACGCTATGGTTGTATGGTGCACTGGAACCAAGGGCTAGGCCGAAGGCCTAGCCTTTTTCTCCCCCAAATGAACCTTTTATTAAACTTAAATATAATTTAAGTCATATTACAAATAAGAATCAATGTGTGGTGTAGTGGTTAGCGTGTATTGGTGGGGCCTTTGGGCTGTTTGGAGGTCATGAGTTCGACTCTTGGGGAGTCGAATAAACTTTCTCTTATTCCAGCGATGGAAGGGGTGCCACGTGGTAGCCCATGACTGGCCACGTGGTACCATATAACTGGTCCACATAAAAAAACTGCCACTTGTCACAATTTGATTTGCTAATGAAGTTGACACATGTCATCACTGAATGTGCCCATGTCTCTGTCATGCCATGTCATCTTGCCAACTTAGCGGTGCCATGTGTCACTCTTACAGTGGTGCCACATGTCACTTTGACGTTTGCATGTTTGACCAAGTTTGACTGAACTTTGACCGCTTATAACTTTTGATCCGTAACTCCATTTGACGAGCCGTTTGCACCGTTGGAAAGCTTGTGACACGCTCTTAGAGATCATGTTGTTTTAATGGAGTTTTGGGAACTTTAGTTTTTGCCCTTTCTTTCCCTGCTGAGGCATTCTGAGCCTCCTAGGATACTTCTGTGCATTCTGGGACACTTCTGAAACTTCTTTGATGTTCCCTAGATCAATTCGGATCACGCCTCCCAACTGAAAAGACTTTTGGTCCCCAAAAGTCATTACATTAAGTTTCATGTCCATTGGACTTACAATAAGAAACCCTTACCCAAACTACCTCACAAGGCCTAACAATATCAACATGTGCCAAAAGAAAAGAAGTGATATCAACAATTATCACTTTTACATAATACCCTTCTACGGGGTCTGAATCACAACATGTGATTTACAAATATGGCCACTCTCGATTAACACAAAAKGATTTTCCCCATTTGTTCGACCATTTTGTCGAACATGTCCTCTTTATCGAGCTGTCTTTTCTCTAGTAGTTGGTCTTCTCCCAGTGGTGGATTTTCCTGCAACACTGCCTGACTGACTATCTCTCTTGAAGATGTCTGTCTGGTCTTCTTGTCCCTCTTTGGGCGTAGATCTAGATGTAAGGCCCAACAAGTGGCCTCATGATGCCCATCTCTGCTACAATGGCTGCAGTAGCCTTTCTCCTTCAGAGGTGCATTCCCCCTGCTCTTTTCTGTGTGTGGAAAGCAATCTGTCATCCTCGTCCTTCTCCTGGTTGCCATAACCTTCCTGCACAAGGATTTTCTCTTCCAACACTGGGACACTGCGTGGTTATTCAATCCACAAATAGTGCATGGTCTTTGATGCCAAAAACTCTGCTTTATATGATTAACATACTTATAATCAAATGGAATTTTAGAGTTTAGAGATTTCTTATACCTCAGTGAGTTTCCTCTGGAGTCAGACTGGAAAGAAGAGTTGGTCTCAACTCTGTCACTGTGATTCTCATCTCTCCTTGGAGATGTCTCGAATCCTCGATCATGAGAAGTTGTTCTCTCGCCCTGCACTGAATCAATTCCATCTCTTGATGAAATCTTGACCTCTGGAGTCTCAGTGATTGTCCTGGGGTCTTCTTCATGAATGGTTTTGGAGCTTTCTCCAACATCCTTTGGGACATAGCCTATCCCGACATGTCGAGGCCAAACCACTGCCTCGATGGGATCGAAAATACCTTGGCCATTGGTTCCAAATCCTCCTCCTTTGTATCCCATTTTCCTCATCAACTTTAAGCCGATGCAAGAAGCATGTTGTTCAAGGATTTCAAAAGAATCATCAACATTAATAAAAAAAAGGAATTATACATGGTTTATTTACCTCTACCTCAAACTGGGACCCTTGGTCTGCTTCTTGAGATGTGTCCAGTTGTTCTTGGTGAGAAGAATCAGTGGAAGATGCTTCTAGGAATCCTACTTGGCTTCTGGATGCATGAAGCTCATCTTCATTTATTTGACAAAGTGTGCATGCATTTGCACTATCATGCTTGCACCCATAACTGGTGAAGTTGCCATGGTAATAATATGGTCTTATCACCATCTCATTTGTAGAGCCTTCCTCTGTCTGCATCTTCATGGCTTGCAACTGCTCTTGCAACCTTTGGTTCTCTTCTTTTGCAACATGCAACAATGTCTTCAATCCAACATTCTCTTCTTGAAGCATTTGGTTGAGCTCTTTAAGCTCATCGAACCATGATTGATTTAGTGACCTTGCCATCCTTAGCTTCAACACTCGCAATCGGAATCAAGCCTGCTCTGATACCACATGATCTGAACCCGGGAGCAATAAGTTTCCAATAATTGGTTGTTTTGTCACTCCTTCAAAAGGGTCAGTAATAGATCGTTTTACTTGAGTGATTTGCAATAAAAGGTAAAGTTGAAGTCTTATGTGCTTGAATTCGAAGTGAATGAAAACCTCTTTAGTCTTCCTTATGTGCAATATTTCATGCTTGCCTTTAACATCCTATGTGAGTAAATTCATGGAAAAACAACATAAGAACATAATACACATAATGGATAAGACACTTCACTTGATAACGAAGTTCACCCTTGTAGTGGGCTACCTCTCCGGGCCATGCTCCAAAGCCTGGCCACTTTATTCTTCTCGATATAATGATGTCTCTCCTTTACAAGTTGTAAGGCCAAAGTCCCTCTTTGGTGATGGCAACAAGAGATCAGAATGTGATTAGGAATGTATCAGGCTTCACAAGTTCTCATACTCATGAGACATCCATGATGTTGACATGGACATCATTCCCACATACTCAATATATAAAAAGATGAAGAATAAAATATGACCCCCATCAACATGGAGCCATCAAAAGCCTTAGATCTGCTGCTCAGATCCAAAACATAAATATGCAGCCCATACAAAAAATCTCGGAACCCACGAGAATTATAACTGCTTCATTGGCCACTTGTCATGCAAGTGCCACAATTTCTCTGTCACATATAATTGATTGATTTGATGTGAAAGAAGATCATAAACAAATAGATAGAATGAATAAGTTAATCTTGCTAACTTGTTGTAGCTTCTCTTTGCTCCTTTAGACCTATAACACGCATGCTATGCTGCAACAAATAATGACAAAACAACATAATGAAAAGCATGCTTACATTGGCTTCTCCAACACTTAGCTTGTAGATATGAAGCTCTGCTGCAAAAACAGACCTCGTCATTGAATTCGTGTTCCCGAATTACCCAAAAATGACTGTCAAATCGTCTCCATTCGAGTCAGACACTTTCAGGCCCAAGAGACACCTCTACCTCGGTTACCGTGCCACTGCATTTGCAATAAATGACTCATTCTGAAATTAAGCTGCTGAAGTTTTGCTTAGATCAAGAAACTAACATCACCACTGCATTCGTGGCGTCATTTTACCTAAAAATGACTATCTCCACGTCTCGATCCAAGTCGGACACTTTTTGGACCCAAGAGGCACCCTGGCCTCGATTTGCGTGCCAAAATCCGTACAATCAGTATAGTCCATACCAGGCCATATAGGCCGTATAGGCGTGCTCCACTCTCATGCTCCGTGCACTGGTGTGTGGCTCTGAATGCACACGCTGTCCTGAACTTGGGGCGAGACCCCTTTTTATATAAATTTCGAGCGGTTACGCCATAAGTACATGGTTGGCAAGCTGGTTACATTGGATAAATTAAGGCGTTCATTTTGGCAGAGGTTCCGGGGTCGAATCCCATGAACCTCTGTTTTAACACATGTTTTATAACTAAATTTTGGCGCGCTTGCTAAAAATGGCAGAGGTTATAAACTGGCGGCAAAAATGGTGGAATTTCTATATTTGGAGGCGGTTTGGTTAATTGCATGGCGGATGGATAAGACCCCAGGGCTGGCGGACGTTGTGGTTGTATGGTGCACTGGAACCAAGGGCTGGGCCAAAGGCCTAGCCCTTTTCTCCCCCAAATGAACCTTTTATTAAACTTAAATATAATTTAAGTCATATTACAAATAAGAATCAATGCGTGGTGTAGTGGTTAGCGTGTATGGGTGGGGCCTTTGGGCTGTTTGGAGGTCATGAGTTCAACTCTTCGGGAGTTGAATAAACTTTCGCTTATTCCAGCCATGGAAGGGGTGCCACCTAGCAGCCCATGACTGGGCCACGTGGTACCATATAACTGGTCCACATTAAAAAACTGCCACTTGTCACAATTTGATTTGCTAATGAAGTTGATACATGTCATCACCGAACGTGCCCATGTGTCTGCCATGCCACGTCATCTTTCCAACTCAGTGGTGCCATGTGTCACTCTTACAATGGTGCCACGTGTCACTTTGACTTTTGCATGTTTGACTGAACTTTGACCGCTTATAACTTTTGATCCGTAACTCTGTTTGACAAGCTGTTTGCGCCGTTGGAAATATTGTGACGCGCTCTTAGTGATCATATCGTTTTAATGGAGTTTTGAGAACTTTGTTTTTTTCCCTTGCTTTCCCTGCTGAGGCATTCTGAGCCTCCTAGGTTACTTCTATGCATTCTGGGACACTTCTTAAACTTCTTTGATGTTCCCTAGATCCATGTGGATCATTGAATGTGATCTGACTAAAAAGATAACAAAATGAGTGTCAAAGACCAAAAATATTACTTTAAGCAATTAAACCAAGACCTTGACTTTTCACTCATGACAATGAAAAGGCTCAACATTTATTTCAAACACCACATGCAACAAGATGGTGTTGTCATCATAAAAGCCTATTATGAAGATTTTAGCATTATATAATAAATTACTGCAAACAAAATATTAATAAAAATGGAAAAGATACAATAACACACACACACACACACATTACACATATCTTTTACCTTGGAAACCCAAATCGGGAAAACCAACAACCTGTTTAGACCCCAACCTCTAATCTTCTATTTTTTATATCTTCATTGTTTACAATACAATATATATAGGGTCCCCACGACATCCAAAACCCATAATCCATTGATCCAGATTAGTCAACAACCCTTGCGAACCCCTCGGATAGGGGGTCTTCCCCCTTATGACCCCTTGGGTGGGGGGGTTACGCCCCCCCCGACAACCCCCATATGCCCGATGCATTGTAGACACTAAATCTAGTCATTCAAATAATATAATACATACCCAACATTCCCCCACTTGTTGTTTTCCTTGCACATAAGGGGTTACATGGTTACATAGTCAACAATCCAGGGCAACAATGCTCATAGATCCTCTACACTAAGAGAAATTATTAGTGCTCACAAATTTTGTTAATGAATTTGCAACATTCTTCAAAGTGTTAACCTTCATCAAAAACACCTTCTTTTCTTAAACCATGTCTCTTACAAAGTGATATTGAACACCAATATGCTTTGTCTTTGAATGATAAGTTGGGTTCTTCACTAGGAAGATTGCACTCTAATTGTCACAATCTATCCTTTCAACTTGTTGTACCAACCCAATACCTGGACACAATCTCTGTAGCCATATTGTTTCATTGCTTGCATGAATGGTTGTTATGTATTCAACTTATGTAGTTGAGAGTAGTACTATAGACTGTCTTTTGCTCATTGTTATGGGACTTATCGGTAAATGAAGACATAAACAAATCTCCCTAGATCCACCTAGATCTAGAACAAAACAAGACAGGACATGACACTTTCCCTAAGCTCTAATCATTGAGTTTACTATCAAACGAAAGATATGCGACATACTGTTTAAATATCGCTTCCTCTTTTCGTCGTCGTCCTAGCTCCACTCTAGTGCTCCTGTGATGTTAGATCTGCAAGAGTTAACAAGCCAACCAAAGTGAAAGAAAAATAACATACTGAAAGATAACCTAAGTATGTGATCAAGGAATCATACAATAAAATGAGATGAGTTTTGTGGGAAAGAAACATATCATTGTATTATAAATAATGAAAGTGGAGATTACAACCAAAGCCTTGATGTTGCAAGGTCCCCTTTCGATGACCCTTTGCTCCAACACACACACTTGCTCCAAACTTGAATGAAGAATATCCACATTGACTTGATGAACTGAAATGAAGCTCTCAAGAATGATCCAATGCAAAATTCTCCATACAATCTTAGCCAAATTCAACCTTCATTAACCTTAATTTCTTTCTTAACCTTTTTCCATGAGAAATCCCTCCTTATATAAGGGAAAGATAGATGGTTAAAGAGATTAGGATGATGCCACCAAATCAGAGAAGCGAGTAGGATCCCAACCATACGGGTGCCACCTCACCTTCTAGAAGATTCCCTTCTAGAACTTTCGTGAAGGTCGACCTTTTCTTAGCCTTTTGGCATCATCACACCCCAGCTGTAGAGCAGCCACAGAGACATCGTAAACAAGCTTTAGGGCAGCCTGGGACGACCAGGCATCATCGCACCCTACTTATGATGCATCCTGCAACGACCCTCCTTAATAAGGTTTTTTGAAGAGAAAGCCAATCACCTTTCTCATGAAGATAGGTTCTTTTGGGAACATGAACACATGCTTGTCAATGGATCATTTAGATGACCAAAATAATGTGTAAAAGAATGCCCCCAAAGTATGAGGCTGGAACTCGTGACAGTCGAAATAATTTATAAAATGTGTGTGTGTCGGAAACAAAGAGCGCATCAGTCGGGAACTTGCAAACAATCAAGCATCAGCATAATAATATACCATTGTCCGAGGTAGGCATTCCCATACTCAGATTACAAAGTGTCAAGTGAGTCATGGCCACTAAATATACACTGTGGATCCATGCCATCGTGAATTGACATAGCCACCCAGAATGCACTGTGGATCTATGCTTTAAAGACTTCAAATTCCGACATAGCCACGAAACATACAAAGTGGATCTATGTGTCAATACAAATCATTAATACTCCATCGCAACCTGGACCAGAATGGTGTGACCCAGGGTCTTCATTTCCACCGTCTTAAGTACGAATTTGACCATGCAATTACAGGTGTTGAAGTTAAACATGGTAGAAACCACTTGATTATCGGTCAATGCTGAGAACCATTAACAAGTGGGAGGGAAATCAATATTGATGTTAATGACTCCCAAGGTATTTCATTACAATCCAATGAGTGTGAATAAAAGAGTTGAAGTCGAACACTTGAGGGAATCTTCCAATTAGGGGCCAATGATGTGAACTCACTGTCGAAAGCGAAGAAACCTGTCATTGAGGCATGCCGGCTCTAAGGCACTGAATGATTTCTAAGTCTTGTTCCCGGATAATGAGCTGAATTCGACAAGAAAAGACTCATCATAGGAGGGCCTTGATGTATCCCCCATCGATGACACGAAATAAGTAACAGATTTGAGATAGATTAGAGCATGAAATGATTCAGAACTAACACAAGGCAGGCCAACATGGTAGAAAATTTATAATTGCAGATGGCCGACTCGATAAGAGGCTTATTAAGGCTGGAATTCTCTTGAACATATGAACGACACAACAATGGTTTTGGCAGCATTGACTCAAAGAGGACCCAACATATGGACTTGTGGATGGTCAAACGAGAGACGAATGGATTTCCCAACCCGGATACAATGATGAAAGGGGGTGTCATGTTCAAGAGCGACTATTACTGCCACTAACACAGATACAAAGACACATTTCTTTCCCAAATTTCCCTCCACCATTTCTGGCAAGTACCTCTTTATTTTTACAGAAGCTTGAGGAGGATAACATATGCTTGTTGATGTAAGTTCATCCTTCGGACGAGTCCCTCAGAGTATGTTTAATGAACCCTAAGAAGGAGTGGTTCGGTCCCGTGTGGGTCTTTCTATGTTTTCTTAACGAGTACAAAGAGAGAAAACTTGAGAGTTTTTCATGTTTAGAGAGTCTGAAAAACACTTAAAGAGGACTCCACAAGTTCTTTTTTCATAAATTAATTTGATGAGACCGAAAAAGTGATAATTTACTGCCCATCAAAGGTTTTCTTCAAATACTTTTACGAGCATGAAAAGAACAAGGTCACTCAACAATCTTTTCGTTTTTATGGATCATGAAAAGAGCTTAAATGATATTCCATAGGTCTTGTTTTTCGTGTTACCATGACGAGTACGAA
Organism: Picea engelmannii; assembly: GCA_009831015.1. Lineage (NCBI taxonomy): Eukaryota > Viridiplantae > Streptophyta > Pinopsida > Pinales > Pinaceae > Picea > Picea engelmannii. Next base: position 150,824 of record ML778281.1, read on the forward strand.
AAGACGACAAAAGTATACTTGGTTACCTTCTCATTGATTTACGAGCACGAGGAGGAACACACACTACGCTCAAAGTTTTTCTTGAAAAACTCTAAAAGGATCTGTACAAACGACAAATGTATAAAAACAAAGCCAAAAGATGTATCCTTCTTCAAATTCCACTCCTAGGTTTCTCACCTGTGAAGAATCAAACACTTGTAACACCATTAGAAGTACATTAAAATAATATAAAAATGAAATGGAATAGTGAAAAGTTAATAAACATGAGTAAAAACTTATTTTTACCATTTCATTGTTACTCTACCCAAACTTTTTTCTAAAAACCTCCTTTTTACCTCAAACTTCCATTACTGATTACGGGAGCTAAGGTGGACCATTTGACGAACGGACTCCGTAGGACAGGTAATCTTCGCCTTCTTCAACTTTTCATGGATTCATTTTCACTTTTCATTGGTTAGAAATGGCATTTTAGGTTTCATTTTGTAGGGTACTTGCGCTCGGAGGTCATCGCAAGCGCCTTGTATCGTGCCCTGCAACGACCCAGGGTCATCACAGGTGACCTTTAACTTGTAGTGTGATGACTCCACGTTGTACGTGCTAGCTAGCCTACGACGTGTGCAAAGTAAAAATGTTTTTAAGATCTTCTGCCAATAAAAGGTGTCCAAGAGAAAGATGAGGATGCTGATGCCTCTTTTATGTTCCATTTAAGGTTTTCTACAACAAATATGTTGGAATGGCGAGAGAGAGAACATGAGGATGAAGATTATTTCGCTGGAAATGACCTGGGAACAATAAATGCCCTCCGACAGTGTGGACTTCTAAAATTCTTCAAGATATAGGGCATGAGGGCCCAGTTGAGATTGATGGAATACTTGGTCCATATCTGGGACATAGACCAACATGTATTCAATGTGGGGACTCACATCCTTGAGATAGATATCGAGGATATCTACTTTTTGACCGGGTTGTCTCGTCGAGGGGCTCGAGTTACACTGATTGGTAGCATAGGAGGTGGCGAGCCTATAAGCCATTATATCAGCGCACATTGCATGCCAAGTGTTGAGAGACATAGTGGAAAAGTCGCCATCTGAGACGTTCATGAATTAACTTTACGAACAATCCTATACACCATTGCGTGTATGGCGGGGAGCACAACTCGTCATATAGCCCTTCAGAGAGATTTCCAGTATGCACTGGAATGCATGGAGCCCTGTGTTTTCAACTGGAGTGATGGGGTTCTCAGAAGCATGAAGAAACAATTGACCAAGTGTAGGAGGGGTGACCTGAAACAATTCGGATACAGATTGATTTTGGTGTCCTTCTTCCTGGAGAGGATTCCAAACTTGTGCCTACAAGTAGAGTGGGGCATACTAGCCCCACAAGATCCAGGAATGAAGAGGTGGTGTGACCTCATGGATTAGCATGTGACTGGGCCTATCGTTTGATTGGTTGAGGCCCCAGATGCTCATGGTAGATGACTACGCATATGCCGGATTGGATTTCTGAGGTGACCTAGACTTAGTTCTTCCTGAAGGTTCTCAGTGGGGGAACTTAGGTAAGAAGTACATTTTGTTTTTATAATGTTTTTGTAATTTTTGAAATATGAGATGTTTTTTATGTCTTTAATCCGATGACTAATCAAAAAATGCTTTGATGTTGCAGATGTGGGACCTCATCGACCTCTAGGTTCATATCCCATTCAGAGGTGAGGGGAGAGAGTCGAGGTAGAAGGATTAGCCGCAGTTGACTACGAGGCTATAGAGAAGAAATCAGAGGGACTGGCAGTGGATGTTCCAGATGTCTCCATCGATGAGATCCCGAGACACTATCAACGCCATACAATAGGCGTATCTACATCCATCGGTCGACTTCTCTGTAGAGTAGCACGGGAAGTCGTGTGTTATCATGAGAAACATCCTTGATTCTATATTTGTATATGAAGCCATGTGCTTCACATTTTTGACATTTTGGTCTTCGGACAAAGACACTTTTTGTAAAAACTTTTATCGTTATATATATAAGGCTTTTACCGGCTTACTTGTTGTATATACAAAGTGTGGTTGGGTTTTATAAATTTCTCAAATGTTTGTCTAACACATAATTAGCCAATGCATCTGTTAATGTATTTAGACATCTAGGAATGTGTTGATATTCAATGTAATCAAAATAACGTTCTAAGAGGCGAATTCCTAAATATACTCTTAATAGCATAGGACTTCGAATGGAATAGACATTACTCAACTGTAGGACTACTAAATGTGAATCGAGTCGTACAATAAGATGACAGATTCCAAGTGAAACAATGTTGATCAATAATTCGATGACTGCACTGTATTCCACGATATTATTAGTTGCACGACCAAGACAAACACCATGAAGACTAATCAACTCATATGTAGGTGTGTAGATTGCCCCAAGAAGCAAATGCTAAGTTCTGAGTACTGCGACTAGCACCATCACCGAAGCCAACATAGGGTAGAGAAGACACCGACATCTGGAAACCAAGCACAACGCAAGGTAAGCAGCTGAAGGTCGAAACCAAACAACAAAAAAACACACAAGAGCATGATACACTAAAAGTACAAGAACTCATGAAAAAATGACTTAAGCATGATAATTCTTTAAGTAAAGCCCATTTCGGGGCTCACTCAAAGGGATACCATCATAATTGACTAGATCATAAGCTCCCTTTTCCAACACACGTTTGACAATGTAAGGACCTCGCCACATGGCCTCGAATTTACTGGCCCCTAGAAAATCATGATTCTATTCATATAGGAGAACAAGATCACCCTTAGAAAAAACACGTGGCTTGACATGCTTGTCGTATTGATATTTAACACGTTTCTTCCGAGTTTCAATAACTAGGGCAGCATCGCAACGGGTTTCGTCTAATTACATTAAATACAAAAGAAACTCTTCTTCAGTGGAGGTATTGGGGAGAAGTTCAACGACAAATTTCAAAGACGGTATTTCACATTCAATC
>ML778281.1:154502-167668 GCA_009831015.1 Picea engelmannii
CGTTCAAACTCCAAGTCAAAATCTTGGAGAATCACTATCCATTTGGATTATTTCCCCACTAGCAATTGTCGTGTAAGGATATGCTGCATGGGTTTGCAATCAGAAATAACGGTGGTTTTGTGTAAGAGGATATAATGAAGAAAATGTTGGACAACTTGAACAAATGCCAAGGCCAGTTTCTCCTCATGGAGGTATTTGGTTTCGATGGTCGTGAGACTCCGATTCAAATAGTATATCACATGTTCATCATGCGAATCATCCTCTTGGACTAAGACCATGGAAATGGTAGAGTCTGAAGAAGCTAAGTAGAGGAAATAATCCAAACTATAGTCAGGGGAAACAATAAGGGTGTACGGGTTAAGGAAAGTTTCAAAGCTTCGAAGGCTTTGTTCATGGTATCGTCCCATACAAAATCGTAGCCTTTATTAAGTAGCCGAGTGAATCCTTTTGTAAGTTCAATGTAATTTGGGATGAAACGACGTAAAAACTTTTCCTTCCCTTGCAAATTTTGGAGCTGGTGTAAAGTGGAAGGAGGAGGTAGATTAAGGATAGCCTCAACCTTTAAAGGGTCTACATGAATCCCGTGTATCGCCTCAATAAAACCAAGTAGTCGACCAAACTCCACACAAAAGACACATTTGTGTGGGTTTAAGCGGATACAATAATAACGACAACGTACGAAAATGGCCCTCAAATGTGCCGGGTGGTCTTGGGGACGCATGGAATGCACCGGTAGATCATCAAGATAAGGCTGCACGATGTGCTTAATATCATGGAAAGCATAAGACATAGCACGCTAAAAAGTCGTGCCAACGTTCTTGAGACCAAAGGGTAATTTCCGGTAAGCAAAGGTCCCCTAAGGGAAAATAAAAGCGGTCTTGTGTTGGTCTGTGGGTAAGATGTTAATTTTATTATAGTCGGAGAAACCATCCATCAAAGAGAAGATCTCACTTCCAGCACATTCGTCGATGATCTGGTTGACAAAGGGGGTTGGGTAATTGTCCTTAGGAAAATCCTTATTGATGTCCTTGTAATCTACACAGATGTGGATGGTACCTTGTTTCTTATTCACTGGAACTATATTGGATACCCAATCAGTCAAAGCCATGGGATAAATAAAGCCAACTTTAATAATTTTTTCAACTTCAAGCTTGATAGCAACAACTTTACATGGATGCACTGGGCGAAGTCTCTGCCGAATGGGTTTAGCGTTCAAGTATGTATTAATCTCATGCACATCGATATCAGGATTGATACCTGACATGTCTTCATAACTCCAAGCGAACACGTCGCAAAATTCTTGGAAAAGGGATTTGTATTTGTGGACCTCGTTGGTAGAACATGAGGCTCCAATATGAAGATTGTCCACGACTCCGAGTTTAATAGATATGTCAAGAGGAATAGTAGGTGAAATGTTGCTCAAGTTCCCTTCATACAAAACATCGTGTGATGACTCAAAAATTGAGGAAATAACCACAATGATCGACGAAGTTGAAATCCGTTGGTAACTTTGATGGTGTCACGTTCTAGAAAGAGGATGGAGAGGTGATGCCTATCGTCCCAGGGAGTGTCTTCCATAGACATGACTGACATGATCATCTCATCCATAGGAAAAATTACGTGAAACAGATCGGGAGATGAATCACAGAGAAAATGAGAGGAAGGGGTTGTCGATTGAATAACTTGGTAAGAGGATTCAACCAGACTTAAAGGCATCTTTCCACCGTAACGAGAGTAATCACCAGGGTTGGGTACCACCCATGGGTCATATGATGCAGGGGTTTCACGAATGGTGGTGGATATCATGTTAATAGAGGCAATGAAAGGGGGAGAAATATTAGGTAGTGGGATTGGAAATGTACTCATCAAAGTAGAATCTTTCAAAAGACCCACACCGACATTCTTGTAACCAGGGGGTGTCTTCGAAATGAAGGGAATGTTTCTAGTACGGGAATCAGAATTGAAGAAGGCCAATTGGTCAACAGTAACGACCTTTCCTTGGTGCGGGAAACGTAACACATGGAAAAGGGTAGACACAACTGCATGCATGGAATCAATCCAGCTATGACCAAGTAGAAGGTTATAATCAAGAGGTGCATCGAAGACCTCAACCTCAACATTGACCGACTTACCTTCCAACGTAATAGACAATGAGGGAAGAACATCGTAGGGTTTAAAGCCTATACCATTGAAAGACTTAAGTGTATTATGTGATTCAGTGAGGGTAGGAGAGCCAATGGCTTTCCAACAAGTAACAAACATGATGCAAGTCGAGGCTCCTTCATCAATAACAATTCTACAAATTTTTTTGTTTTCAACAACAACTTGGATCTGAAATGCTAACTGAGGAGGGAGCCTTGGAACGTGATCTTCCAAGTCAAAGATTATGAGATTAGTATCCGTGGGGTCAATTCCACCAATGTCTTTTAACAGTGCCTTCCATTGAGCAGGGAAACTTTGAAGAACTTCGAGAGCTGACATCGCCGAGGGTGCTTACGTAAGATCTTCTACAATACTGTAGTTTTGTACAGCATGAGCGTGAGGGTTAAATGCAGAATTTTGAACAATGCCCTTGGGAGGAGGGCAAAGGAATGTATCGAGACTCGGTTATTCAATATGAAGAGGATCGTTGGGAGGTGAAGTTGAGGGAGAAGTTTGAACCAACGAAGGCGGTATATCATCAAATTTCTCTTTGGACGAAGAGTAATCTTTGGCTCGAGTTGCGATTGCAACTTCGTTCTTTTTAGAGTCACTAGTACACATAAGGACATAGGATGAAGAAGAAGGGGTAGTTTGGTCATAATTGACCAGTTGGTCTTGTTGTTGAGAAGGGAAAGTTTGTGACAAAATGACAGGTGTAGAAGGCTTCCCGGTCCTTTGAAGGAACTTAGTAACTTCGACACGTCTTGGAAAATCTTTCGTGTAATGATTGTCACCACAGATAAGGCAGGGGTAACGAGGCTTACGTTTGTCTTTCTCATCAACAGTTTTTGTTTTGGATTTATCAGATTGTGGATTATTATTCTTGTCCTCCTTGTTATTACCCTTTCCTTTCTTTTTATTTTGAATATTTTCGGCAGGCGTGGATTGGACATAATTAACTTCAACAGTATTACCGGTGGAAGGAGTAGGAGTAGGAGTATATTGTGCATTAGAATGGTTGGATTTGGGATTGGTGTGACTGGGTATCAGCATGGACGGTGCCAATCACACCATCAACAATATGAGAGGTTGTTGGAGGTTTTGGGGTAGGGTTTGTGGAAGGACGAGGTGCGTCAGGGATCAAATCGTAAAGTGTTCACGTTTGCGAATAAACGATATCAAGGAACTGATCAAGACTAATTGCCTGCTCTTCAGTGACAACACTACCCATGGAGAAATCATGAGTAATAGGTCCAATGAGTTATTTGGTAAACCACTCGGCTAAGAGTTGATCAGGAAGAGGAAATTTGATTAAACGTCTTCTTCTCCTCCACTCATGAATGTGATCAGAGATATGAGTGGACAAGGATTGCTTGAAAGAACTCAAAATTTCGGTTCCCTTCTCGTAGTGAATTGACAACTAGTAATGTGTCAGAAAGACCATGGCTAGGGTGTTGAAATCATTGAATAAACCTTAAGGTAACTCGATGTACCATTTTGTTGCCGAACCCGTGAGAGTTTGTTGAAAAATTCATAATTTGATAGAGTCATCCATCAAGGAGTTGGATGAACACCACAGATGAAAATTCATAACATGATTATTCGGATCTTCTCCTGATCGATTGTCAAATTTAGGAATGTCGGATGGTAGCTTGGACGGTATGACGGGCCAATAAGGAGAATGCAATATAGGATCGTTCAAAATCCTAGACAGGTCAGGTAAATCCAAAGTGGCTAGAAAAGGAAACTGTTGATTCACTTGTGGAAACTAGTAATTTTGAGGGGGAAGCCCTGTAGGTATACCAGCAGGACCATAAGTAGTCTGCAAATAATTAGATAGTCCTGACATATTTGGTTGTGGAGGATTTGGAGGCATACATCCCATAGGGTTGGGTTGATTAGAGATGTTACCTTGGAAATGAACACTAGATTGAACGTTTGGACCCTAAGAGGGATTCAAAGAACCCGGATATGGTTGACCGAGGTTTGGGGGTACAAAAGAGTTAACTTGAGGATGTTTCCCCCCAACCGGTTGCATATTTCCTTGGAACGGAAGTTGCCAAGGTAAAGGTGGTACCACAGGTGCATTCTGTCCATAAAGTGGGTTATGGAATCCAACTTGAGGTTGCCCCCCAAGATGATGTTGTGTCCTAATGTGAGGTTGCTCCCCAAATTGAGGTTGTCCCCTAACTTGGGTTTGACCTCCAACATGAATTTGGAAACCAAAAGTGATGGAAAGATTGGTGCCTCCCAAAATATTGGAGTCACTAGGGTCAGATCCTCCAAGCGGGGGTGGAGGAGGAACATACGACCCTTTGAAGAGAACCTAGGAAGGTGTAGGAACAAAACCAACAACATCATTATACCCAGGAGGAACAAAAATTCCAAAAATTCCAAATGGAACCTAGGTAGAGGTAGGAACAGAAGTATTCAAAGCTCTATACCTAGGGGGAAGTGACATATTCGATCTAGGTGGAAGTGGTGTCCCAATTGCATCTTGGGAGATAACCACATTTCTAGTAGGAATCATAGTATCTTGTGGGACCATAGTAGAATGGGCCATCTGAAGAGTAGGGATCGAGTGAAAACCAATCAATATTTGGTTTGAAATAGTGGTGACACTACTAGTAGTACCAATGAAATGGTCCAAAGGTACCGTGTAGGTGACAAAGGTTTCAGGCACTTGTGATACCACAAGTCGATCGAGACTCGCTCCTAGGTTACCGTAAAGGTGATGCACTGTAAAAGGAATGAAATGAGGAATATAAGTTCCAGTAGTGTGAGCCGGGATCCTAAATGATTCACTATGAAAAAGTGGATCCTCTACTCCAGATCCTGCGTTAGGTCTGGTAGATACTCCAGTATTATCAACAACAACAATTTTTCCATCTGAGTTCATGTGAAGTATATGCGCATCTGGCCTAAGAGGAGGGAGTCTAAAAGCCTCTAAAGAGTCCTAAACAATTCGAAATCATTCTAAAGAGTGTGTTATCCCAACTTCCGAAGCAGCTTCTTGATCGACCACTCCCTTAGGAGAGCCTTCTGGTGAGTTAGGAGGCAAGGGTTGGTAATCCTCCAGATTTTTCGAAGGTATCCCTTGCATCCTACGTGAACGATGAAGGCCGATGTTGCTCGAGCTAAGTAAAGAAAGAAACAAATCTATGGTCGACTAGAGAAAACAAGCAACACTCACTAATAAAATCTAGGAATCAAACCAAGAAAACAAACCTTCTCGTTTCAAAGTCACTATTTGGTGATGAAATCCAAAGTCATGAAATCAAGACAAGAAGGGGCTGGGATAAGCGGGTGGAAAATTTACATTGACGACCTGCTTAACGGACTTACACCTTGGTGCAAGCTCCCACACATAATTGTGGGTATACCCTCCAAGGAGCCCCAGTGAGTTTGGCCAACGTTGATTCCAAGTACTGTGAAGAATTGCCCCTCCATAGTCACCTCGTGTAAAGACCCTAAAGAGATAGGATACTAAGTTTACCAACTACAACAATGATGCCTGGGAAAACAATCGACAGTCCGATCCATGCGCAAAGGCATGGTATCTAGCCCGAAATCAACTTGAAAGGATTCCACTCATCATTGTGGGTATACCTTCAAGCGACCCCCATAATACACACAATATCTACACCAAGACTAGCAAAGCAGGGTGAGTAACTCTACTAGTCTTAATGAAACCTCAGATTTGACCCTTGTGTGAGAAGGGCTTACTAGGAAAAAATGTAGCAATTGGATTTGAACTATCCCTATCACAAGATACGATTGTGTGTTTTGATGCTTTGGAGAGTGTACCTCACAACCTATTCCAAAGCACTATCCTATCTAATGTTGGTGTAAAAGATCCCTAGAAAATAAAAGTTACTAATTAAATTTTATATTTACGATGTATTTTAGAGGCTGTTTCTTACTAAAAAAAAGAGATGGAAGTGAAACTGTTGATGTTGTGACCTTGAACCAATAAAATGCAAAAAAAGATGAATGTGCAATTTTCAATTCAATGAACTCTAGTTACAATAGGGAGAAGGTATTTTTCTTTGAAGTACAACAAGCTACTAATTGCAATTCCTTAATTCTGAACGAACACAATTCCAAATAATCATGCACTACAAATTTTCCAATTTCTTCTTATAATTCGAATGTAAATTTTTTTCTTGTAATAGATTGCTAAAAAGAATAAATGAATTCAATTCTTCCTTTCCAAGATAAAATTAGGAGTATGATGACGAAATGAAAACACAACCTAAGAAAATCAGGACACTCTCAATGCCATTCCCAAATTAAAATCACCATGTAAACAAAATGAAAGAGACAAGAAAAACTCTTGACATAAGCAAGAAAAAGTGTTTCTTAATAAAAAAACAATCTGACAAATAAAATGAATCCAAAACTCAAGAGAAACCAAAGACCCTTTGTCCAACAAGCACTCAAACGAAGATCCAAGATTATATCATTGTGACAATGAGTATGAGAAAAAACTTGCAAAAAGAAAATAAAGACTTTCAATCACTGAAATCGACTATAAGCAAGATCCAAACTCAAGAATCAATAAATCATGGCAACATGAAGTTCACCCTAGGATTTCAGGGCAAATCTAGGTAGAAAAAATCAGATTGACTAACTCCAACAAAACCTACAAGAGTCGTCGCAGGCCGATCATAAGACACAATGCAATGAACAAGGGTCGTCGCAGATCACTAGCAGAGAAGAGTGCGATGTCTTCGCACTTCAATGGCTAAGTAGAGGGCGATGAGCAAGGGTCGTCACATAATGTCAACAAGGTACAGTGCGATGAGCTTTGTAAATTTTGAAAAATTGGGAGAAATACATAAAATCCAAAAGAACTTCTAAACCGAGGGAGTCTGAATGGATCACCCACAGACTTAGAGAATGAAAATTATCAGGAGAAGGCAGGCTAAAAGAAAATGGGAAGCAAAAAATAAAAAAGGAGGTCATATACCTAGTATGGTAGCCAATTTTGTTATGGGACTTATCGATAAATGCGTACATAAACATATCTCCTTAGATCCACCTAGATCTAGAAAAAAACAAGACAAGACATGAAGCTTTCCCTAAGATCTAATCATTGAGTTTACTATCAAATGAAATATAGGTGACATACTATTTAAATATCGTTTCCTCTTGTCGTCGTCATCCTAGCTCCACTCTAGTTCTCCTGTGATGTTAGATCTACAAGAGAACACAAGCCAACCAAAGTGAGAGAAAAATAGCATACTCAAAGAGAACCTAAGTATGTGATCAAGGAATCATACAATAAAACAAGATGATTTTTATGGGAAAGAAACATATCACTATATTATAAATAATGAAAGTGGAGATTACAAACAAAGCCTTGATGTTGCAAGGTCCCCTTATGATGACCCTTTTCTCCAACACACATAATTTCTCCAAACTTGAATGAAGAAGATCCACAATGACTTGATGAACTGAAATGAAGCTCTCAAGAATGATCCAATGCAGAATTCTCCATACAATATTAACCAAACTCAACCTTCATTAACCTTAATTTCTTTCTTAACCTTTTCCATGAGAAATAAATCCTTATATAGGGGAAAGAGATATGTTTAAAGATATTAGGATGATCCCACCAAACCAGAGAGGAGAGTAGGATCCTAACCATATGGGTGCCACCTCACCTTCTAGAAGATTCCCTTCTAGAAATTTCGTGAAGGTCGACCTTTTCTTAGCTTTTTGGCATCGTCGCACCCCAGATGTAGAGCAGCCTATAGAGACATCAAAAACCATCTTTAGGGCAGCCTGCGACGACCAGGCATCATGACACCCTACTTATGATGCAGCCTGCAACGACCCTCCTTAATAAGGTTTTTCGAAGAGAAAGCCAGTCACCTTTCTCATGAAGATAGGTTCTTTTTGGAACATGACACATGCTTGTCAATGGATCATTTAGATGACCAAAATAATGTGACACTCTACATACCCAACATTCCCCCACTTGTTTTTTTCTTTGGACAGAAGGGGTTATATGGTTACATAGTCAACAATCCAGCACAACAATGCTCATAGATCCTCTACACTAAGAAAAATTATTAGTGCTCACAAATTTTGTTAATGAATTTGCAACATTCTTCGAAGTGTCAAACTTCATCAACAACACCTTCTTTTCTTCAAGCATGTCTCTTACAAAGTGATATTGAACATCAATATGCTTTGTCTTTGAATGGTAAGTTGGGTTCTTCACCAATAAGATTGCACTTTAATTGTCACAATCTATCCTTACAACTTGTTGTACCAACCCAATACCTGGACAAAATCTCTGTAACCATATTGTTTCATTGCTTGCATGAATGGTTTTTATGTATTCAACTTATGTAGTTGAACGTGTCACTATAGACTGTCTTTTGCTCATCCAACTGATTGTTCCTACAAACATGTTAAACACATACTCACTTGTAGATCTTCTTTGATCTAGATATCTAACCCAGTCTGCATAAACAAAGCCATGTATGTCCAACACTCTGTCCAATCCCGGTCTTCCTTGGAAGCACAATCCATAACTAGTAGTGCCACACAAATACTCGAAAAACCCTCTTTATTGTTGTCCAATGATCCTTCCATGGTTTTGATATGTACCTGCTTAAAACTCCCACTGCATGTGCAATGTCTGGTCTAGTACAAACCATTGCATACATCAAACTATCAACTACACTAGCATATGAAACATGAAACATGTCCTCTTCCTCTTCCTATGTCTTGGGACACTGATCCACATATAACTTTACACATATAGGAATAAGGACCTTAACCGATTTACATTCCTGCATATTAAACCTCTGTTGTATTGTCTCGACATATTTCTTCAGATTTAACCAGAGTTTCTTGTTTGTCCGATCTCTTATAATTTCCATGCCTGAAATGAAGTTTGCAACACCAAGATCCTTCTTGTCAAATTTAGAGGACAATTGAGTTTTCACTTCCTGGATGATCTCCTTGTCATTTCCTATCAGCAACATATCATCCACATACAATATCAAGTAAATAAAATGATCACCGATTAATTTGAGATACACACAGTGATTTGCTTTGCTTCTTGTGAAGCAAAGTCCCAACACATAAGTATCAAATTTTTTATACCACATCCTTGGTGATTGTTTTAACCCATACAAAGACTTTTTCAACTTGCATACCATCTCTTTCTTTCCCTTCACAACAACGTCTTCTAACTGCTTCATGTAGATTTTTTCTTCCAGATCCCCATGTAGGAATGTTATCTACACATCCATCTATTCTATTTTAAAATAAAAAATAGTAGGAACATATAAAATAATCTAATTGAAGTTAACTTGACAATAGGAGAAAAAATCTCACCAAAGTCAATTCCATCTACCTGGGAATAACCTTTTTCTACTAATCGAGCTTTGTATTTCTCCACTTTACCTTCTGCATTTAACTTCTTATTAAACACTCATTTTCTACCAATTGAATTTCTTCCAGTTCGTAACTCCACTAGATCTCAGTCATCATTCTTGTCCAATGGTGCCATTTCTTCCATCATGGTCTTTTTCTAGAATTTTCCATCCTCTCAATCCACTACTTTCCTAATGGTTCTAGGATCATCATCAGTAATAGACAAAACAAAATTTGAATGGAAATAAGGCAGAGCATACCTTTATGGTTTCCTTCTTTCCAAAACCCATCTCCTCAATACTAGATTATGAAGATCTCGTTCTTTTGTAGAGTTTGATTTATCGTCCTTTATCTCAAACTCTATTTTCTCTGGTTTTGTAGAGTATGACTTCCTATTTGACAACATCTTTGATTTCTCTAAATACCACTTCTTGTATATACACCACCTTCTTAGTTTTTGGGTTCCAAATCTTATAACATTCCAAACCATCTTTATACCCGATAAAGATACACTTTTCATCATTTTATTTAGCTTACTCTTGTTTTATTTTGGAACGTGAATATAGACATCACAACCAAATACCCTGATATGTGTCAGAGAGGGTTTCTTACCAGTCCATACCTCATATGGATTATTTTCATCCAAGTTTGATGAGGGTGATCGATTGACCAGGTAACATGCAATACCCACTACCTCTGCCCAAAATTCTTGTCCTAACCCGACACCATTGAGCATGCACCTTGTTTTCTCCATCAATTTCATGTTCATCATTTCTGAATCTCCATTCTAATGAGGTGTATATGGAGTATCGTTCTGTCTTTCTATACCATACTTATTATAGAATTATTTGAATTCATTTCCACAAAAATCCCCACCATTATCCGTCCTCAACACCTTAATTATTTTCTCTGTTTGATTCTCCACAAGATCCTTAAACTCTTTAAATACGTCAAAGAATTCATATTTCTTCATGAGGAAATATATCCATGTATGCCTCGAGAAGTCATCCATAAATGAGACATAGTACATAGTACACATATTTTCCTAGTGATGGAACCAACACAGGTCCAAACACATCATTGTGCACCAACTGTAAAATTCTCTATATGCTTGTTGCACTAGAGGGGAATATTACCCAGTTTTTCTTTCCATATACACAATGTTCACAAAAATAAAAATATAGAGAGAAGTTAGACATATCTTAAAATATACCTTTACCCTATAGTAATCAAATCCCTTCTCTTCGATATGTCTGAGTCTTTGATGCCACAACATAGTATTTTCTCCAGAGACTGTAGGAGTTTTTTCTTCTTCAACTCCAATCTCAGGAACAATGGAAATATTGCACCCATCACTAATAATTATTCCCTATAGGTTATATAGAGTTCCAAACCGAAATCCCTTCAAAAACACCATTGCTCCTCGAACCATCCAACGAGTTTCTTTCTCAAACACTATTTTTACCCATGCATTGTCCATTTTTATTACAAAAATCAAATTTCTAGCCAATCCTGACATGTGGATAACACTAGGGAGTGTTCTAATCCTTCCATCCATGATATTCAACTTGAATTTTCCTTGTCTAATGATTTTGGCTATCGAGTCATCACCTAAGACAACACCACTTCCATCATACCTTTCATATTCGAAAAACCATTCCCTATGAGGAGTCATATGAAAGGATGCACCTAAGTCTACTGACCATGTCTAACACCCTGTTTCCCCCAGTTTGTAAAAATAACTGGACTGGCCAGAACTGTGGCAAACTCAGAAATGTGAATATGTGATGTGAATGGACCTTGTGGAAAAGGTCGATGAATGTGAATAACATGATAAATTTATATTGCAGGACTGCTGAGAGGGGATGTGCTGAAAAAGAGACCACGATGGTAGTGGAAGGCACATGGAAAGGTGGTGTTAACTTCCACCGAGAATCAATACCGTATTTGGACTTCACTGGCCCAGAGAACCAAAAGCGGATCGCTGGCCCCAAATTAAATGTCTCGCAGGCTGGTAGGTAGATGGCTCCTCAGGAATTAATGAGGGATGGGGAGGATAACTGCCCATCTGTAGAGCTGTTAGGCCTAACCAACGCGAGGGAAATCGCGCCACACACAACCTCGCAAGATGCTAAGGCATGGGAGAGAAGCGATTGGGGGGACGCGAGGGGAGCAAGAGAACTATGGTGATATGCAGAGTGAGTGATAGCAGAGAGGAAGGAGAGTAACCTTCGCTTCTGGTCACTAGCAAACAGAGACACAGTCTCACAGCATCGTGGTCTCAGCTCGGGGGTGGCTAGTGGTAAATCCGCTGGGAGTCGCTGAGCCTACAGTTGGGTGGAAACGAGCACCCCTCTCAGCAGTTGCATAACCCCTGGTGTTACTTTCTGATAAGTGTTTTGCCTTTGACATTTTGGAATACATGTATGCTGACATTTATGATCATAAGCTGTGAAATCGTGAATGACTTCATTATAAGAATGTCTGTATGGTATCTTGATCAGTGCTGGTAGTTGTATGTTTATATGGAAAGACTATGTGTGGATTATGCTCTCTTAAATTGTTATTTATATGCATGCTGATCTAATTCAGACTTCATGCCTGGTTCTCGAGAGAGAGAGAGAGATACCCTCAACTACCTCAGATAGTACCCTGGGTAAACCTCCCCATAGAGATACCCTTCTTGAAAAATCCATCAAGAACCTGGAAAAAGGACGTGAAGGTGAAAGGCCTTAAGAAATCCCTAATAAGTATCGAATTGATGGACGAGATCCCATCGGGAGATCGGTGGTCACTCACGACCGTCAGATAAGAAGAAGAAGCTAGAAAGTTAAGTGCCTTAACCTTGATAGGTGGTGATCGACGGATGAGATTCCGTCGGGAAATCTGTGGTCACTCATGACCGTTAGATTTGGTAGGAGAAAGTAGGATGTTAAGTGCCATACCCCTGTGACCTTCTGTGTCTTCATGGGTAGCGAAGAGATTGGGATCGTAGATCCCCAAGGTCCATGAGAACATCTGTGCCATTGATTTTTCCCCGTCCAGGAAGTCGTGGGAGAATGCACAAGTTAGGACCCTGTCTGAACTGTCAGATATCGACTGGAAAACCTGACAGCCATTGGATCTGTCAGGAGATACTCAAGGGTTAAACCCCCAGTGAATAAGGGCGAAAGCCCCGAAATGGATTTGGGTCGTCCGATTAAAGGAGGCCACGTGTCGTGAGATTTCCCATTTCGGGAAATCGGGAGTCGAGAACTCAGTAGTTCTGGTGATGAGAGATCAGGAGTTCTGGTGATGAGAGATCGAGACTTTCCATTGTGGAAACCTCGAGATAGATCTGGACTGTCCGATTTAAGGAGGCCACATGTCACGAGATTTCCCATTTCGGGAAATCGAGAGTCAAGAAATCATGAGTTCTGGTGATGAGAGATCGGGACTATCCATTGTGGAAACCCTAAGACAGATATGGATCATCCGATTTAAGGAGGCTACGTGTTGAGAGATTACCCATTTCGGGAAATCAGGAATCGGGGATTCGGGAGTTCCATTGATAAGAGGTCGGGCTCTCGCCTTGATAAATCCCGACTTATAAAGATTGAGATGTTATCATGTGGTTAAGTCCCGAT
>ML778281.1:174009-185783 GCA_009831015.1 Picea engelmannii
CATCGTGGTCTCAGCTCGGGGGTGGCTAGTGGTAAATCCGCTGGGAGTCGCTGAGCCTACGGTTGGGTGGAAACGAGCACCCCTCTCAGCAGTTGCATAACCCCTGGTGTTACTTTCTGATAAGTGTTTTTCCTTTTAAATCTTGAAATACATGTATGCTGACATTGATGATCATAAGCTGTGAAATCGTGAATGACTTCATTATAAGAATGCCTATATGGTATCTTGATCAGTACTAGTAGTTGTATGTTTATATGGAAAGACTACGTGTGGCTTATGCTCTCTTAAATTGTTATTTATATGCATGTTGATCTAATTCAGACTTCACGCCTGGTTCTCAAGAGAGAGAGATACCCTCAACTGCTTCAGATAGTACCCTGGGTAAACATCCCCATAGAGATAGCCTTCTTGAAAAAGCCATCAAGAACCTGGAAAAAGGACGTGAAGGCGCAAGGCCTTAAGAAATCCCTGATAAGTATCGAATCGATGGACGAGATCCCATCGGGAGATCGGTGGTCACTCACGACCGTCAGATAAGAAGAAGAAGCTAGAAAGTTAAGTGCCTTAACCTTGATAGGTGGTGATCGACGGACGAGATTCCGTCGGGAAATCTGTGGTCACTCATGACCGTTAGATTTGGTAAGAGAAAGTAGGATGTTAAGTGCCATACCCCTGTGACCTTCTGTGTCTTCATGGGTAGCAAAGAGATCGGGATCGTAGATCCCCAAGGTCCATGAGAACATCTGGGCCATTGATTTTTCCCCATCCAAGAAGTCGTGGGAGAATGTACAAGTTAGGAACCTGTCTGAACCATTAGATCTCGGCTGGAAAACCCAACAACCGTTGCATCTGTCAGGAGATACTCGAGGGTTAAACCCCCAGTGAATAAGGGCGAAAGCCACAAAATGGATTTGGGTCATCCGATGAAAAGAGGCTACGTGTAATGAGATTTCCCATTTCGGGAAATCGGGAGTCGAGAACTCGGGAGTTCTGGTGATGAGAGATTGGGACTTTCCATTTTGGAAATCCCGAGATAGATCTGGACCGTCTGATTTAAGGAGGCCACATGTCATGATATTTCCCATTTCGAGAAATCGGGAGTCGAGAACTCGGGTGTTCTGGTGATGAGAGATCGGGACTATCCATTGTGGAAACCTCGAGACAGATTTGGATTGTCCAATTTAAGGAGGCTACGTTTCGAGAGATTACCCGTTTTGGGAAATCGAGAATCGGGGATTCGGGAGTTCCGTTGACAAGAGGTCGGGCTCTCGCCTTGATAAATCCCGACTTATAAAGATTGAGATGTTAGCATGTGGTTAAGTCCCGATGAACGGATGAGATTCCTTCGGAGGATCTCAGGGTCTATAATGACCGTCAGATGTGGGGAAGAGATGTCAACTTTAAGCCGGGGTGCGAATGCGCCTTAGGGTAAGTGGAAAGCAGATCTGAATGGCCAAAGTCCACCCGCCCATATCTACGACTGAGGCTTCATTCCGGAGCCCCCTTGCTATTCTGACTTTAGCGATGGGGGGGGGGGTCCGAAATCGAATGTGCAACTTGGGAACGGTCAGGATCAATTCGCCTTGATCAACGACATTTAGGCGAATTCCGGATCCCCCTTGCCATTCTGCCTTTAATGGGGGGGGGGTCAGGAATGGTGTGGCATGTGAAGTGGGACCCGTCTCCTGTCACACTGCCCATCGTGTCGTGTTTCCCCTCTCGCCACCTGTACTCCACTCAACTGTGCGACAGGGCCGTTCCTATTGGCCATCTACTAACCCTGTAGGGATTCGTCCCTATTGGCCAGTTGCTAACCCTACCGGGGTTCGGCGGTTGTAGAGTCGAACGATTCAACATCACTATAGCTCCGAGGCGCGAAATACAAAGAGGCACCACGATTATTTGACCTGTGATCATGACCCGCGATCACATGGGAACAGAAAGAGAGAAAGAGCTAGCTTGCGCTAGGCCTCCGTAGGTAATTTGGGGGCTCTGATTCTGCAGAAATCAATGAAAATTTGATTCTGGTAGTTGGGTATGTGACACCATGCCTCATGATCTACATGTATGCTTGAAGAAGCCAAGTACACATCCCCTCCTTCTTCCACAAAGGTTTTTTCTTCTATAGAAGAAGCATCTTTAGATCCCTTCCCTCTCTCAACACTTTTGGATCTACATTGCTTATTGTAGTGCCCTTATTTTATACATCTCCAACATACCTTTGCAAACTTTCCAGGAGTGTAACGTCCCCCAACTTAACTACGGAACATTACTACGCAAAATACACACAAAATCAAATTTTTTCTTTCTAATTCATTTCATGTAGCTTACCAACTACAAATTATGCACAAATTTAACTAGATTATGATTCCTGTGATTAAATGCATCTACATCATTCTAAAGGAACATGTATGCAGTTAATAAATCATCTATAATAACACATAAAGCCATTATCATTTAGAGAGTAAAATACACATCCATAAGACTCCTAAGAAAACTCAGATAATAGATAAACACTTATTTTTAAAAGGGAACTTGTTCAATCGACTGCTTGGGAAGGGTGTTCCACCCAACCATATATTTTTTATTCCACATCTCAATAGCAAGTCACCCCTAAGCTAGAGCTAGGAATCCACAAAATAAGGGTGCCTCTCACAGTCCCCTCACAACTCAACATCTCACAACCCACTGGTATTCTCCTACAACTATCCCTAAATTCCTCCAAATATCTTACTCTCGACCTGCCCAACAAAAGGAATGTACGCCTTCATTGCTCTCAGTTCATCGGACATCCCATTCATTTATCAGGGTCTCTCTGGCATAGGTAACTAGGAATATATTTGTTGGGAACTCAGGGGAACTCACTGCCAAGAAAAACTACCAGGAAAATAACAACAAACACTTGTTGTTACAGTGCAACTCACACATGAGCTCACTCTTCAGGCCTGACAACCCGGTTCTTCATTTTCTAGCTCCAAAACGCTCTAGCATGCTCCAAAATGCACTCGACATGCTTGATCTAGCTATGGTGCTCTTTTTCCTTGCTCCTTACTTGTTGTTCATGTCCAAATTGAATGTGAAAAACTGTTTATTCTCCCCATACAAATTTCCTCCATTTTCCCAAGACAATTGACTTCTCACTTTTCCCAATGTTGATTGTATTGCAACCCCATGCTTCTAATAACTATGGAAGTGAATTCTACACCAAACCCATGACAGGTATTCAATGATTGGGCTCTTATACACTCAAACAAAAACTACATGGTTTCATCAAATGATAATAAAATTTAGAAATATAGGTTTGGCTTGATACCCATAAAAATTTTCTCCCTTGTGTCATTCTTAGAAACTTTGAGGAATCCCCCTCTCTTTTGGATTAATAAACCCCCATCTCTATCCATATTCCTAGTAGCCGGTATCACATTATGTTTATTTAAAAACAAAAATTACATTCTACATATTACATCTATTGGAAATAGCCATATTCATATCTACATTATGGATTAATTAAATTGGGGATTGTAGTGGGGATGTTACATTCCCCCTCTCCTATAATTGTGCATTGTATTTTATGCAAAACACCATGGTGAAATACATATACAAATTTACATCATGATATTCAGAAAATAAAAATTATGCAACTTGTTTACTCTCCAACAACAGTCTCAACCATAATCTCTCGTTATTCTCAACCTACTAACCCAAGGAGTACGCTCCCTTCACTACCTTCATTCCATCGGGCTACACCATTCTTTTATCAGGGCTATTAACATAGGTTACCAATAATTGTAATATAAGGTTCTAGAATCTAGCTTCTCAAAAACAGAGTCTTGCATTTTTAACTTCCATCTTCTTCAGAATTGACAAAAATTTGTGGGTATTTATCACACATAGTTTCTTCATTCTCCCATGTTGCATCTTCAGGATCGTAGCAGGTCCATTGAATATTTACCATCCCTATGGAAATTTTCTTGATCACTTTGAATTTCTGATCAAGGATGCGTATTGGTTCCACCTAGAAATCCCTTTTGTTTTCCACCAGGATCATAGTCTAATCGATTATGTGGTCAAGGCCAGACACACATTTCTTTAATAATGATACATGAAAAACATTATGCACTCTTAGGGATGCAAATAATGTTAGCATGTATGCAACTGACCCTATCTTTTCTAATATTTCAAATGACCCATAATACCTCGCTGCCAATTTTGGGAAACAACCCAATCTTATCAAACTTATTTTCACTTTCACTTTTAGAAAAAAATGTTCTCCCACTTTAAAATATCTAAAAACTCTGTTCTTGTCTACATAACATTTCTTCTTATCTTGGGCAACATTTAAATTCTTCCTAATATTTTCCATCTTCTCTTCCATTTCCCGTAACAAATATGTTCCAATGATTGTTGTCGGGCCCTTTGTTTTGAGGTATATCCTTCGTTTTGAGGTATAGAAGTTGCGAAAGATACCATGGAGGCATAAAAACAAACAAAATAAGGGAAATAAGGCTGAGCGAAAGAGTGCACAATAGAAAGGCGTTGGAAAAGAAAATGGTTGGAGGCCAACGTACATTCAGTTTTGGGAATGGTTGAAATGGAATCAAGAAGAGAAGAGAAATCACGGGTTCTAAATAAAGAAAAGGAGGAATTGTATTGGAAAAAAGGAGAGATGGTAGCCAAGTATTGTAATCGAGAGGGTGAGGAAAGTAAGAAAAGTAAGAACATAGATCAAAGCTAGGTATGAATTGTAAGGAGAACTAGTCTCATATTACTATAAAGCTAGTGATGGAAATCCTAGATGGTCTGGTATTGTTTTGATAAGTACTTGTTGGTCCTATCAGGTATGAATATGTCTAATGTAAGCTGCACATGTATCTGGATTAAGATATATAATATAATAGACTGTTAGCGGAAGTGAAATTTAAAAAAAAGACCCTTGTTCATGATGATTCCCGTGTTCTTAGAATAATATGATGTTATGTATTCTATGCATGATGTGTTTTTGTTCTTTATGATGAATTGCACAAATATATTCTTGTGCTTTGGGTTATGAGGTGTTGAGGGATTTTATATAGTTAATCTATCTTGTGCAAGAGTGGTAGTAACCTTGATGATTCATAGATCTGATCAAGTGCTCTCGCTACCCTTCCTTAATTCATTATGTCTCGATTGCGCTTTGGGTGAGACTTATTATATTATAGGAAGATTAAAATGCCAATGCACTAGACTACATCAGTACCATTTTGTCGGTAATCTGAGAAGGACCTTGGTCTGATCAACTGTGCACCAACAAAATGGTTCTGTTGTCGAGACCCTGGTTTTAAAAGGGAACCTGTAAGGAAGATGCTTCATTGGATCCACAAATATGATGTTTGACAGTGGTGGGAACACAAGTGTGATGCATTCATACGGAAGGAAGCGAAGCTATGAAATTTGAGATGGGAAGCCGCGAAGGAGTCTGTCTTCTATTCAAAAAGATCGAGTGACCAATATGATATTTTATGGGTAGAATTCTCGGAAAAGTTGTTCCACTAGGTATATTGACTACATGAAGTGCCAGAGTTCAAAGAACGCATCAAAGAAATTTGTATTTGAGATACAAAGAAGCTAGTAGAGCTCCATCAATTGGATCACCATATTACCTGAGCAGTGGATTTTTGGGTCAACATGTCTTTGGAAGGATATATTATCGAGTTTGCAGCAGATAATCACCAATATTTTTCAAGAGAATAAGTGATATTCAAGAAAGGGGCGCACGAAAGAATTTTGAGGGAAATCCCCTTGTGGATCAAAGTATTCTTGGTGGAAGAGGGGATGCCAAGTGTTCCCTCGCGTGATATGGAAACCTGAACCCATGCACTCGGGGTGGGGCGATCTTGGGGTAGGTTCATGAAGTAAGAGGGAGAATGAGTTCTTTGACAAATGGGGGATCGACAAGAGAAGAGCGCAAGAAGTGAGCGAGCCCTGAGGAGAGTCRCCATTGCTGAACAATGGTGGCGCAAAAAGGTAAGGAAATCCATAAAATAGTCTGAGGTGTTGCAAAAAGAAAGTGGACCAGGAGAAATAGATGAAAGAAATGCATAAGAGTTGAAGAGGTTGCGAAGACAAGAAATAATGGCCAGTGTAAGATTAAAGGAAAGAGAMGCGTGGAGAGAAAGAAGTCCCTATATGGGTGGATGAGAAGAGGAGTGAATAGAAGCAGGAGAAKACGAAGAAGGTCTGGATCTTGTGAAAGAAGGAGAAGATTTGGTCTCGATCTCAGGAGGAATCGGGAAGGAGTCTGAGTAGACCGCTTCAGAGAAAGAAAATGAGACCCCCTATATCAAACAAACTCTGTGGAAGTCAGTGGAACCAACTCCAAGTTGCCCATCCCTGATGCACTCTCTACACCCTTCGTAAGTTTTGTACTTCATACTCATGCAATTTCTATTCCATCAAACTCGATCAATTCGTCACAACCCACAAATGGGAACAGTGGGAGGATATTAGGGTCACCTGGAAAATCACAACCAGGGCCATCAAGATTTATTTTAGTAGGGATACAAACACCGATGATAGCTGGGAACACAGGAGGCTCGATCACCCTATACCTAGAATTATGGAGTAAATGGGACGATGACATAGAACAACAATGGTTTCTATGTGAGGCCATCTGGAGGTCTAGAGGGACTCTTGACATGAACAAGTTATTATAATTTCATACTACTTTGAGGGGTCATGCCCTCAAGTGGTACATGAAGGATATTGAGCCTTGGGTGCAAGGACAATCCTTTACCCTTGACCAGGTGCGCCAGAAATTCATTGCCGAATTCAAGATACCTCAGTCAGAGAAGCAAGCTCTCTCTGAGTTGCGGGAGATTCAACAAAGAGAGGGTGAGTCTACATGGGAGTATAGTTAGAATTTTAAGGACGTTATTGGGAGATTAGTGCACCCAATTCATGAAGACCATTAAAGGGAATGGTATATTCAAGGGTTGCTACGCTTGACACGAATCCCCCTGATGCAACAAAGGATAACCACCTTGACAAATTCTCTGGAACAATCCATGAAGATTGAAGCCATGGCAGGATACCCAGGGAGTTTGAGGGAAAATAGACCTCTGGTAGACCTGATAATGTCACAACTTCAGGGACAAATATCAACACTCACGGAGAAGATACAAGAATTAACTCTACCTAGACTAGGGTGACCCCAAGTATGGTGTACAAGATGCTATACAGAGGGGCATCTAGAAAATGAGCATCCGTGGATAAGGGGAATGGGACCTCCCCATAACCCGAAGGGGCCCCCTCCGATAGGATCAACAAGAGGAGTTGCATAAGTATATGCAACTCCACCTTTTCATGCACCAGTTCAGTATCATGCTTTTACAAGCACCCAAGAAGCCCAAACAAATGAATACTATGAAATATTTCATACTCATGACCATGCACCAAAGCACTGTCCCATCCTGCAGAAGTACAAAAATATGCCTAATACAATACATTGTGAAGTTTTTGGGTCTGCAACACATGCTACAAACCAATTTAGAGAATTTGATGCGCTCATTGATAGGCTGGATCCAATGACATTTAGGGTAAACAAAACACCCCAAGGACTCATAAGAGGCCGAGGTAGTCGGGGTGGATGTGGATTTAGAGGAGAGAGGAATGTAGGAAGAGGACCAGGCCGATGTTACAATTGTGATGAACAAGGACATATGTCTAGATATTGTCCTCACTCGAGACGACCTTGGTGCTCACACTGCAGAACTAACGTTAACACAAATGAGGAGTGTCTTGATCTGATCGCGAAGTGGGAGGACTGTGTTCATCAAAGAGGAGCTAACTTCGTAGCATCAGAAGGTAGGAGGGAATTTGAAGGGAAGGTACCTAGAGTCAACATCATCACTCGCGGAGGAGAAAAAACTGGGGCAGATGCAGACAATCAGCCCAATATTTAGAGAGCACCCCCTAAGGATGTAAGGTATGATCCTTTAAAAAAAAATTTGGTTTTCAAAGAGGAAATAAAATTATTTACAGATGTCTTGGCTCCAAAAATAATGAAAAACCCTCCCAAAGTCATTATCCAACCCAAGATTGCTCAATACCCTACCTCATCACCCACACCTAGGAATCCT
Source organism: Picea engelmannii (assembly GCA_009831015.1). Classification (NCBI taxonomy): domain Eukaryota; kingdom Viridiplantae; phylum Streptophyta; class Pinopsida; order Pinales; family Pinaceae; genus Picea; species Picea engelmannii. Next base: position 182,127 of record ML778281.1, read on the forward strand.
GAAAACTCGAAAAGACACCTTGAGCAATCCCGAAAATGTAATTGACCTCTGGTTTCATTTATTTTCTGAGATCCTGGGAGATGGAAAACTCATTGATAAGTTGCAGAATACCTTGTACCTAGTCCTGGGAGATGAGGGAACTCCCAAAACCATCGTAACCACCAACCTCTTGAGAAGAATACACAGAGAGTATAAAGAAGGAAGGTGCGAACTGGAAAATAATTTAGGTTGGAATCCCAGTTGGATGACTTTGAAATTAAAGATGTCATGCTTGACTTGGGCTCATATGTCAACATATTACCCAAAAATACTTGGGAGGTTCTAGGGAAGCCTCAGTTAGTATATCCCCCATCTAGCTGAGAATGGAAAAACAATATTGCATTTTTCTGGTAGGAAGGTTGGAATCTGTGGAGGTAGATGTTGCAGGAGTTAAAATGCTAGTTTATTTTGAAGTGATTGAGATCATGAGAGACAAAGACCCCTACCCTGCCTTATTAGGAATTGATTGGGATTATGCCAATTATGTTGTCATCGACTTAAAGAGGGACACCATTATGTTTGAGGCGGATGGAATAAAGGCATTCCAACCCTTAGATCCATACTTGAGACCTTGATATACTGAGCCAGTGGATAATAATATGGAGTCAAAAGTTCTTGACCAGGTATACACCATGACAACTGGAATAAGGTTGGATTACATTAATCCCACTGTAGATGGATCTGTAAGTTGGAGGAGTATACAATCAGCCGATGAGGACTCAGAAATGGCTTTTGATAGTTGACAAAAAGGTTCATATGAAATATTCTCAAGACATTGCGCAACTGTCAGGGAAAAGAGATGGGTTGGAACTGAGGTAAGGAACCACCCAACGTTTGATAGTACTTCATATTTGAACAAATTTCTCATTGAAATAGATGGAAAAGTTGTGCCAGATCAAAGAATCTCAGTTTTTGATATAACTTTGAAGGATACCCCAGCTAAATGGAGGGCCACTCATAGAGCCTTACTATGGATTGGGAGGATGAAAAGAGAGCCATTTGATGTATATTACTTAGTAGAGACCAACTGATAGAAGATTTGAACATGGATTTTCATGGTACACAATTGTTTGATGGACAATCTGACCCCATGATGCATGTGGAGCACTGCGTAAAGCAATGGTGAGTTGCAAAAGTACGTCCTCGACTATGGGTTCAAATATTTTTTCACTCATTAGGAGTGATTCCAAAACCCTGGTACATACATGAAGAGATCATAAGACAAACAAGTTGTTGGAAAATGTTAAAAGACAATTCTGCAAGGATTTCTCCTTCACTGGTAAGTCCCCTGAGCTTCACTTAGTCCTTCAAAGAATTCAGGATATACTATTTACTAATGTTTGTAAGTCTAGATCAATCCCAGTAGTATGTTATGATCATGACCATTTTCTTCAGTCCAATCGATACCAAAACCCTTTCAGAATACCGTTAACTTGTTGTAAAATTGTTAAATGCCCAGAAGAATCCAACGAAGTAGAAGAACTTAGAAACCTAAATATCAAAGAAACTGTAGGTACTAGGGAAATCTAGGACACCATACCCAGTCATAACGGTAGCTCCTATAATCATCCCTTGAAGTTGTGGAAAGTAAATATAGGGAGTGAAGAGAACCCAAATATAGCTTCTATAAGAGACTATTGGGATGAGCAGGCCATGAATGAAGTCCAGAGCCTGTTGTGGGAATATGAAGACTTGTTCCCAAAAACCTTTTCAGAAATGAAAGGCATAAAAGGATCCACGGGGGAGACAAATATTGGGATGAAACCTAATTCAAGACCCGTAAATCATAGGCCATATCGTCTTAATCCCAAGGTAAAAGAGAAGGTCAAAAGGGAAGTGGATTAAATGTTGGCAGCATGATTGATCTTCCCGGTCGAAGAAGTAGAGTGGGTTAGTCCCATAGTAATATAGATCAAGAAGAATACAAAAGAAATTTGGGTCTGTGTTGACTATAGGAGTATAAATTCTGCATGTGTGCACAATCCGTTCCAGACGCCTTTCAACAATGAGGTGTTAGATCAAGTTGCGGGGAAAGAAGCCTATTCGTTTACAGATGGATTCTTAGGGTATCACCAAGTCTAAATTTTGGAAGAAGAAAAGAAGAAGACCACATTCATAACTGAATGAGGGTCATTTTCATACAATGTGATATCATTTGGCTTAAAGAATGCCTCTCCAGTCTTCTCCATGATTTTATAGCAACATTTCATGACTTTATACACAAATTCGTAGAAGTCGGTATGGACAAATGGACTGTATACAACTTGTTGAAAGAGCATCTAGGGATACTATGACTAATGTTTGATAGATGTCAGGAATTATAAATATCTTTGAACCTTAAGAAGTGTATTTTATGCATACCACACGACAACCTGCTAGGCCACATTATTTGTCGAGAAGGAGTTTTGGTGGACCCAACTAAAGTTGTGGTTATCCTGAACATCCTTCCACCTACAAGTGTTAAAGAATTGCGCATGATTCTTGGGAACACATGATACTACTGTTGGTTTATCATAAGATATGCAAGCATTACCTCGCCACTGGATAAATTACTGAAGAAGTCTGAAGCATTCCAGTGGACAACTGAATGTGACAAAGCGTTTGATATCCTCAAAGAGAAACTCAATACTGCACCCATTCTTGTATACCCCAACTGGGAAGTTGAATTCCACATACATGTGGATGCATCAAGTATTTCCCTAGGAGCCATTTTAGCGCAACCAGGAGAAGGGAATATGGATCACTCTATCTACTTTTCTAGTAGAAAACTGTCTCAAGCTGAACGCAACTACACAAAAATCGAAAGGGAAATTCTAACTATGATTTATGAATTGAAAAAAATTAGACAACTATTTTCTAGGTTCTAATTTTAAGTTTTTTACTTACCATTTTGCGTTGAAGTATATAGTCAATAAGCCGATCATTGAGGGAAGAATTTGCATATGGCTCTTACTCTTTCAGGAATTTTCATTCGAAGTGATTTCCAACCTTGGAAGATGTAACATAGGTCCGGATCATCTATAAAGACTGGACTTAGGATAAAATGGAGGAGTAGTGGATGATTAGTGCCCCGATGCAGACCTATTTAGGATTAAAGCCATCCCAGAGTACCTTGAAGACATTGCTGCCTTCCTCGGCTTGGGGGCTTGTCCAAAAAGTTATTCCGCAACTCAGAAGCGACACCTGGTGGTCCGAGAAACATACTACCAACTTATTGCAAGGAAACATTATAATATGATACTAGATAACATTCCCATAAGGTGTCTCCTAACTCACGAGAGGCTAGATATCCCGTGGGAATGCCACAATGGGGTTGTAGGAGGACATGTTGGAGGTAAGGATACAACACATAAGGTACTTCAAGCTGAGTTATGGTGGCCAATGTTGTTCAAGGATGCCAAAGATTATGCTAGGTCCTTCGAAGTTTTCCAACGAGTAGGAAAACCATCATGCCGAAATGAACTACCTCTTCATTTGGTTAGGGCATTATAAACATTTAAGAAGTGGGATGTTGATTTTATTGGACTAATTAATCTTCTTGCTGAGCATTCAAAGGATATATATATCATCACTGCAACATATTATCTCATGTTTCGGGCTGAAGCAGAGGCAGTTCAA
>ML778281.1:186457-204375 GCA_009831015.1 Picea engelmannii
TTCGACAGTCTAATGCAGTCAAGATAGTGCAATTGGATGGTATCCTTCAATTAGGGTGGGTGAATGGTGCACTCCTGAAGTCCTATATTTCCCACTCTTGATAGAGGGATTTTTTCTCCAGTCCAAGGGAGGTTGTATAATAGTTATATTTTAAGTATTTGTTGTAGAAGTTTTTTGTTATTGTTTTCTCTTCTCTTTTAGTTGTAGTAATGTCAGAAATGCGCTCTATGGCGCCAAAACATATGTTTTGTTTTAAGCTAATAGTTGGACCTATTCAGATATGGTTACTCAACAACGTGTTGTCAGATGACTCACTGAGCCGCTCAAGAATACACATAAATCATCGATGAATCACATTATAGCTGGGGGGAAGATCAGATCATGAATTTATTAATGGTTAAGTGTTAATCACGTCACTTCCAGTTGTAACCCTTAGGTTAATCGTCGAAATCTGTCAGAATTTCCCATCAAGTCTTAAAAAGTCCATGTATGAGCTTATTTTTTCGATCTTATCAACCGTTAAAATGGACAGTCCCGCACATTGGCCACATGGTGGTCAGGCCGACCATTAAAGTCAAGATCCATTCACAAATTTTACCCTATTATCAGTCCCGTCAGATGTCAGCACCATAGATTTCATTGCAGGACTAATTACCCGATCAACTATGACTAATTACTGGTTCACCCAGTCACCTCATCTATAGATTCCCATAAGCTTGTTGTGAAAGACACATTGTTAACTTACCTACCCTCTATCATTTAGCTTTGTGTACCCTGGTACATTCTGAGAAGCCTCTTGCCCAATTCAGTGTGGTCACTAGAGTTCCATATAAAAAATTCCAAGAATAGCGGGAGGACAAAGCTCAGTCTCCAAATAATCAGTCCTAGATGAGCCCTATGATCCTAGAATTGAGGTGTTGGGAGATGTTAAAGGGAAGGTGTTACACATTATTTTAGTCACTCTGGTGATGTTTCTACAACATGTGTTCAGGCTTCCAAAAGAACCTTTCTTCCTGAGAAAAGAGACTAGCTCCCTCTTCTACAAAATTTTTTTTTAGAAGGCCGTTGCAGGCCATCCATAAGGTATAGTATGGAAATGCCTGATCCCCATAGGCTATCATGAAACTGGCTTGCGACGTTTCCGCAGGGTACAATATAGCCAAGGTGCGATGGTTTTGGAAGACTGAGAAAAGGTCAAAGTTCACGAAAGTTCTAGAAGGGATCTTCTATAATATGATGTGGCTTCCGTATGGTTGGGATCCTACTCGCTTCTCTAATTTGGTGAGATAATCCTAATCTCTTTAACCATCTCTCTTTCTCCTATATAATGATGGATTTCTCATGGAAAAGGTTAAGCAAGAAAGCAAGACCAAGCAAGGAATTAATGAAGGAATAGGCTGAGAATTGTGTGAGGGATTCTATTTCAATTGATGCTTGAGGCCTTCATCTGTCCATCAAGTTATTGTGGATCCTCTTCATGCAAGTTTGGAGAAAGTGTGTGTGTTGGAGTAAAGGGCCACCAAAAGGGAACCTTGCAACATCAAGGCAGGTTGGTTGTATCTTCCACTTTTACTTAATATGATACAATGGCATGTTTCTTTCCCATAAAATCATTCTCATTTTATTACATGACTCCTTGATCACATGTATAAGCTTTCATTGAATATACTATTATTGATTTCACTTTGGTTGGTTTGTGTCATTGCAGATCTGATATCACAAGAGCACTGGAGCGGAGTGAGGACAACAAATATATAATGAAGCGATATTCAAAGGTATGTCACTCATCTCTTGTTTGTTAGTAAATTCGATGATTAGAGCTTAGGGAAAGCGCCATGTCCTGTCTTGTTTTTTTCTAGATCTATATGGATCTAGGGAGATCAGTTTATGTCCGCATTCACCGATTTATCCATTAATAGAAGGTCGAGTGAGAAAAATTCCTCGACCTCGATCTCACAGATACAACATTATTCCCACATATAACAATTGATGTGTTTTGGGAGATGGGTTCATAGATGGCAGGGGAGGTTCAGTTCATCCCATATCTCAAATTTATTAACATGTTAAAATCCACCATCATGAACCTTCGATATCTTCCAGTATTCAAAACCACTGGTGAAGTTGCGCGATGCACCAAGTTCCTGATAAGCAGAGTGCACGATAAGAGTTTATGGATTGACAAGAGATATCCAATCCACATCGAGGATATACATTAGCTTAAATGATTGTCATTGGAAGGGGAGGATGCCTCTAAAGGATTCCAAGGGCTAAGTAAGCATGGCAAAAAGAAGGGTGAAATTATCTTGTATGAATGATTCCATACCCAGTGTGGGGGTCGTACAACAAAAATCAAGCCAATTTTCCCAGAAACAATAATAATGACCTGCTATGTCATTTCCAGCAAGGTCGTGCGCTCATATTACAAGGGAGAATGCACATTGGATGCCCTGTCAATGTCATATTTCTGTGCAAATGGTGGTGTCTTTAGCTGGTGTAGTTATTTGTTGTAAGAATTCCTCATTGCTTGTGAAGAAGTTCAAGAGAAGGGAGACACCTTCACATATGGATAATTGCTTCTAGCCTTTACGATATTGAAGTGGAGACCACCTTCAGGAATACAACTAGCAATTGCAGACAAAGGGTGCCTCACAAAGATGTTTGAATCTTGGCATGCAAGGTCAGACTTCGAGAATATGGAATTAAAAAACACTGTGTTCCTAAAATGGTACACTCAGCTGATTGATGCCACTCAAAGGATGCACATACCACATGAACTCCTAAATCTAAACACGAGAAATATCTCATTCGCCTTGAATCTCCACAACACTTTTGTCTCGCCAAGGTATGCAAATCCATCTAATTTTCACACAAGGCCATTACCATTCTATCTGGATGAAGAAGCATTAGACAAAGAGGTCATGTCATGGTCAGGAGTTAAACACAACTCGCGCAAGTAGGGCATACATTACCTTTTGTTATTAGAGCTATTGAAGAAGAAGGTTTCAACAGAGGAAGCAGGGTCGAGTACAGGAAAAATAGATCTACCACCAATGTCTACAATGCAATTAGAATCAAAAGAAGAGGAAGAACACCAGCTGTAGTGCACCAAAAGGACCTTACTTGGATTCCCTAAGCTTCCGGATGAGGTGGTATTCTCAAGTAAGACTGTTAACGATATTTTAGTTTCTTCCTTTACTGGTGAGGTTCCTACTAAAAAGACCATAACCAATGTTTCCCCTTCAGTTATCCCAGATAAATTTATAAACCCTCAACCCATATCGAGTACTTTAACTCACACCAAGCATCCACTCATGTTGCACAGACTGTTGTTCACATTGTTGATGATCCTGAGCCATACCCCAACACGTATTCCACTATAATTGTCGAGCAACAACTCCAACCAACACCCAAGGATATCAGAGCCCCACTACTACCCAACTCACCAAAACCCATGCAACTAGACATCCTAGAGAGACTTGGGAACCTATAATATCTTATTTTATCGACTACTCCACTGAGTCAACCGAATTTTCTAGTAGTATTCACTTCAGTCACTTTTCGCTCTGCGGAGAGTAAAAAATCGCCAGTGCCAAAACTCACCCAATTCCCATATGCCCCAACCCATAGTTCTCAGTTCCAAAGACCAAATATTCTCACTGAGGGTCCACTAGGTCAGGATGGGACCCCGATAGGTCCACTTATAACAAGGACAATAATGCAATAAGAGCTGCAGTTTCAAGTACCACATGAGACTCATTCAGGACAGAGTACATCGTTGTTGAAATACTAGTTGGAACCAATACTCCAAGATCTACAATAGTGCATGGAACTATTATAGATCTACTTGATGGAGACGAAAGTTATCCCTCTACTTCCGATACCCCTAAAGAACAAACTGGTCCAGCAGTTGCGAGGACCATCCCCAAGAGATGAAGAGGTTGGGACACCTTCAAAATAGTCCATGGCCAGCGGACTTCCACTTTAGATTAAACTCTCACTGGAATATATAGTTACATCCAATGAGTTAGCTCAGTTACTGATACTACAACTAGTAGGATTGATCAAAGCCTCTACTGATCATTTAGATCAACTAATTCAACAAGCTGAAAAGAAAACTCAATTATGGAAACACGAAGGCCTTTTGGAACAAAAAAAAAAGGACACACGAGGAGTATTTAAAACTACATGCAGAGCAGAGAATGGAGAAAATGAAGGAAAAGTTAACAGAAGTTTGGCCCACTTTCATAAAAGAAACACCTCAGCTGATAGAGTTTAGCGTAGTTGAAGAACCAGAGAAGAAACTCAAATTAGTCCAGGAAGCATGGGAGTTGCTGGTCGATTGAGTAGAGGAAATCCAAGAGCAGCTAGAGGGATTGAAGCTGAAGGCCGAGGCACAACCTAGAGAGCTCTAATAATAATTGGAAAGAGTAGTCATGGAAGGAAACAACGCCAGAGATGTGCTCCATAAGAAGACCGCAAAGTACACTACCATATTCAAGGAATTCAGTGATTGGATGGGTTTGATAACTCGACACAACCAGGCACTGGAAAAATTACGCATGAAAATCCAGACCCTTAATGAAGAAGGTGCCACAACATAGGATCTTCTGGCACAACAAGAGAAGTTTGATGAGATTTAACATGCCAACAACACTTTTAATGCCCTGTTTGAAGCTCAAACAATGGCCAAGAAGGGATTAAGATCATTTCTACCAATGGTACAAAATACATACCTCCAAATGCATCAAGTGTATATATTAGCATATGTTGAATGGAATGCTCTTATTGCATCAAAGCCGCAAGAATTCATCACCAGTGCAATGAAGCATTTTTTCATAGAAGTATCTTTGCTTTCCAGGAAGTGGTAAGACAAATTTGAAAATTTTCAGGAAGTTAGGGAGAAATCCCCGAAACTAGTACCAGAGTTGGCCCTTTCATTTGAAGGATCCAAGGAAGAAAAGGATAAAGTCAAGGATGAAAGCAGGCCGAAATAAGAGAGAAAATCCACAGAAGGATCATAGGCCAAAAGAAGAGAGCAAAGCTATAGAAGGATCGAAGGCCAAATCCAAAACCATGGAAGGACCAAAGACTTGACTCGGGGCGAGTCAAGGATTGTGGTCGGGGCCTGTTGGGCCATTCGTTTTGAGCTATATCCTTCAGTTTGGGGTATATCCTTCTTTTTGAGGTATATCCTTCGTTTTGAGGTATATAAGTTGTGCAAGCTACCATGAAGGAAAAAAAACAAGCAAACAAAGAGAAATAAGGCTGAGCGAAAGAGAATGGAATAGAAAGGCGCTAGAATAGAAAATGGTTGGAGGTCATCATACATTCAGTTTTGGGAACAGTTGAAATAGAATCAAGAAGAGAAGAGAACTCACAGGTTCTCAATAAAGAAAATAAGGAATTGTATTGGAAAAAAGGAGAGAGGGTAGCTAAGTATTGTAATCGAAAGGGTGAGGAAAGTAAGAAAAGTAAGAACATAGTTCTAAGCTAGGTTTGAATTGTAAGGAGAACTAGTCTCGTATTACTATAGATCTAGTGATGGAAATACTAGATGCTCTGGTATTGTTTTGATAAGTACTTGTTGGTCCTATCAAGTATGAATATGTTTGATTTATGTTGCGCATGTATCTAGATTAAGATCTATAATATATAGATTGTTAGCGGAAGTGAAATTTAAATAAAAGACCCTTGTTCATGATGATTCCCATGTTCTTAGAATGATATGATGTTCTATCTTATATGCATGATGTTTCTATGTTTTTTATGATGAATTGCACACCTCTATTCTTGTGCTTTGGGTTATGAGGTGTTGATAGATTTGACATAATTAATCTATCTTGTGCAGGAGTGGTAGTAATCTTGATGACTCATAGAGATGAACAAACATTCTCCCTACCCTTCCCCATTTCATTATGTCTCAGTTGTGCTTCGGGTGAGACTTCTTCTCTCCTGAGAAGATGAAAATGCCAACGCACTGTTGGCACGACTTTAATCAGACCAGGGTCCTTCTTAGGTTACCAACAAAAGGTACCATGTAGTAGGCTTTCTAAATCTTTGCTAATTGTTGGGCCCGAGATATGATCACTTTCATGATGGTTATTATACATTTTTGCTACATGTACATATGTGTTTTTCATCTTTTAAAGGAGCTTTTTGAAGAATTTCATGATAAAATGGTATGATCGCCATAAGGTACGTGTAATTAATGTTTAATGATTGAATCAAGTATAATTCATCATGTTTTATGGTTTCCAAGAGATAATTCACATTTTTTTGGTGTTACAGGGCAAAAACGCACTATGTTTCTAGTTCCAGCACTCGATCCGACACTCTGTATTGCACAAAAATGGAAGGTGAGTTGGCAGTTATGGCCTTGGTGGCAAGTGTTGGGCGAATCAGGAACATGGGTTTTGTTTGTCCTTATCCCCTCCAACTATTGAGCTCCAGACAACTCAGTTTCAGTTGTCCAAAGAAGGCGATTATTGGCTCGCTCTGTTTTATCTGTTAGGGCATCATTTATTGTATTTTTCCGAAATTAGAAGTGGTTCAACCCTCCTGTGGCTGACCACTTGGGTTGTAATCTTATAAATACTGATAGGATGGTCATAATATTGTTAAGCAAGTAGAAGAACCATTGTATTGGAGACAAACTCGTTTTTCTTTGTTTTTGAGTTTTTACATTGCCAGAATTGTGCCAGAACTGTGTTTTCAAGCTTTCATGGTGAATTCGCCTTGTTAAGTTGGTGGTGTTCTTGTAGGAGGTAGCCACGGCTTGCTGGGGGGCCCACCAACAGTCTGGTGATTGTTCTTATGTTTGTTTATGCAATTCCTAATTTAATTACTCTTTCTTATTTCCTTTACATGTATATTTTTATTTAGTTAATTAATTTGTTGTAGCTTAATTGTCTTGCTTTTCTTTTGCATATTAGATGATGATATGTGTTAGCATGTATTGATTTTTTAGATTAGGAACATACTTTCAAGTCTCTATACTAACCCTGTGTGCAATTAAAAAGTCTTTATACTAACCTTGTGTGCAATTAGAAAGTCTCTCTCTCTCTCTCTCTCTCTCTCTCTCTCTCTCTCTCTCTCTCGCTCGCTCGCTCGCTCTCTTTATACTAACCCCATGTGCAAATTAGATGTTAAATGATGCTTTCTTTTATAATTTTACAGTCAAGTTTAGAACATAACATAGTTTTAATTTGGGTTTTCTTTGACAAGGATTGATGGATGGATAGATTTAATTCCAGATTTTAGTTACAACTTGTTTACTTCAGTTTTATATAGATTTCATTTAATTAGTTGTTGGTTAATATAGATTGTTAATTTACTTTTTAATATCATTTTTTAATTATTTCTTTATTGCAGTTTGAATGGTTAGAGTAGACATAGCATAGTTTTTTTTACGCAATTTCCTTTCATAGATTAAAATGCAATTAAATTTCTTAGTTAAATAATGATGATCTCGTTATGTTGTTGATGGTTTATACATGAATATACAGGGTATTTAACATTACTTTTATCATGGAAAAGTTTTCATCGGATTGTTTACTCCACACCTTTCATTTTGCTATCGAGATTAGTGTTGAGCTTATCCCACTAGAATTGTCCTTTGTTGTAAAGTGTCATCCAGATATCATTCGTCACCACCGAAGGCATTCACACAACCACCAACATTATATTTGAATTGTCATAAGTTAAAATAATAGTTTTCCTGCTTTCATAGATATAGTTTCTTGCTTTCATAGCTTAGGAAATAGTCTTATTTGCTGATGTAGGATAGATAGACTTTGCTTTGATAGATTAGATAGAAGTTTGCTCAAGAATTAGTTGTTAGTCTTTATTGCTCTCAATAGACTAGATTTCCTTTCATGCATTGCATTGAGCATTTAAATTTCCTTTCATGCAAGAGAAATAGTTTTGCATTAGGCATTTAGTCCACTTGCCTCTTAGGCTAGATAGTTGTTCAATGAGAAGTTTTGTTTGTAGTAGTTAGTTGCCTTTGCTTACTTGTCTTTTTCTTTCGTAGGTTAGTTAGTTTCCTTTGCTTACTTGTATTTTTCTTTAATAGGTTAGTTAGGTGTATTTTATTACTTGTCTATTTTATTTACTAGGTTAGATAGGTGCTTTTGCTTACTTGCTTATTTATTTTCTTTCATAGGGTAGTTGCTCATTGAATGTAGGTTGGCAAGTTAAAGAAGTTTTCTTTTGTCATTTGCTTATTATGCTTAGTAGTATTCTTTTTCTTTACACAAAGTTTTCATTTTCTTTCTTAGGAACTATCCATCGACCCTTGACCCAAAAGTACTTAGGTTACCTAGTTTCATTTTGCTTAGTAGGGTTTGCTCATTAGATAGTTTTGCTTGAGTAGATTAGCCTTAGATAGTTTCCTTCCTTAGTTAGACTATACTCCTACCAGCCTTCTACCTTTGGCATATATTTTGCTACAACTCTAAGTTTACTTACCCCAGGTTGACAATTTAATTAAGGGTTTTTAAGTGTCTTTTTAGTGCATATAGAACACCCATCATTTTTGGCGCCGCTACTGGGGAGTTGTCTCAAGGTAAGAAGTAATTAGGAATTAGACCATTTCTAGACCTTAGCATTAGTTTGGTGGAGGGGGAGCTTTAAGACGAGAGGTAAGAACATGCACATCTTCTATAGCAGGTTCCCACAAACCCAATGGTAGTTTTTCTTTTTGTTTTTATTTTTCATGAATATACCTAAGAATCAAATGGTAGATTTTTCCTTTTTTTTTTTTCTTTCTTTCATGAATAGGCCTAGAGACCCACAAGGTAGATACATTAAATCAAAATCAGAACTTTCAACCAAGGTTCCTTCTGATCTCTTTGGGGGAAGGAACGTTCCGCTTATAAAATCCCGAGACCGACACTATTACCGGGATAGCCAGTGCCGAACCCCAATAATAAGCCCCCTCAACCTCTTAACAATGTTGAGATGCAGGCCTTCCCGATATATGTTATTACTTCTGTTCCATTACAGGAAATTCAACTAAGATCGGGAAAAGTTCTAGATAGGCAGAGACCTTCAGTAGTCATCCAGGAAGAAGAAGAAGAAGAAATCACCAAACAACCCATGGATGACACTAGGTGGGAAGATGTTATTATCTCGAAGAATCAAGAACCCAAGATTCCCCAAAATGAACCTTCACAAATCATGAAGGTCCCTCCTTATCCAGACCGATTGGTAATCGAGAAACCTATCAACCAATTGGAATTTGACATTTTGAATGAATTGAAAAATATTTGTGTCAAAATTCCCCTACTTCAAGCCATTAAAGACATTCCAATCTATAGTAAGGTAGTCAAAGAATTGTGTATTAAGAAGCCAAGTAGGAAGAAAAAGGACCCCCCTACAATACATTTGGTAGGAGGAATCTCTGAGTACATATTAGAGCAGCCAAAGATAACAAAATATGGGAATCCAGGAAACCCCGTAGTAACCATAACCATTAATGAGGTCTCCATTGGAAACACTCTCATAGACCTAGGGGCATGAATCAGTGTTATGACTGCTACTACCTTGGAACAATTACAGTTACAACCTCTTCTTCGACCTACCCCAACCATTTTGGAATTAGCAAATAAAACTAGGGTTATACCTGAAGAGATTTTAGATGATGTCATGGTTACTTTAGCCTCATGGGAGTACCCCGTAGATTTTCTTGTCATTCATTCAAAGGATCCTGCTAGAGGCCATCCCGTTATTTTGGGAAGACCTTGGCTAGCCACAACCAATGCATTTATTGGCTGTAGAGAAGGAGAAATGACCATCTCAAATGGTCTCTCTATCCAGATTCTCACCATTTACCCTCCAGCTCAACCTATTATGGAGAATCTATGGTGGCTTGAATGTCCATACGAGAACGAAGACTGGGAAGAACCCATATTGCCAAGTGACCATGCATGGGCACTTCAGGAGCACACAACAAAAAATGTGCTAAACCAATTCATTTCTGCTATTACATGTGTGGATTTTCCACAGTCTTTTCCCCAATTTGAGTACATGTTTGGGGAAGAATTTCAAGAACAATTAGACCCATCCATTTTGTCTTCGACATCTTTTATTTTCGAAATAGATGAGTCTTCCATGTCTTATACTATGCCCTACGAGATTAGTCCAGGGAAATTTTTACATATAAACTCCGGGCTAGATACAAACCAACATAAATGGTTAGTAGATATCCTTAAAGAACAATGAGGAGAATTTGCCCGGGAATAGACTGACATGAAGGGTATACACCTTGAAACATGCATCCATCACATATATACTGTTAAACCTCAAAATTACTCACTTCGATAGTGTCACAAGTGACGTCATTACAAGTTTTGTAAGTGTCGCATCTTCTCCGCAAGTGTCACATCTTAACTACAAGTGTTGCTAGTGTCACAAACAATATACTGCCATCTTGCCTATGTTGTTCCTCTAACAACATCACAAAGACACTTAATACACCTCAAAGGCTAGTTTGGAAGAAGAGAAGTCACTTGACAGGGAGTACAAACCTTTTTCCATGGAAAAAACACTAAAAAATGGAATTTTGGAGAGGAGCGCTCCCCTACCTACTGTCGGGAAGTGCTGGTGCTCCCTGAGCCTCTTTGTGGGAGTGCTTGAGTGCCCTGTACACCCTTTTGGGGGAGTGCTACCCCTTTTTTGGCAAATTCTTGGTTTGTTGAGGCAAATCAGGGAAGAATCCCTCAACTCTTGAAGGTAGTTGGGTTCGAATAGATGGTCAAGGCATGATCTTAGGGAAGATCCTCAACTAAAGGAGAGGAATCCTCAACTTATCCCAAATATCTCTCAAGTGGTTGGACCTCTCCAAGGTTATATAAGGAGGTCTTATCATGGTGAAAGGTACAATGGAGATTGGGAATTACACCAAACTTATGATCTCATGAGTGAGATGCCATCAAAGCAATCAGTGGAGATTATTTGAGAAAAGGGGTTGGACAAGGAGAACTGGAAGAAGCTGCTGCACCTTCATTCAAAGGATTGTAAGTACTTTTACTTGTTCTCATTAATATAATCAATGCTTGGCCTGTTTCTTTCAAACTTGTGCTTGTTCCATATAATTTTGTCTATAGTAGATGGATCTATGATTGAGATAATCTCAGTAGAGTAGGAAGTCCATTGTATCTTTGTTTGTTTTGTAGGACCTATCAGGGAGCCCAAGATCGAAGCTCATCCAGGACTTTGCAAGGACAAACATCGCTAATAAGGTACATATCTTTCTCCTTCTCTTTCATTCATTAACTTGATTAGATCTAAAAGGAAGTCAGTGTCCATGTTAAGCACTTTTCTGTCTTGGCCTTAGGAGTCTAGAGGCCAAGAGGGAATCCACTTGTCCGCAGGGGGATTCACCTACAACAGAAATTGGCGACTCCACTGGGGAGGACCTTTGATTTTTGTTTCCATTCCCAGATCTTGTTTTGGCCCTTTTTCCACTGATTTGATATTCTCCACATTGTCTTTTTATTCTTAGATTTGTTTGATTGCCTCATTATGTCATCAGGATCACCCCGATTGA
Organism: Picea engelmannii; assembly: GCA_009831015.1. Taxonomy (NCBI): domain Eukaryota; kingdom Viridiplantae; phylum Streptophyta; class Pinopsida; order Pinales; family Pinaceae; genus Picea; species Picea engelmannii. Next base: position 198,009 of record ML778281.1, read on the forward strand.
CTGAATTTCCTTCATTTTTTGAGTTTTTGAGCTTTTTTCTGAGTTTTTCGAGCAGAGCACTCCCCTCCTATTGCTTTCAGAGCACTAGCACTCCACTGTAGCCATACAAAAAGTGTTGGAATGCTCTGGTGCCCCTTACACCAGAGCGTTACCCCATTTTTGTGAGAAATTCTCCAGAATTTTCATCTTCTTAAGCTATTTCTTGGTTTTGATTTTTGCTCAGGGTCCCATACTCTTAGTCCATCTTGATATTGGCTTTCAAACACCCTTATTTCTGAGAATTCATCCTCTTTTGTTTGGGAATTTGGCATTTTCTTTCTTTGCCTTGAAGCCACTCTTTGTCTTTGCTGACTTAGAGTTAACTTGTTGTTTTCTTCTCCTTTATCTGACCGAGTGAAAACTTTTGTGAGGAAATCCAAAGGTTTGTGAACCTTTTCATTTGATCTTTGAGGTCAAATTTCCATCAGTTCTCTTTTGTTTGAGGTTTTTTTTGGTTCTTGTTTGCAATTTGGTTAACTTTGTCCTTCTTGTCTATTTCAGGACGAGAGTGTATTTTTTGTTTTGTGTGAAGTTTGCTTTTGATTGTTTAATCCCGAAGACTGATTGACATTTAGAAGTTTTGCATCTGATTATCATTCACATATAAGCATAAGGACATATTTTAGTGATTGTTTTGGATATTAGGAGGAATTTCTGAAATTTTTAGCATTGCATTGGATTTCATTGAGAAACACTTATATGAGGACATTGCATCTTAGTGTTTGATAGTGAAAACACCTTTCTCTCTTTCCCTTAAATAGCCATTCATCGAAAGACAAGACTGCTTATCTTTTTCTTGTGAATATTTTTTGGAAATTGAGTAATCATACCATCAGTTTCATTATCATGCACCCTTTGAGTAAAGAACAACCATAAAATCAACGCTAATTAAAAATTATCTAGAACATTTTTTGTTTTAGGATCTTCCACCAACATTAGACTAGGATTAGCACTTTGGATTACGCTATGAGTACAACTCTCCAAAGTTTTCAAAACGAACATTAGTATCCTGAGATAGGGAGAGTCAAATCCAATTGTCGTATAGGATTTCTGGGATCCCCCTCTCACACAGGGGTTACACACGAGGTCACATTCGAGAGAATTACAGATTATCCCTCTGTGGTTCATCTGTTTGTAGTGGTGGGATCGTATATTGGGGGTCACTTGAGGGTATGCCCATGATTATGTGTGGGATCCTCTCGAGTTGATTTCGGACTTGTTATCCTACCCATACGTTCGGATTGGACTGTCGATTGTACCCACCCAGGGGCTGACTGCGAATTGGTGACCTTAGTAGCCATAATCGTTAGGGTCTCACACAAGGTGACAGTGAAGGGAAGTCTCACTGTACCTAGAACATACGTTGGTCAAACTCACTCGGGCTCCTTGGAGGGTAAATCCACAATTACTGCATGGAAGCTTGCACCAAGGCGTAAGTCCATTAAGTAGGTCACCAACGTAACTGATCCACCTGCTCTATCCCCACCTCTTCCTATTTTGATCTCGCGAAGTTGGATTTCATCACCAACTAGTGGTTTCATTGTGGGAAGGTTTTGCTTGATTGTTTGCTTCTCAGATTCATAGCGTGTGTTGGTTGTGTTACTTAGTGGACCTTAGGTCGAGCCAGTGTTAATTGCATCAAATCCTGAGAGTACCAATGGAGGAACCCATTCTCCTGGGGAACCTTATACCTTTCCTTCTTTTGGAAACTTTGATCCTCCATACATTGCCACACTGAGTCTTCTGAGATTGACCATCGGATTACTGGTTTGGTTGTTCCCCACTCGGATGATCTCGAATCCTCCCAGTGTTTCAACTGCACCTAATACTTTAGATGTCAGTACACCACCCACACATCAACCTCACACCAACTTTTCTCCTTCTTCGCCCATTAAGTTTCCTTACCGTTCTCCTTCTTCGCCTAGTGAAATATCTAAAGCAAGTAGCCAAGTTGATCAGAAGAAGAAGAAACATAAAGAGAAGAAGAAGAAGAGCCTGAAAATGACCAAGGCTCCAACAACATCAGATGTTGGATCCAAGCAACTAGTTACTATTAATAGTACTGGGAGTGTTGATGAGGTCAACAAGATTAAAATGAAGAATCCGAAGCCCAAATTCCCTTGCAGTCTTTGTAAGTGTGACCACTTTCTGAGGGATTTCCCTGATATTCCCAAGGTCTTAGAAATGTGGTCCTCCACATCATCGACCTATGCTGGTCATGCCGGTGATACCCCGTCAACTAGTGATGTTAAGGTTGGTAAGAAGAAGACAACTGTCAAATTCCCTTGTATGTTATGCAAAGGTGATCATTATTCTCACCTTTGTCCTCGCATGGACGAGGCTTCTTCTCTTTTGGAAAAAATTCAACTTCCAAAAGGTTATCGTAAGCTTTCCCCCGACCCATCATTAGTTGATGGACTAGTCAATCTGGTTCCATCCCTGGTCAGTCTGGTTGATTAGGTGGTCAATCTAGTTTCCTCCTCGATTGAACCACACACCCAAGTAGCTGATCCAGTTCCGTCATCGATCAACCCTACTCTTCATCAAAAGAGTATAACCCAAGTGGTTCATCCATTTTCATCCTCGGTCGATCCCATTCTCCCGTTAGAGAGTGACACCAAAGTGATTGATCCGTTTCCACCTGTCGACTCCATTCTCCCCTTGGAGAATGAAACCCAAGTGGTCGATCTAGTTCTGTCATCGGTCGATCCCACTCCTCCTTTGACGAGTGCCAAAGTGGCTGATCCAGTCCCTTCCTCGGTCAGTCCCACCCTTCTTCTGAAGAGTGCCTGTGTGGTTGATTCGATCCCATCATCGGTCAATCCCACTCTTCCTCTGAAGAGTGCTTGCGTGGTCGATCCGATCCCATAATCGGTCGATCCTACTCTCCCTCTAGAGAGTAAACCCGATAATGCCCATGTTTTTATTGTTGATATAGAGTCTACCGTGCTGGGGGGCATTCCTCATTCTCCCATAAAACCCCCTCCAAGCAATGAGGCCATCCTTTTTGATTGGGGTGCGCTAACTGGACCTCGTCTTCCCTCTCACATTACTTTCCAGATTACAGTACAGGTTTGTGGTCGGGACGTTCCTCAAACACTGATAGACGAAGGTGCGTCCGTTAGTATTTTGTCCTCTATTGCTTGGCACGCTTTTGGTTGTCCTCAGCTTGTGCGAGTTACATAGAATCTGTTATCTTTTAACAAAAGAACCAGTCAACCTTTAGGGACCCTTCCTCAGTTTCCCATAACTTTGGGAGGGAAAACTGTCTTTATTGATGTCATGGTAGTCTGAGACCTCTTGGATTTCTCTTTACTCCTTGGGCGGGATTATGTCTATGCCATGAGAGCGATTGTATCCACTCTTTTTCATGTGATATCTTTCCCTCATGATGGAATAATGGTGACTATCAATCAACTTTCCTTCATTGGTCCTGACTGGATTACCTCCCTGAATGGTTCTTATATGATGACAATATCACCCCCACCACATTTCAATTATGTGGCGTTATCTCCCATGCCTTCAACTTCTGATGATTTGGATCTAGTAGTTGACCTGGTGATCTCTTCGATCGGGCTATTGGAGACTAATCTCCTTACCCCTATCGTGACCCTCGACATGTGTTCCTTCCAGAGTGATTTTCTTCCATCCAGTGAAGATCTATTGGAAGCCATGACCGAGTTTTGTCCCTTGACATGGTGTTCCTCCAGAGCATTATTCTCTTGGAAGCCATGATAAATAAGAGTCCATGAGCATAGAGCATAGTTTATTTTCTCTGTAGCAAGCTCGTTAAAAAATGAAACAAAGGTCATGAGCATAGTTTTCTCTTCACTGTAGCAAGATCGTTAAAAAATGAAACAACAATCTAGGGATTGAACCCAGAGCCATGAGCATAGTTCTTTTTCTGTGGCAAGCTCGTTAAAAAATGAAACAACAATCTGGGGATTGAACCCAGAACCCTGAGCATAGTTCTTTTCCTGTGTCAAGCTCGTTAAAAAATGAAACAATCACCTCTCCTGTTAGGTCGATTCTTTCGCTAGATCTCGTAGATGTCGAGTCGAGTCTTTCGTTAGCTCTCATATTTGAACCTTCATTTCATCCACCTGTATCCTTTTTCTCCATCTAGTACAAAAATTGGTGACAACCTCAAAGTCCGTGAATGAATTGAAGCTTGGAGGGCATGTCTCCAGCCTTTGACGATCATTCTAGAGTTAAGCCACTAGCTTTCAAGATGGGGGCATACCGAGCTTAGTCTCTGTTATTTCTCGTGCTCGTAAATACATGAGAATGTATCCGAGTAGAATTTTATCACTTTTTCAGACTTGCATGGATATATGAAAAAGGAATCCCTTGGAGTCTTCTTTGAGCTCTTTTTAGACTCTCTAAACATGAAAATATTGCCGAGTGATCTTGCTTCCTTTCCCACTCGTTAAAAGGTTTGAAAGTGCGTCTTTCGAGTGATAATTTGTCTCTTTTTCGGCCTTGCGAGACTAACATTACGAAAAATGACAACATTGGATTCGTCTTTAATTTGTTTTCAGACTCTCTAAATATGAAAAACCACCAAGTTTACCTTCTATGGACTCGTTAAACAATCATACATTGAAGGGCCCATACGGGACCAAACCCTTACTTCTTCCAGTTCGTTAAACAAAGGAAGAGGGACTTACCAAAGGTGAGTCATATTGAGCATGTGTTACCCTCCTCGATCTTGTTAAATTAAAAAGAGGTACTCATCTATCTGGATGGGGGAAAAATTGAAAGAAGCAAGCCAAACAGTTTTTTGAGAACACTACCAATAACTCTTACAGTTGCCCTTGGACACGACACTTTGTCTTTGCACACATTTTAATCCGCTGAACCTTTGCACTGAGCCAATCCTCTGAGTTTGTTTTACTCCTTTGGGTCACCTGACGAAACTCACAACATCCACTGCATCATCAAGTTTTGGTCCATGTCATGTTTCTGCTGTCGCGCCTCAGTGTTCAAGGGAAGTATCTGCCTCGAGAGTCAACCATAACAAATATATTATTTCAATACCCGTGTCAGTCTATGTTCATTTAATCCACCAATTACATCTCTGTGATTGTTTCATGTCATTGATGGGGGATACATCAAGGCCCTCCTTCGACGATTCTATTCCTATCGACTTCAACACATTATCTAGAAACTAGGCTTAGAAACCAGTTAGTACCTTGGGACCTACATGCCTCAATGGTAGGCCTCCTCGTGTTCGATAGTGGGTTTACATCATTGACCTCTGATTGGATGATTCCACATATGTTCGAATTCATCTCATCTATTCACATTTGTCAGAATGTACTAGAGTACCTTGGGAATCATTGACATCAATGGTGATCTCCCTTGCGCTTGTTAACGGTTTACATCATTGACCAATAATCAAGTGGTTTCTTCCATGTTCAACATCAAGACATGTATTCCCATGGTTAGATTCGTACTACATCGGGATCGGTAAGAAGATCCTAGTTTGAGTCATCACTCTTATATGTACTTTTCCTAGGTTGCGAAGGAATTCTCTTGAACTATGACACATATACTGTTACATAGATCCACTTTGTATTGGTCGTGGCTATGTTTTGTCATTTCATAGATCCACTGTGTATTATTCGTGGATACGATCAGTTCAGGTCATAGGAGTATAGATCCACATTGTATCTGTAGTGGCTATACCATTTTTTCAATATAATTATGGATCCACAGTGTATTTTATGGTGGCCATACCTAAAAAGTATTTATCACTCAAGAATAGGTATGCCTGCCTCGGGTTTGAAACATGTCATAATATTTGTTTGATGGTTGTGTGTAACTTTTTCCATTTTCTCTGCGTCCATACCCTTGCTCGAAAAAAAGTCTACAAAGAACTTCAGTGATCATCATCTTCTAACTTCGTACTTTGGGGGGAAATCTGTTACACCTCAAAATTACTCACTTCGATAGTGTCGCAAGTGTCATCATTACAAGTGTTGTAAGTGTCACATCTTGTTCGCAAGTGTCGCATCTTAACCACAAGTTTTTCAAGTGTCACAAACAATATACTACCATATTGCCTATGTCGTGCCTCTAACAACATCACAAAGACACTTAAGACACCTCAAAGGCTAGTTTGGAAGAAGAGAAGTCACTTGACAGGGAGTACAAACCTTTTGCCATGGAAAAAACACTAAAACACTGAATTTTGGAGAGGAGCGCTCCCCTACCCACTGTCAGGGAGTGATGGCTCTCCCTGAGCCTCTTTGGGGGAGTGCTTGAGAGCCCTGTGCACCCTTTTGGGGGAGCGCTACCCCTTTTTTTGTAAAATTATGGGTTT
>ML778281.1:204462-271924 GCA_009831015.1 Picea engelmannii
AAAGGGGTTGGAAAAGGAGAACTGGAAGAATCTTTTGCACCTTCATTCAAAGGATTGTAAGTACTTTTACTTGTTCTCATTAATATAATCAATGCTTGGCCTGTTTCTTTCAAACTTGTGCTTGTTCCATATGAGTTTGTCTGCAGTAGATGGATCTATGATTGAGCTAATATTAGTAGAGTAGGAAGTCCATTGTATCTTTGTTTGTTTTGCAGGACCTATCAGGGAGCCCAAGATCGAAGCTCATCCAGGACTTTGCAAGGACAAACGTCGCTAATAAGGTACATATCTTTCTCCTTATCTTTCATTCATTAACTTGATTAGATCTAAAAGGAAGTCAGTGTACGTGTTAAACACTTTTCTGTCCTGGCCTTAGGATTCTAGAGGCCAAGAGGGAATCCACTTGTCCACAGGGGGATTCACCTTCAACATATACCTAGGGGGAAGTGACACCTGTTAGGAAACCCTAGAGAAGTATGAACCCAACACTCAAAGATATAGTCAAGGAGGGGATTCAAAAGTTTCTAAATGTCGGATTTATTTATCTCATCTATGATAGTAAGTGGGTATCCCCACTTGTAGTGGTTCCAAATAAAGTGACCGGGGAATGGAGAATCTATGTTGATTTCCAGGAACTCAACAAGGCCACTCTGAAATACTACTTTCCTCTTCCTTTCATTGAACAAGTTATAGATACCTTGTCCGGAAAGAAGTATTTCTCCTTTCTAGATGGGTACATCAGGTACAACCAAATTCTTATAGCACCCAAGGACCAGGACAATACTACCTTTACTTGTCCGTGGGGCACCTATGCCTATAAGGTCTTACCATTTGGATTGTGTAATGCTCCTGCCACATTTCAACGAGCAATATTAGGGATATTTGCCAATCTTATTCATGATTGTGTGGAGGTCTACATGGATTACTTCACAGTCTATGGAAACACTTACCAGGAAGCCTTAGACAACTTAGAAAAAGTTCTCATCAGATGTCAGGAAATGAACCTATCCCTAAGTCATGAAAAATGCAAAATTTTGTTAACTAAAGGAGTGGTTATAGGACATCATGTTTCATATGAAAGAATACAAGTTGATCCTGCAAATATTGAGGTCATTATTAGACTTCCACCCCCCAAGACTCAGAAAGAGGTGAGAAGCTTTCTTGGACATGCCAAATATTACCAGCGGTTTATTGAAAGTTTTACAAAGATTGTTGCACCTATGTTTGGATTATTGATAAAAGATGTTGATTTTTTTTGGATTGAGTAGTGTCAAACTGCCTTCAAAACCCTGAAAGCTAAGCTGTCTGTGGCACCAGTTCTTAGAGGGCCCAATTGGACTCTCCCATTTCATATATCCATTGAGTCCTCCGACACAACAATAGGAGGGGTATTAGGGAAGAAAGAAGACCAACAGTCCTATGCCATTTATTTTGTAAGCAAGAACTTGTCCCCTGTCGAGTTAAACTACACAGTCACCGAGAAAGAGTTCTTGTCAGTTGTTCATGCTATTAACAAGTTTCGTCATTACATTACATGTTATGAAGTATTTGTACACACTGATCATTTTTCCATTATGTTCCTCATGAACTAATGGACAAGTGACTAGGTGGCTCTTGTTATTGCAAGAATTTAATATTACCGTGCTTGACCGACCTGGGAAATATAATGTAGTAGCTGACTTTATTTCCTGAATAAAAAATGAGGATGATGATATCCCTGTAGATGATAGTTTCCTAGATGAGCACCTCTTTTCCCTTTCTGTCAATACCCCATGGTTTGCGAATATGGAAAACTATCTGGCCACTAGGAAGTTACCGTCTCATTTCTCACCTCATGAAAAGCTGAAAATTATTACACAAAGTGCTAATTACTCTTGTGTTGGTCATGATCTTTTTCACACAGGTCATGATTTGATTATTCATAGATGTGTCTGAGAGGACGAGGTACCTGATATACTACGAAGTTGTCATGATGGACCATGTGGTGGAAATTTCTATGACAAACACACATCATATAAGGTATTACATTTAGGTTAGTATTGGCCTAGCATTTTCAAATATGCTGCCAAGTATGTGAGAAGTTGTGATAGTTGCCAAAGGATAGGAAGACCTACGTCATCAGACGAAATTCCTTTACAGGCCCAAGTTATGTTAGAACCCTTTGAAAAATGGGCCCTCAACTTTGTAGGACCAATTTCACCCATGTCCTGTAGGAAGAACTATATTTTGGTTTGTACGGACTATGCCACCAAATGGGTAGAGGCAAAAGCCTTATTCAAGGCCACAAAGAAGTCTGTTGTCGAATTTATCTATGAAGACATCTTTACCCACTTCGGTGTCCCTTGTGAAATTGTTACCGACCAAGGCACTCAATTTACTTCCAAGATGATGAAAGAGCTAACAAAGAAATATGGGATTAAACATCGTAAATCTTCTCCATACCACACGCAAGCCAATGGTCAGGTAGAATCCACAAACCAAGTTCTAGAAGCCATCTTGAACAAGACCATTCAGTTACATCACCGAGATTGGGCTGATAGGCTCCCAAAGGATTTCTGGGCATACCAGACTACCTAGAGGAATACCACTGGGCATACCCCTTATGAGCTAGTGTACAGGAAACAAGTACTTTTACCTATAGAATTCTAAGTAAGGACCTTTTTTATTGCTACAGAGTTTTGATTGAACCTGTATGAGGCTCAAAAGCAACGATCCCTACAACTAAATGAGTTGGATGAAATCAGGCAAGATTCCATCCAACAGACGATATTATTCCAGAACCAGAGGAGCAAGTGGCATGACAATTTTATTAAGAAGAAGCACTTCCAGCCTGGTGATTGGGCCCTATTGTTTGATTCCTGATTCAAAACCTTCAAAGGCAAGCTCACCACCCAGTGGTTGGTCCCTTACAAGGTAGACACTGTATATGACAATGGAGCTGTAAAAATTAAAACAATTGACGATGGACACGTCTCCTTTGTGGTAAATGGACACCGACTTAAATTTATCATAAGCCCATTTCCAGAGAAGATTTTCTACAGGTCATCACAACTGACAAGGGGAAGTCCCCCCTTGTTCTTGAAAAATTGTCTGAGTTTTCTATTGTATATATGTAAATAGTTTTTGCATTTTGTTAATAAGGCAATTCTAGATATTTCTGTAAGTAATTATTTCACCGGGAGTACACAGTTTCAAAGATCTTTCTTCAAAACATTAATATACTTGAATTTTGTGTTTGTTAAAGCATCAAATGAATATTGACTTACTGTAGTTAGACGTATTTTTGCAAACATTCTCATTTTTTAAGGCATTCTAAAGTAGTTTCTCTTGAAACTATTCACCACTGTATAAGGAAGTGATACCGTAACTATTAAGCCTAGAGGTCTCTCGTACAGTTTTTCCAAGAAACTTGAGTAAGTAAGCCAAGTGTCTTTATCAAAGAGTGACAAGGAGGTCTAATTAGCAGTTATTCATGGAAAAATCATAATAATTACAAAAGAAGAAAGTAAGTTGAGCCTAGAGATACCTTTCTGTTCTTTCTCCATGGTACCATCCACTACACACTAAATAGATTGATTATATCATATCTTTAGATAGTCCACATCCGCTTAAGTACCCCTTACATCGGGACAATCACTAATAATATAACAGAAAGTCATCCTCTAACATAAATACCATCCCAATTAAAAAGAAAAAGAAAGAAAAAGTTTCTTCAGAGCTATTCCCCCATCTTCTTGCATAAGCAATCTTATACTAAAATCTTAAAGGACGGAGGGCCAGTCTCTAAGGGCTTAAGAGGCTAACCCGCCAGGATACTGAACAGGTCTGCTGGCAGCGAGTACCCTGTGGTATGACTAGGTAAACCTGCTGGATTACTGAACAAGCTTGCTGGCAGCGGGGCATTCTACTTAGCGATGATTCTGATCTGACAAAAATAAATAATAAATCTAAACTTGTCCTGATGTATGACACTACTTGCAGACAAAGCTGACATGGAGTATGTGTGGTTAAGCTAAGGTTAATGAATCTCATAAACTTGCCATTGGAAAATGACTCTAAGACTATCTTGAAACTCTCTTGCCTACCTCTTCTTATTTATATATAGGATCTCTTATCCTATAGGCGGGGCCATCTTGTAACTATCTCGTTAGACCAAGCTGTGAAATTTTATCTTTACACTTGACATACTATAAATCTTCGGCTATTGGGGGATACTGACTAGTTTCCTATACTTTTGATTGTGAGGTGTCACAATACTTAGGTGTGGGGGAGGGGTTCATGAGCTAACAAATGATAATTGCCTAGAGAAATAAGTCTTTGCAATAATTTTTGTATTATTTCTATGATACAGGTTATTACATTGATAGTCATGTTATTTTTGAAATGCTTAAACTCCAGTGTTCTATAAATTACTGAACACATACTTAACAAACCACTCTTTATTGGTTTATCGTTCATTACAAGCTGCATGTTGTAGGTTTGACAATACATTTTATGCTTGCTATAACCTGTTCATTATAGGTTTTTGACATTACATGTCATATACAAGAAGATTGGGTGAGCATGGATCATTCTGCCTCTGCTCATTAACCACTGTGGTTGTCAAAAGCACTTTAAATTTGTAGGCTATCCATTATAAGAGGTGAAAATGCACTTAACACAGAAGTACCAGATGAAGTACCATATGAGGTACCAGATGAGGTGCCATATGAGATGTCGTTTGAAGTGTCGAACGAAGTGCCATACACACCAGTAACTATCCTAGATTCCAGGTAACCAGAACTCAATCATTCAATTGAATTGGTTTTAGGCATTGACTAAAGATGCTTCATATGTTTATGATCAAATGTCCAAGTCAATAGACTTGGAAATTGATCTAACCATGCACTACTACATTGCCCCAAAGCTTTCCATCGAATATTAATTTCCCACACCTGGAAGCTCTCGCGCACATGTGGGCAACATACTCCACCATAAGAACATCCAAAATTGGGTTGGGCACTCTATTATCTCACTTGCCCTTGCCATTTTCTCTACCCTATGTTAAGGAATCACGCCCAATCTCTGCCAATTCGTCCGCTGTTCAAGTCACACTCAGACCGTGCCCAATTCGTGCCATCTCTTGGCATGTTCATGCCCTTTCTTGGTTAAATTTGCCTCTGTCACAATGCCTAGGAGATATGAACCCTCCTCCTATGCAGACTTGTTTGACATTCCCGAATTTGCACAGTGCAGGGAAGTGTTTTTGCGTGTTGGCTGGGGGCCATTTTTGTCTAGATTGCAGGGCCACGATGACGGCCTCTCTATGCAATTTTCAATGGGTTTTGATGGTAAGAAAACACATGTAGGGTATCTCACCTTTGAAGTCATAGAAGAGTCCATTGTTGCTGCAACAAAGCTCCCAAGAATGGGAGATGAATGGTTCAAAAACCACCAATTTCTGCACTCAAGTTACAATAGGGTGTTTAATCCTAAATTCGAGAGCATTTCAAGAGAAAAAGGGTATGCTAAGGAGTGGATAAAGGAAGAATTGGTCAATCCCCTCATCATCATCACAAGGTTAATTACATGTGAAGGTAGATACTCTACTTTCAAAGCTTGTCATTTTAGATTGCTGGCTCATTTTCTGTTCAACAAACCCTTAAAATTCCCCTTCTATTTTCTCAAAAGCTTGGAGAAGATGTCCTCTCAAGTGAGGAAAAATGTGATTAATACCCACAATAGTCTCTTCCACCATGGCTTGATGAAGCTCCTTGTTCTAGCCGAGTTAGATAAACAAGGGAAAAATTGGGATGCCTTTATCTACCAATTTAGAAACTCTCACTTGATATTTAAGACCGACAAAAAGACACTTAGCCTAAAAACTATCTCTCCATCCAAGCCTCGCTCTCCAAGAACTCCAAACTCCCTTGCACAAACCCTCTCTTTTCCATAACAATACCAAAATCTTGTTGATATCCCTACTTCTTCATCGGGTAAAAAGACCAAGAGAAAAGACCAAAATAAGCCTATTGTTGACCCCCTAATGCCTTCACTCTCTCTTGATCCTACACCTAAAAATCTCCAAGAAGTAATGCAGCAAGACTTTCCCATCATTCCTACAAGCAAGAGGGGAGCCAATCGATTTGGTAAAGGACCCTTTTAGAAGAGTACCTAGAACACAAGAATCAAATCTTATGCAAAACCTCCACCTGCTTCGGATCTGATCCAAGTATCCTCCAACCTTGAGAGCCCTCATAAGAAACTTAGGGAAGTCTCTACAGATGGATTAGAGACACTAAGGAAAACAAATCAAAACCTACCTCACCTTACCGATCTCCCATCATTCCTACTTCACCCATGCCCAATATAGATCCTAAAACTGATAGATTGTCCACATCCCTCAAAGGATCTAAGCCTTCCTCAGAGATCACCGATTCTGTCCCAACCATAGAGCAGCTACAAAAAGAAAATCATCAGCTTCTCCAATAGTTGGAAGAGAGGAAGACAATAGATGTACACCTTCATCATGACAATGCAGTCCTTCAAGAAAAGGTCAACTCCCTTCAACGGTTGGTTGATGAAATGACTAAATCTAACTGCAGCCTCAGAGCACAATTAAAGAAACACAAGAGGCACAAGGCTAAGCCTACACAACAAGAAGGAGAGGCTTCCAAAGCTGATCCTCCTCATCAAGCCTAGTTCTGAGGTGTAACTTATTTTTGTTTATAGTGGGACCTGCAAAATTGTAAGTGTGGGGGTAATGTTGGGCCCGAGATATGATCACTTTCATGATGGCTATTATACATTTTTGCTACATGTACATATGCGGTTTTCATCTTTTATAGGAGATTTTTGAAGAATTTCATGATAAAATGGTATGATCACCATAAGGTACGTGTAATTCATGTTTAATGATTGAATCAAGTATAATTCATCATGTTTTATGGTTTCCAAGAGATAATTCACATTTTTTTGGTGTTACAGGGAAAAAACACACTATGTTTCTAGTTCCGACACTTGATCTGGCACTTGATCCAACACTCATTCCGACACTCGATCTGGCACTCGTTCCAGCACTCCGTATTGCACAGAAATGGAAGGCGAGTTGGCAGTTATGGCATTGGAAGCCAGTGTTGGGCGAATCGGGAACATGGGTTTTGTTTGTCCTTATCCTTTCCAGCTACTGAGCTCCAGACAACTCATTTTCAGTTGTCCAAAGAAGGCGATTATTGGCTCGTTCTGTTTTATCTGTTAGGGCATCATTTATTGTATTTTTCCGAAATTAGAAATGGTTCGACCCTCCTATGGCAGACCACTTGGGTTGTAATCTTATAAATATGGATAGGATGATCATAAGATTGTTAAGCAATTAGAAGAACCATTGTATTGGAGACAAACTCATTTTTCTCTGTTTTTGAGTTTTTATATTGCCAGAACTGTGCAAAAACTGCGTTTTCAAGCTTTCATGGTGAATTCGCCTTGTTAAGTTCGTGGTGTGCTTGTAGGAGGTATCCACGACTTGCTGGGGGGCCCACCAGCAGTCTGGTGATTTTTCTTATGTTTGTTTATGCAATTCCTAATTTAATTACTCTTTCTTATTTCCTGTACATGTATATTTTTATTTAGTTAATTAATTTGTTGTAGGTTAATTGTCTTGCTTTTCTTTTTTAGGTTAGATGATGATATGTGTTAGCATGTACCGATTTTGTAGATTAGGAACAAACTTGCAAGTCTCTATACTAACCCTGTGTGCAATTAAAAAGTCTCTATACTAACCCTGTGTGCAATTAGAAAGTCTCTCTCTCTCTCTCTCTCTATACTAACCCTGTGTGCAAAGTAGATGTTAAATGATGCTTTCTTTTATAATTTTACAGTCAAGTTTAGAACATATTTTTAATTAGAATAGAACATAGTTTTAATTTGGGTTTTCTTTGACAAGGATTGATGGATGAATAGATTTAATTCTAGTTTTTAGTTACATCTTGCTTACTTCAGTTTTATATAGATTTCATTTCATTAGTTGTTGGTTAATATATATTGTTAATTTACTTTTTAATATCACTTTTTAATTTCTGTTTTTAATTATTTCGTTATTGCAGTTTGAATGGTTAGAGTAGACATAGCATAGTTTTATTTTACGCAATTTCCTTTCATAGATTAAAATGCAATTAAATTTCTTAGTTAAATAACGATGATCTTGTTATGTTGTTGATGGTTTATACATGAATATGTAGGGTATTTAACATTACTTTTATCATGGCTAAGTTTTCATTGGATTGTTTACTCCACACCTTTCATTTTTTCCATCGAGATTAGTGTTGAGCTTATACCACTAGAATTGTCCTTTGTTGTCAAGTGTCATCCAGATATCATCCATCACCACTGAAGGCATTCACACAACCACCAACATTATATTTGAATTGTCATAAGTTAAAAGAATAGTTTTCCTACTTTCATAGATATAGTTTCTTGCTTTCATAGCTTAGGAAATAGTCTTATTTACTGCTGTAGGATAGATAGACTTTGCTTTGATAGATTAGATAGAAGTTTGCTCAAGAATTAGTTGTTAGTCTTTCTTTCTCTCAATAGACTAGATTTACTTTCATGCATTTCATTGAGCATTTAAATTTCCTTTCATGCAAGAGAAATAGTTTTGCATTAGGCATTTAGTCCACTTGCCTCTTAGGCTAGATAGTTGTTCAATGAGAAGTTTTGATTGCAGTAGTTATTTGCCTATGCTTACTTGTCTTTTTCTTTCGTAGGTTAGTTAGTTGCCTTTGCTTACTTGTCTTTTTCTTTAGTAGGTTAGTTAGGTGTCTTTTCTTACTTGTCTATTTTCTATTTTCTTACTTCTATGGAATCTTTAGAGAACAACTTTTTCTTTAGGGGGTCATACCTATCTCCCTTAGGTGCTGCTTTCTGGATTTGAGGTAGAGTATCAGAATCAACTCCTATCTTCGATCCTCCTTGAGTAACGGTATTAAGGTTGGGAAATTGTCCCTTAGAAATCCTCCTAATCTCTGAGCTGATAAGGTTAGTTCCTCTTTGTTGTACTTTCTTTTCCCACTTTGCAATTAACTCTGGGTAGTCTTCAGTTGCATGTACGTTGGTTATACAGTGGGAGCATGATGGCCGCCTTGGATGAGGACAATCTCTGGCCAAGTGAACTTGTTCATCATAGTTATAACATCTGATTGGTCCTCTTCCCCTAGTTCTTCCTCCTCTAAAATCTCCTCCAGATCCACCTCCTCGACCTCTTCCTGGTCCCTGAGGGTTTTCATTCACCTTGAATGTTGTTCGGTCTAACCTTTCTGTAAGTGCATCTAATGCTCTACATTGATTGGTAGTATGCGTGGTAGATGCACAGAACTCACAGTGTACTGTGTTTGGTAATATCAAATATTTTTCATGATGGGGCACTGTCTTGGCCCATGCCCGTGGATTCAACAGATCTCACAATATTCCATTGTTGGTGCTTCTTGGCCTCTTGGAAAAGCATGGTATTGGGTGGGGTTGTAGAATGATGAATTCATTGACACTTGCGCAAATCCTCCCGTGGGTCCTAGTGGGGTTACCATCAAATTCTGGGGAGGTCCCAGTCCCCTCATTCGTAGACATTTGGTCGCTAGATGACCTTCCATGTAACATCCAATGCACCAAACCTGTGGTCGTCCTGGTCTGAGTATCATCGAATCCTGAATATTTTCTGTAAGTGCCGATATATTCCCTTGTAGTTGCGCTAGATTCGCATCTACTAGGGCTCTGGTTACTCTCAATATCCCAGGGTATCCCGCCATAGCTTCAATATTCATCGATTGTTCTAAAGCGTCTGTTAGCGTGGCTATCTGCTGTTGCATTAGCGGAATCTGAGTCAGAGGAAGCAACCCCTGAATGTACCACTCCCTTTGATTTTCTTTGTGGATTTGATGTGCCAACCTTCCTATTGCATCTTTAAACTTCTGGCTATACTCCCAGGCTGATTCACCTTCCCTTTGCTAGATCTCACACAATTAAGACAGAGCTTGTTGTTCTGACTGAGGTAGTTTGAACTCACATATGAACCTCCTTCGTACCTGTTCAAGTGTGAACGATTGACCTTTCATCCCTAGCACTCCTGGTTCAATGGTCTTCATGTACCACTTGAGAGCACGACCTCTCAAGGTAGTCTAGAACTCGACCATTTTATTCGCATCCGGAGTCCCTCTGGATCTCCAGATTGCTTTGCACAGGAACTAGTGTTGCTCAACGTCTTCATCTCCCTTACCCCAAAATTTTGGGTATCGGGAAATCGAACCTCCCACATGGCTGGCCATTGCTGATCCTGTTGCTCATATCAATATCAACCCTAATGGTCCTGCTTGCAATCTTCCAGGGGATCCCAATATCCTCCCTGTACCCGCACTTCCTGGTTGTGACTGGATAACTAATTGTATTGGAACAGAACTAGCAAGAGAAGGTAGTATCAAACTTACTTCTTGTATAGAAGGCACTTGGGGTATGGGCAATTTGGGGCTGGCACCACTAGCTTCAGGGCGATTTTCTTTGATCTGGGGGGTCTCGTTAGCTTCCACTGGGATGATATCTTTGCTCAAATTCCCGATTTCTCATGTTATCGAGGTTGAATCTTCTCTTTCTCCCCCAAGATTCATGCCGACTTCCTCCTCTCCTACATCTGTACTTTATCCTTCTCATCCCACTTCCTGGGGACTTCTTTCTCTCCTCGCTTCTCTCTTGTTTAATCTTTGACTGACCAGTCATTCCCGTCTTCTCATCTTCTGCAGTTCTTCCATCTGTCTTTCCTCTACCTCTCCCGATCCGCCTTCTTTCCTCAACTTTTCAGACTGTCTTGCTGCTTTCTTGATATTTCCATGCCACCACTTCTCAACTATGGCATCTCTCTTCAAGGCTCACTCATCTCTTTAGTCCATTTCTTGTTGTTTCCCCCCCATTTGTCAAAGAACAATTCCTCTCTCTCATTCCATGACTCTCACCCCGTCTCTCCCTACCCCAAGCGAGGGTGTTTACGCTGCCATCTCAGTTGGGGACATAATCAACATCCCTTCCTCCATCAAGAAAACCTTAATCCATAGGGGGATTTATCTCAATAGTCTTCCCCTTGTGCCTTTCTTGAAAATTTCCTTTGCCTGCGAGAAAGACTGGTGGTTCTTAGCTGCAAATTCTATTATGTATCCCTCTAGCATGGTGCTAACCCATAAATCCACAGCTCGTGTAACTGGGCAATCAAGCCTCTGGAGTGCTGCTAACTTTTTGGTATCCCACGCACAGATATTCTTTCCCCATCCCTGGAAATCTAGAGATTCTTGGAGCCTCTTTATCCAGTGGAAAAATTCTTCTGGGAATTTAACCCAGAAAATCTCGTACTAATCGCTCGATATTTCTGAGTAAAAGATTGCTTCACGAGTTTTTTCCACTGATTTTCTCCTCAATTCTACTTCTTTCCATATGAAGGCATCATAGTTTCTTTCCCACCATTGATCAATGCTAGATATATGGATTGGTGACAAAATTATCCCTATAGGTTCCCTTTTTACACAGGTCCCGACAACAAAACCATTTTGTTGGCGCGAGTTTGATCAAACCAAGGTCCTTCTTAGGTTACTAACAAAAGGTATTGTGTAGTCTAGAGTGCTGGCCTTTTCATCTCCTCCGAAGAGAAGAAGTCTCACCCGAAGAGCTGTTGAGATAGATAGATAGGGAAGGGTAGGGAAAAGACTAAAGAGGATCTGTAGAGCCTTCAGAACTCATTCATGTTCTTGCGTGATCGACATGAGCAGATTTGGAACATATGAATGCAAGAATTGAGCCTACTTACATTGCGCACAAGCATTTAAATGTAGAACCATCAAATAGAACTCATAAGCCATAAGGAAACACTGTAATGCATAAGTAAACATACAAAGACACAACATATTTGAAAATTTTGTCCTTCTTCATATTAACTTTAGTATCTTTCTTGGATCACAGACTTAGAGTTACATAGTAGGGCGCATTACAAACTCTTGGCTCTGGACTCCTGTCACAGAGATTTAATTCTCCAACTGATAGTTCTAATTCATTACGAAACTAGACTTGTCTTCTTTCGACTTACAACAATTCTCAACAACTAAAACCCAAAACCTGGGTGACTCTGACCGACTAGACTCAATTCCACCCAACCAACCAACGTGCCCTTGAACTAATGAATGGACCCTTTTTCAATTATGTTCAGTCCTATATATAGCTGGGTTGTGTCTTCCTTCTCGGATTGCACGCTTTCTTGTTCTGTTGGAACCATTTGTTGCTTCGCTAGCATTGCACTGACTTTCACAACTGCTTTTTGTTGCTCTTTATCTTGGCCTCTGATGGAGTTCGTGCAATTCGTGCTTAGTCAAAACTTGTGCAATTCCTTCCTAAAAATGAAGGTCCCAACACACGACTTTATATCATATAGATCATGTATGTATGTGACTTGTTCCTAGAGGAACCCATGTATGCCTCAGAAAATTCTTCATGGTAGTCATTCTTTATGCCTTCATTCATGTCTGGTTGTTCAAACGTCTTCATCCACCTTTGAGAGTGTCCTAGATTCTCAACACTTGTACTCTAAGACTCCATCCTTTCAACATTTTCTTTCTTCCATGCTCTTCTTTCCATATCATATGAAGCATTCTTCATTAAATGTCTCCTTTAATTCCACCAATCCTAGGATTTGTGGCCAAACCCACTACAGTTGTAACATCTCCTGGTGTGACAATGTGCAACAATGTGTCCCACACGATTACATCTCCAACCTCTTAAGACATTATTGAATCTTCCAACATCTTCCCTTGCATATTGTCTGCGATCCAAAGCTTTGTGACCATATTCATTACATGAGAAAAAATGACCATTGAAAACATGTTCATACATTTTTTAACATACCCCAACCACCCTGGCCTTGGGCAAGCCACTACTTCAAACCCAAACTGCTCTGAAAACTAGATTGTAACATACCCAACCACACAGGAAAGGCAATGCCACTTGAAACATTTCATGCTCTGATATACATATATATCTAATGCAATTTAAACAGACATAAACATACTTCTCATACACATATTCATGCGTGTTATAACCCTAAATTTCTCCACACATGCATACATGGCCTTTGGCCCTCTTACTTGCATTTTTTGCCAAAGCAATGCTAATTTGCTCTTCTTAAAAACCAAAGTTTTGAAGATGTACGCACCCTGCACCATTACTGCCTGCGTACATACGCTTTCTGCACCACTACAACTTGCATACATATGAATGCTGCACCATTACAACCCGCGTATACTTGCGAAAGTTTCAAAAAGCAAGGAATTCATTGAGATTACAGGCTATTGGGTAGTTTCCCAACTAATCCGCTTGCTATAGCCCGTCACCCAACCGAATAACCATCCTTTTATCATATAAAAGGAGGTGTTGGGGTCTCATTTTGGATCTAGACATAAGAACAATGAAACTCTACCCGATTTCACTTCCCCTCCTTGCCCAAKTTATTGCAGCCCTTTTGTGAGAATTGCCTCAACATTCCCTCATTAGCCCCTTCTTCCTCCATCAGAACCCATTCACTTCCCAAGAAGAGATCAGAAGGTTGAGAGGAGAAGTTCATACAAAGGTGCACTTGGAGCTTGGTGAAGAGGATCCCGGACCAGGTTCGCGGAGCRGTAGCCGACCTTGATTTTAAAGGTATAATCATTGTTTTATTAATAAAAGAATTACTTTTCCTGTCCCAAATGATGGTGTCTAAATACTTTTGTTGATTTGTTTTTTGACATTCTAACATATAACCCTAATTTTTATAAGGAATAACATGCTTGTCATTTCCTGTTTGTCAGTCTTTGGATGCAGGCCAACCCTGGGAGGAGGCGTCCAATCAACAAAACTTCCAAGCATGAGGAGGTCATCACCAGACGTGGGATTCGAGTTATAGTTACCCAATCTCGTTTTTCTTTCTTTATTCATATGAATTTTGGATGTTTGGGGTAGTTTAGAGAAGTATTTGACTTTTAGACGGTTAACTGATCTACCTACATTCTGAACCCTGGTGTAGTCATAGGAGGGGTTTTCCTGCTAGCAGAACTAGAGACCATACTGGGGAAGCCTCTAGGGTTTTTTAGGGGATTTTGGGTTGTCTGATTGGTTTTTTATGCCTTTCGAGTTTCTTTTGAGTCTTCTGAGTCTTTTAAGGGATTATGGTCACCTTCAGGTGCCATACCAATTCTCCCTACCCTATAAGACTGTCTGTTTCTTTTTTTTTTAAGGAAGTACAGAGGTGTATGCACCCTGCTTTGGGTCATCCCCTGTACATATGCACTCTGATCAGTAAACAACCCACGTACATATGCAGGCTGTTGAAGCAACATTAGCGTATCTGGTTCAAGATATTTTTTAGGAAAAAGAGGCAGCCAACCTCTTTCCTCATTGAGGTTTATACTTCTGAAGGTTTCTTTATATAGTTCAGAGTCTCTGTTTTTACAACCATAGCTTGGGTTAGAATTCAGTTTACTTGTCTTTTTCAAGTTTCTTGTGTTTACCTCTGAAAGGGTTTTAAGCGAGTCTTTGAATGATTGATCTGCCTGTTTCATTTCTTTAGTGATTCCCTGCGATCCATAGTGGGCCAAAGATATGTTTCAGTATTGTCTTTTTGTTCTTTTTACCCATTTCATTTGCTTTGAAAAAAGAGAAAAAAATATTTATTTCAGTTTTTCTGTTTGAAGCAATTTTCAAAAAAAAAAAAAAATCATTTTCAGTTTGGTAAAGTAGTTGGAGTTAGTTATTTTACTAGAAAGGAAAAAGAGTTTGTTTTTTAAGTTCTTTACTGATTTATTGGAGCGTAAGTAGCTTGTAGTCAAGAGAAATTTCATTTTAGGTATTCTTTTTAAAGATTTTGAAAAAGTTAGTTAAAGAAAAGTTGGTTACAAAGAGTTAGTTGAAAATCTTTGCTTTTCATTAGAAGTGATTTTGCTATCACGTTTCATCTTTTTCTCCTCTTTTCATCGCTTATAACATCACTAGTTTAATTTCCATATCCCTTGAGTAAAACAATCCATTAAAACGAATGCTAAATCTAAAATTAATTAGACTTTTTATGTTTGTAGGGTTAACCAACTAGTTTAGGGTTAGGGCCTTGAATTAGGTTGGAGAGGAAACTCTTCAAGGTCGTTAAACAAACATTGGAGTCAGATCTAGGGAGTGTTAAAGTACAATGACGTAAAATTTATCCAGGACCCCCCTCTAACACAGGGGCTAAACACTAGGTCGCGTGAGGAAGGAAATGGAGATAACCCCTCCAAAGCCGGACTAAACATAGTGGGGAACACATATTGAGGATCTGTCATGGGAATACTATCGCCTACATTTTCCTACGGATCTTCATGGACCTCGAATCTGTTCGAGATCCTCTCTTTTCTTTCAGACCACTTTCTTTGGATCCCCTCTATAGGTTTTTTACTTGTTATCCTTCTCATTGAGGTCCAACCGACTATCGACTGTACCCTCCTAGTGACTGTTTGCGAGCTGACAACTTAGTTTCCTATATTCTAGGGACTTACACAGGTGACTGTGGGGGTATACCATGGTACCTAGGGCAGACGTCAGGTCACACTTTGTAGAGTATACTTGGAGGGTGCTTCCGTGTTTGAGTTTCACTTGCACCCAAAAATTTCGATAGTGTTGTTTGGCATAACTGTTCTTCCTACTAGATAGTGGTTTGCTTAATTTATCTTATAGGAATTTTTCTAGTGTGTTCTTGGTTTCAAACACTAGTTAAAGAATTACTATGTCATTGATATTTTCACAAAGTGGAATATCAAGAGCTCCGTCGGTTGTGAACACTTCAGGGCCTGCCACCGGTTGCATTAGAGCCACCACCACCACCGTTACGACGAAGAATTGACCAACAAGGGTCATTCGAAGTGATCGAGCTGTAGGAAACTGTGTCCAAGCCTACTCTGAGAGGATATTATTCGACTCCAGAGGAACCTATTGTTTCTGAACTTGGAGCGGAATCTCTCAGGCCAACCAACCCTCTGATCACTGACTTGTCGGCACCAATATTAGTACAAGTTGTCCCTCCTAAGGTCACACCTGTAGAGCGCCAGATAGTATTACAAGAAGCCATGGAAGAAAATGATGCTACTTTGATCGGGAGTCCTGATACTCCCGCTTCGACTACTACCACAAGGGGTAATTTTACCTCCTAACCCACCTTCACCAGTTCGAACCAGGGATGATTTTAGGGGCTAAATTTCGCTCATGGGCTAATTTTCCATGGGTTTTCCAAAAACAAGATTCGCTATTTTAAAAATGATTCACCCAAATTCTATAGGATAAAATTATTTTACCTTAAAAATCGCCAAACGTTTATAAAAACTATATAAAATCCTTAGAAATTTGAATATTTTTACAAAAATATCACCAATCGTTTATAGTTGGAATATAAATAATTAGTAAGATTCACTAAGTTTTCTACATTTTAAAATAAATTTCCATCCTTAAAATCATCCATGGTTCGAACCACAATGTCTCAACTCCCTCTACTTCAGGAAGTGGTCCAATACCATCATCAACGATGACCATTGCTCCATTTATGTAGAGTGTGACGGGCCCTCCATTTTCACATGGGATGCCCAACTTTGATTCGAACTTAGTCCTTACCTAATCCACCATACAAACCATGGGTTTGGGGGTAGGGAGCTCAAATGCTCCCATGCAAGGGTCTACTGGGGGCACTTCAGTCCCCTTCAATTCTATCCCTTACAGAGGGGGGGTCATATACCTCCTCCATCCCCCTCGCTCGGTGGTGCTTTCCAGAAACCCATCGGGCCGAATACTATCTACATTTTGTTTGGAGTAGATAGTTTAGGACCTTCTTCTTACACTATGCCGGTGGGATCCATGTTGTTCTCTTTGTTCGACATGTTTGGTAATAATGATTTTTCTTCGGATGTCGTCTCAGCTAGGGGCAACCCCAGTTTTGGGAAACATAATCCTTTGCAGGGTACTATTCCTACACATGGGGCAAGTATAAGAGTTTTCTCCTCACAAGGACTTTGGAATCCTTGGTAGGGATTAGTTCCCTCGCAAGGGATGCCGGTCGGGGGAAACCCCTTCCATGGTCAATGAAACCCTGGGAAGGGCTCAGTACCTATGCCCATCGGATCATTTGGGGGAATCCATTTCCAAAATCCTTGGAACACAACATAGGGATAAATCCCCCTACAACCCACGTCGTCCAATTATGAGAATCAACCGATGATATCCTAGAAAATGCAATTTCCATATGCTGGTCAAGGCCACAATTGCTACCAGAACCCTGGCCAGCAACCCAAATTTTCCTGGCAACCTAGTGCCAGTCAAACTCTAGGACCCCTTTTTCCTTTAAATAGTACTCAACCCAAAGTACCGTTTCTAGAAATGCTACATTTTCCAGACTTGTCAAGGCTGCTCAACGACCCAATTTTTCATGATCCGTGTAATGAGAGCGCAACAAATCGAACTAACTTACTCTAAGAGAACAATAAATCAAACTGATTTACTCTCAGTCTGGCTTACTCTATGATATCTTTCTAGATGCACCACGGTCCAACCTCGACAAGGCCAAACAAAAGTATGGACCACATGTCGATGGTATAGTGGGTTCAACACAAGGAAAGTCCACCTATTTGTTTTCAAATCAATCACAACAATTCTCTATACAAAAGATGATGACCAAACGGACCTCTGTTTCGACTATTCCCCCTACCCAAATGCCAGACATACAAAGTGTGTAGTTGATGAACTCGAAGGCCAACCATCGACCCAAAGGAAAGAAGAAACAACAGAACAAGAAGGGTAAAGGGGACAAAAAGGATAATAACTATGTTGGCGGGGGAAAAAAAGAGAAGAGAAAGTCGAAGTATCTGTGTAACCTTTGCATGGAGGAAAATCYGAATCACCTGTTCCCTCGACTTGCAGAGGCTCAGAAGATATTGGTGTAGCAACAACYGGTTGTGCTGAAAAACCCATTTCCACATGGAGAAAACATGGCTGAAGCCTCAACATATTTGATCGCAGAAGGGGGCAGTCAGGGATCCCTCATGTCTACTGAAAATACCTTGGCTGCAAATGTTTACATGTTGAAAGGTAATTMTCATATAGCGACTAGGGCCTGAGATTATGGAATGTCGGACTCTGCCGAAAAGGGTAAAGAATCYACAAACCCACCAGTTCCTTTCCAGATATAGAAGATGATGGGAAAAACAATGACATGCATCCCCAAAGGTGCGTTCAAGAAAGCTTCTCATAATCTGAATGCGAGGGTTTCCCAGAAATACTCCATTGTGGAGGATTTGACAAAACCCCCTTGCACGATGTCTACTTTGGAAGTCCTCCAAAGCTTCCCTTAGCAGAGAAAATCCATGTTATCTGCCTTGGGATCTGCAGAGACTTATAACTTGAGAGCGATTGTTCTCGATCCAACCGACTTGAAACCTTACCACGTTGCATTTTAGATAGTAGTGGCCTACACCACGAAATATTTTACTTAGAACATCTTCCGTACGGTGGTTGACGAGGGTGCCTCAACTTGCGTGATGTCGTTGGCTTGTTGGAAGGCCATTTGCCAACCTGTTTTGTCTTTGTTGCCTACATTGCTTATGAAATTCGACGATTGTTCGTTCAGAACACATGGAATCATTCCTTCTTTCCCCGTGAAGTTAGGAGGAAAGACCGTGTGTTTCAAAGTTGAAGTGGTCAATGCGCCTCTCAACTACAATTTTTTTTTACGAAGGAGTTGGACCTATGAAATGCAGGTAGTGGTTGCTATAGTCTTTTGGCTCTTGTTGTTTCCACACGAGGGCCAAATTGTGACCATTGACCAGTGGTCCTTCTCCTATCCCGAACCTTCATTGAGGGCATCCACAGTCCTGATGATTGATAATACTTAACCCAACATCGTCAATGTAGGGGTTGGCTTGTTTCCATCGTTGATGGGTGTTACTGGATAAATCGGTAGGTGCAGACACTAACTGATCTCCCTAGATCGACCTGGATCTAGAACAAAACAGGACATGACATGACTCTTTCTCTAAGTTGCAGTCATTGAATCTACTACCAAGAAGGAATGAGTGACATACCTTTATATCGCTTCCTTAGGTCTCTGTTGTTCCTACTTCACTACGACGCTCTTGTGAAATCAGGTCCAAGACAACACAAACCAACCAAAGTGAAGATAGAAAAGTATATTCAATGTCAACCTATGCATATGATCAAGGAATTATGCAATAAAATGAGAGTGATTTTATGGGAAAGGGACATGTTGCTGTATCATATTAAATGAAAGTAGAAAATACAACCAGATCGCCTTGATGTTGCAAGCTTCCTTTCAGTGACCCTTGGTTCCAACACACACACTTTCTCTACACTTGCATGAAGAAGATCCAGTACAACTTGATAGACAAACAAAGTCTTCAATATTCTATCCAAACAGAGTTCTTCACAAAAAAATTTCACCAATTCTTCATTCAATCTTGCTTAACCTTTTCCATGAGAAACCTTTCAATATATAGGAGAAGGAGAGATGGTTAAATGGATGAGGATGATCCCACTAAATCTGAGAAGTCAGTAGGATGCCAACCATGCGAATGGCAACTCATTTTCTATAATATCCTCTTCTAGAACCTTCGTAACCTCTTCTTCCATTTTTAGCCTTGAAACAGGTTTGCACCCTACTTATAGAGAAAATTACAAACTCCTCGCAGGACAAGTATAGAGCAACCTGCGAGAATGAGGATTTTTGCACTCTGCATCATATGCAGCCTGTGAACTCACTTTAAAAATATGCTTTGTAGAGGAAGACAATAGTCACTTTTCTCAGGAAAAAAAGTCCTTATGAGAGCCTGATCACATAACTGTAGATACATCACCAGAGTGACCAAAATCATGTGTAACAGAATGCCCCCCAAAGTATGAGGCTGGAACTTGTGACAACCGAAATACTTTGTAAAATGCGTGTGTATGTCAGGATTAAGGAGCGCACCTAATCGAAAACCTGGAAACAACCAAGCATCTGCAGAATATAATACTAGTTCTAAGGTAGACATTCCCATGCTCAGATCACAAATGCATGAAATCATAAACGTAGGCCATGGCCACCAATCATACACCATGGATCCATGTCACCAAAATGCTACATAGCCACCAAGAATACACTGTGGATCTATGTTAGAAGACTCGAATTAAGAGATAGCCACGTGACATACAAAGTGGATCTATGTGTCGATACAAATCATACATACTCCATCGTAGCCTGGATAAAAAAGATGAGATCCAAGGTCTTCAATCCCATCACCTAAAAGTATGAATCTAGATATGTGATTACTTGTGTTGAAGTCTAACATGGTAGAAACCACTCGATTACCAGTCATTGATGAAAACCGTTAACAAGTGTGAGGGAAATCACCATTGATGTCAATGACTCCCAAGGTACCGAAGTACAATCCGAATGAATGAGTTGAATTCGAACACTCGGTGGAATCTCTCGATCAGGGACCAATGATGTGAAACCCCTGTCGAAAGCGAAGAGACTTGCCATTAAGGCATGCAAGTTCTAAGGTATTAAATGATTTCTAAGTCTTATTCCTGGATAATGAGTTGGAGTCGACGGAAAAAGACTCATGAGAGGAGGGCCTTGATGTATCCCCCATCAATGAAATGAAATAAGTAATAGATTTTGAGGGTGAATCAAAGTATGAATATGAGTTGAAACAGACACAAGGAAGGCCGACATAGTAAGAATGGACAACTGTAGATGGCCGACTCAATGGAGGGCTCGTTCAAAATTCTCTTGAACATATGAATGACACGACAAAGGACTTGGCAGGATTGACTCAAAGATGACCCAAGATATGACCTTGTAGCAAGTCGGACGAGAGACAAATGGATTTCCCAACCCGGATTCAAATGATGAATAGGGGGTGTCATGTTCAAGAGCAATGCTTACAGCCTTTAATACGAATACGAAAACACATCCCTTTCCCAAAATTTCCCCCACCATTTCTGGCGAGTACCTCTTTATTTTTACAGAATCTTGAGGAGGATAACATATGCTTGTCGATGTAAGCTCATCCTTCGGAGGAGTCCCTCGGAGTATGTTTAACGAACCCTAAGAAGGAGTGGTTCAGTCCCATTGTGGGTCTTTCAATGTTTGTTTAATGAGTCCAAGGATAGAAAACTAGAGGGTTTTTCATGTTTTGAGAGTCTGAAAAACACTTGAAGAGAACTCTCCCAGTTCCTTTTTTGTAAATGAGTTCGACAAGACAGAAAAAGTGATAAACTATCGCCCATCGAATGTTTTCTTCAAATACTTTAACGAGCGTGAAAAGAACAAGATTGCTCGGCAATATTTTCATTTTTATGGAGTGTGAAAAGAGCTTAAAGGGTACTCCCTTATGTTCGTCGTTTTCATGTTACCATGACGAGTACAAAAAGATGAGAAAAAATATACTTGGTTGTGTTCTCATGTATTTTCGAGCGCGAGAACGAACGAAGACTGAGCTCGAGGTTTTTCCTACAAAAACCCTAAAAAGTAGTCGTACATGTGACAAAAAAGAAAAAATACTCGTACACCATCGTTCGGACTTTGAAGTCACTATATCTGCGAAAAACCATACTCACAAGACTATTAGGGTATTAGGTTTTTTAAGCAAAGCAATAAAAATAATATAAAAAATCAACAAGAAATAGTAAAAAGTGAATAAATATGGGTAAAAAATCCCTTTTTACCATTTCATTGTTACTTTGCCAAAAAATTGTCCAACATACCTCATTTTCCCCCAAATTTCTTTGCTCGATTGTTGGAGGTACAAGCAATCATTCAGCAAACGGTTTTAGCCAACGAGGTAATCTCCTGATTTTTCGACTTTTCCATGGTTTACTTTTGATTTTTATTGGCAATTTTTAGAGTTTTGAGTCCATTTTAGGGTCAGTGGGCGTGGTCAAGCATTCTCACAGGTGGGCCATTTGAGACCCGCGAGAATCTCGCATTGTGCAAAAGCTTCACCTGCGAGTGCCAAAAAATAGATTTTTGTGTGTGGTTTTGCTCAATAAAAAATTATGCAAGAGGTTAAAACAAGTTGTTGACTTTCTTGTCATGGCTCCATCGTAGGTGTTGACCATCATGATGTTGGAATGGAGTGAAAGAGAACATGAGGAGGATGATTCCATTGCCAGAAATGATCCAGGTACAGTCGCTGCCCTCCGAGAATGTGGGCTCTTAAATTTTTTTAGGATCCCAGGCATGAGAGACCAACTCAGACTGTTAGAGTACCTGGTCCACATGTGGGATGTGGATCAATAGTTATTTCACATAGGGGTCCACACGCTGACAGTAGATATTGAGGATATATATTTTCTGACGGGGTTTTCATGATGTGGATACCATGCTACTTTGACTAGAGGTAGAGGCGACATACTTCCTATGAGTGAGTATGTTCATCGATATTGTGTTCTCGAGGCAGAGAGAAGCAAGGGTAAGGTTTCCATTTAGGGGGTCCAAGATTTGACCCTACAGACTATCTTGTTTACTATTGCACACATGGCTGGGAGCGCGGCTCCGTACATGGCTCTCTAGAGCTATTTCCAATACACCATAGAGTGCACAGAGCCTCGGGTTTTCAACTGGTCGGATGCAGTTCTCCGTAGTATGAAGAGGCAACTGACAAAGTGCAGAAGGGGTAAACTGAATCATTTTGGGTACGGGTCACTTTTGGTGTCATTCTTCCTCGAGAGGGTCCCACTGCTGCGACTACAGGTAGATTGGGGTTTACCAGCCCCACAGGACCCGAGGATGTTGAGGTGGTGTAACCTCATGGCTCGACACGTAGCAGGGCCTATAATCAAGTATACTGATTCATTTTTTGACTGGTTGAGGCCCTAGATGATGATGATTGATGACTACGCATATGCCGGTTTGGATTTCCGAGGAGATCCAGATTTGGTCCTGCCTGAGGATGCTCAGTGGGGTGACTTAGGTGAGAAGTACACATTTTGTTCTTTTTTAATGTTTTTTCATATTTTATTATATAGGGGTCGTATCGACCTCCAGGAACATCTCCCATTCAAAGGCGAGGAGAAGTGGCTCCAGTGGCGAGATGGGATGCCGAGGACTATGAGGCAGTGGAACATAACTTAGAGGGGTTGACTACGGATGTCCTGAACATCGCTATTGGGGAGATCCTGAGACGTTATCAGTGCCATACTGTGGGCGTGTCCGAGTCTCTTAGTCGAATGCTCCGTAGGGTAGCCTGAGTAGTTATATGTTATCGTGAGCATCATCCGTAATAATATTTTGTAGAAGCTATGGGCTTCATATTTTGAGATTTTGATCGTTGGACAAAAACTTTTTGTAAAAACTTTTGATCATTATATACATATATACGACTTCTACCGGCTTATTTTGTGTTGTATAATACATGTGATGTGTGATTGGTTCATAAGTGTCCCAAATGTTTGTCTAACACATAATTAGATAAGGCATCAGTCAATGTATTTAGACATCTAGGAATGTGCTGATATTCGATATAATCAAAATAATGTTCCAAGAGGCGAATTCGTAAATATACCCGTAATAAAGTAGGACTTCGGATAACATAGACATTACTTAACTATAGTACTACTAGCTGCAAATCGAGTCGTATAACCAGGTGGTGGATATCAAGCGAAATAACATCAATCAACAATTTGATGACGGCGCTATATTCTGCGATATTATTGGTCGCACGACCAAGGCACACACCTCGTAGACTGATAAGTTCATTTGTAGGTGCGTAAATTTCCCATGCAGCAGAAGCAAGGTTCTGAGTACCACAACTAGCGCCATCGACAAAGCCAATGTGGGGTAGCGAAGACTTTGACATCTGGAAACCAAGCACAACGTAAGATAATTGGTTGAGGGAAGAGACCAAATAACGAGAAAGTGTACTAAAGTAACACACAAAAATTATGATACAATAAAACACAAACACTCATGCACATGTGATATTAAGCATAGTACTTCTTTAAGTACAACCCATTTCTGGGTTCACTTAAAGGGATACCGTCGTAGTCCACCAACTCGTAAGCTCCTTTCTCCAACACTCGTCTGATGATATAAGGACCTCGCCACATAGCTTCAAATTTTTCGGCTCCTAGCATATCCCGATCTTGTTCGTAAAGGAGAACCAGATCAGCCTCGGAGAAAATGCGTGGCTGGACATGTTTGTCATATTGGGATTTGATGCATTTCTTCTGGGCTTCTATAACTAGGGTGGCATCACGATGGGTTTCATCTAGTTGCATGAGATACAACAGACGCTCTTCTTTGGCAGAAGTGTTTGGGAGAAGTTCGACGACTAGTTTTAAAGAAGGTATCTCACATTCAATTGGTAAGATGGCTTCTAGACCATAAACCAACCGGAAAGGTGTAAACCCGGTAGCAGACTTAACGGATATCCGGTAAGCCCACAATGCTGAAAACAACATCGCGTGCCAACTCATTTTGTGAATCCCTATCATTCGTCGAAGCATGGTAATGAGAATTTTTTTTATTGCTTCAACTTGGCCGTTGGCTTGTGGGTAATAGGGTGTTGAGTTTTCATGGCGAAGACCCAAATTTTCGGTGAGTTCAGACATCATGAAGTTTCTAAAGTGGCTACAGTGATTAGTAACGATATCTTGAGGAAAACCAAACCGAGAAATGATGTGATTGAATGTGAATAATGCTGCAGTATTTCTGGTATTGTCTAATGTTGGCATCGCCTCAGCCCATTTTGTAAAATAATCTACGGCTACAATAATGTATCCATGCCCCCCGACCGAGTGAGGGTGACATGTCATGAAATTGATACCCCATTTCAAAAAAGTACCAACGGAGACCACAGGGTGTAGAGGAGCAGGGTGTGATCATATTTTTTTGTTGTAGGTTTGGCAAGCGTGGAATTTTTGGACAGTGATTATACAATCGTTGAATAAAGAAGGCCAAAAATACCCCTCTCGTAAGATCTTCTAGGCAGTAGCATACCCATACATCTGACCACCACATGCTCCAGAATGGCATTCATTCAGGGCTTTCTCAGCTTTGTCAAACGTGAGGTAGCATCGCAAAATAGAGTCAATCCCACGACGATAAAGAGTATCATTGAGGATAGTACACTGACGGGCTTGGTAGCGTATGCGACGGTAGTCAGTACTAGACAAATTAGGATGAAAATTCTGGGTCTGGAGATATATGACGATATCCCCATACCAAAGGTCGTTGGAACTGATCAGGAAAAGGGATTCATTGGGTAATGAATCCTCTGCTACATTTTCCGTCTTAGAACAGGGAAGGTCGCATATCAACTCGACAAACACCAAGGATTTCTTGGACTTAGCACCTTCGAATTCTAAGTCAAACTCCTGGAGTATTACAATCCATTTGGAGTATTTTCCCCCTAGCAATTGGCATGTAAGAATGTGTTGCATAGGGTTGCAGTTGGAAATCACAGTAGTCTTGCGTAAAAGGATATAGTGCCAGAAACGTTGAACATCTTGGACGGCGGACAAGGCAAGTTTTTCAACATGTAAATACTTGGTTTCGGTAGTTGTGAGACTCCAACTCAAATAATAAATGACATGTTCATCATGAGAATCATCCTCCTAAACGAGAACCATAGCGATGGTATAGTCCGAGGTTGCGAGATAAAGGAAATAATCCCGACTGTAATCAGGTGGGGAGAGTAGTGGGGTACGATTTAAAGATAGTTTCAAAGCTTCGAAAGCTTTGTCAGCAGTGGTATCCCATATGAACTCAGAACCTTTCTCGAGCAGTCGAGTAAAGCCAAGAGTTAGCTCGACATAGTTCAGGATGAAACGATGGAGAGAGTTTGCCTTCCCTTGCAAACTTTGTAGCTGGCGAAGTGAGGAAGGAGGAGGAAGATTGAGAATTGCCTCAACCTTCAAAGGATCTACCCTGATCCCTTGACGTGAAACAATAAAGCCCATAAGTCAGACGGATTCTACACAAAAAATACATTTGTGGGGATTCAAGTGTATATGGTAAAATCGACAATGAAGGAAAATGGCGCAGAGGTGTGTTGGATGATCTACACGGTGCATGGAATGAGCTGGTAAGTCATCAAGATATGGCTGCACAATGTGCTTTATATCATGAAAGGCATAAGACATAGCATGTTGAAAAGTTGCGCCGACATTCTTTAAACTGAATGGAAGTTTATGGTAGGCGAAAGTTCCCCAAGGACAAATAAAAGCGGTCTTGTGTTGGTCCATGGGTACGATATTGATTTGATTATATCCGGAGAAACCATCCATCAAAGAGAAGATTTCACTTTCGGCACAATCGTCGATGATCTAGTCAATGAAGGGGGTAGGAAAGTTGTCTTTAGGACAAGTTTTATTAATGTCTCTATAATCAACACACACACGGATCGTACCTTGTTTCTTGTTAATTGGAACAAGATTGGAAACCCAGTTAGTTAGAGCCACAGGGTAAATAAATCTAGCTTTGAGAAGTTTCTCAACTTCAAGATTGATAGCGGCTTCTTTACATGGGTGGACCAGACGAAGTCATTTCGGGATAGGTTTAGCACCCAGGTATGTATTAATCTCATGTACAACAATGTCAGGGTCAATACTCGACATTTATTCATAGTTCCAGGTGAAGACGTCATGAAATTCTTGAAAATGAGATTTATAGATGGCAATTTCGTCATTGGAACACGAAGCTCCAATATGCACATTTTCGACAACTCTAGGTTTTATGGATATGTCGAGGGGGATGGTGGGTGAGATATTACTTAAGTTCCCTTCATAGAACATATCGTGTGTAGACTCGGGAATGGTAGAAATGACGACAACGGTCGACGGGGTCGAGATCCATTGGTAACTCTCAATGGTGTGTTGTTCTAGGAAGAGGATGGAACGATGATGTCCATCGTCCCAAGGGGTATCTTCCATGGAAATAACATACACAATCATCTTGTCCGTAGGAAAAATGACACGGAATGGATCCGAAGATAAATCACCAAGAGAGGGGGTAGAAGGGGTTGCCGATTGAATGTCTTGATAAGAGGATTCGATTGTACTCAAAGGCATTTGGTCGCCATCATGAAGATGATCACTGGGGTCGGGCACTATTCACGAGTCATAAGACATAAGGGTTTCACGAACAAAGGTGGAGATCATGTTGATTGAGGCGACAAACAAATGTGGAACATTGGGTGGTGGAATGGGGAAAGTACCCATCAAAGAGGAATCTTTAAGAAGAACCACACCGACGTTCTCATATCCAGGGGGGGTTTTGCAATGAAAGGGACATTGTCGGTATGTGTATCAGAGTTGAAGAAGGCCAATTGGTCCACCGTAATGACTTTTCCTTGATGTGGGAAACATACGATGCGGAAAAGAGTGGACACAAATGCACACATGAAATCGATCCAACTACGACCAAGTAGAAGGTTGTAATCGAGAGGAGCGTCAAAGACCTCCACTTCAACGTTGACCATTTTTCCTTCTAACATAATAGGCAAGGATGAGAGAACACCGTAAGGCTTAAAACCAGAGCCATTGAAGACTTTGAGTGTGTTGTGGGATTCAGTTAAAGGTGGATAGCTAATGGCTTTCCAACAGGTAATAGACATGACACACGTCGAGGCACCCTCATTAATAACTGTTCTACAAAATTTCTTGTCGGAGACAACAACTTGTATTTGGAATGCGAGTTGAGGGGGTAACCATGGAATGTGATCTTCCAAGTCAAAAATTATTAAATTTGTATCGGTAGGGTCGATTCCACCAATATCTTTCAACAGTGCCTTCCATTGTATAGGACAACTCTGAAGGACTTCGAGGGCTGACATTGCGGACGATGCTTGGGCAAGATCTTCGAAAATACTATAGTTCTGGGTAGCACGTGCATGAGGATTGAAAGAAGGTTTTTGGACAACATCCTTTTGGGGAGGGCGAAGAACTATATCTAGGCTCGATGATTCAAGATGAAGAGGACCGTTGGTGGGTGGACTCGTGGGAGATGGTTGGACCAACGAAGGAGGTATTTCATCAACCTTCTCTTTGGAGGAAGAATAATCTTTGGCTCGAGTGGTAAGTGTGATGTCATTATTCTTTGAATCACCTCTACACATTAAGACATAGGATGTAGTGGAGGGGGAAGGTTGGTCATGAAAGACCAATTGGGCCTGTTGTTGAGAAGGGAAGGGTTGCGACAACATGGCTGGAGTAGGTGGTTTTGGGGTCCCTTGAAGGAACTTAGTAACCTCGGCTCGTCTTGGACAATCCTTAGTGTAGTGATCATCACCATAGATAAGATAAGGGTATCGAGGTTTTCACTTATCCTTATCGTCAATAGGTTGTGTTTTGGTCTTCTCATATTGCGGATTATTTTTATCCTCCTTGTTCTTACCCTTCCCTTTTTTAGATTTATTTTTTCCAGTGGGGGTAGATTGAACAAAGTTCACCTCAGAAGTCTTGCCGGTGGGAGGGGTAGGAGACTGGGGATTTTGAAAATTAGAAGCAATGGATTTGGGGTTGTTGCTAGAGGCTTGGATGGAATGGGGTTGGGCATGGAAAGTGCCAATCACACCATCAGCTACATGAGAAGAAACAAGAGTAGTTGAAGTAGCAGAAGTAGAAGGATGAAGTGCGTCAGGGAGTAAGTCATAAAGAGTACCTGTTTGTAAGTAAACGAGGTCAAGGTATTGAGCACGATTGATCACCTGTTCTTCTATGACAACTCCACCCATGGAAATGTCATGAGCGATGTCATTCATGAATGATTTCGTGAACCACTCTGCCAGCAACTGATCGGGAAGTTCAAGTTTGATGAGACGTCGTCTTTGTCGCCACTCATGAATGTGATCACAGATATGGGTGGCTTTGGTTTGTTTGAAAGAACTCAAAATTTTGGTTCCCATTTCATAGCAGATCGATAACTGGTAGTGAGTGAGGAAAGCCATAGCGAGGGTGTTGAAGTTGGTGAAGAAGCCTCGTGGTAATTCTATATACCACTTTGCGGTGGAACCTATAAGAGTTCGCTGAAAAAGGCGTAAACGAATAGAGTCGTCCATCAAAGAGTTGGATGAACACCAAAGGTGAAAAGTCATTACATGATTGTTCAAGTCTTCTCCTAGTTTACCATCAAATTTAGGGATGTCAGATGGTAGTTTGGACGGTATCACGGGCCATTGAGGAGAGTGACGGATTGGATCATTTAAAATTATCGACAGATCAGGGAGGTCCAGGGTGGCTAAAAAGGGTAACTGTCTATTCACGTGTGGGTACTGGTGACTTTGGGGATAGAGTCCCGTCGGTAGACTAGTGGGACCATAAGCAGTTTGCATATAATGTGAAGATCCGAGCAGATTCGGTTGTTGGTGTGGAGGCAAGTAATTTATAGGGTTGTATTGGTTGGGGTTTTTCCCTTGAACAAGGGCGTGGGGTTGAGCGTTCGAACCCCAAATAGGATTGGACGTACCTGGATATGGTTGGCCTGTACTAGGGGGTATGAATGAGCTAGCTTGAAGATGTTTCCCCCAAGTCGAGTGAGTATTATTTTGGATAAGATAGTTACAATACTGGGCCAAGGATGAAGGTATGTTTTGTCCATAGGGTGGGGTAGGTGGGAGTTTCCCTCCAATCGGGGGTTGCATCCCAATTGGGATTTGTCCTGCAAAAGGGGATTGGGTTTGGCCTCCTAGGTGAAATTGTCCACTGATGGGAATCTAGTAATTAGGTGTGAAAGACGGGATGGTGCCACTAGGGTCGGTGCCTTCGATAGAGGATGGACAAGGTCCTCTGAAAGGGGGTCGAGGAAGTGTCAGAATGAAACCAGGAACGAGATGGTGCCTAGAAGGAGTGGAAATGACAGGATTCTCGGATGGAATTTGTGTAGGAGTGGGAATAGAAGCATTCAACGCATGATATCCAGGTGGAAGTGTTGGGGTGAATCTAGGTGAAAGCGGCATGCCAATGGGAGCTTGGCTAGCCACCGTAATCTTGGTGTGAGGATGCGTAGTATCTGGGACCATTGTGTAATGGACCATTTGTAGGGGGATAGTCAAGATGTGGTCGGCTGGCAGAGCATCTGAACCAGGAAAATAATAGGCCGTAGTAAAAGGTATTGCGTCTGGATCGGATGTTTCGGGCAGTTCAGGTGTGACAGTGATATCAACGCCTGCTCCTGAGCCAGAGAGATCCCGTCTAAAAATGCCAGTAGTCCAAAAAGGATCTTGACCCTCAGGTCCTGTGAAAGGTCTGGTTGGTAATCCAGAAGACTTAACAACTATTTCTCTGAAAGAATTCACTCAAACAATAAGTCTCTCAGAGTTGGGAGGAAGTCGGAATTCCTCTTGAGAATTGGTAATTCAGAACTGTTCTAAAGAGTTATTCCTTTCCACTTGTGGAGTGGAAATGTCTTGGAATTCACTCTGTTGAGGAGGTCCCTCTGGTGAGTTGGTAGGAAAGGGTTGAGAACCTTCCATATCTTCTGGAGGTAGTCCTTGCATTCTACGTGAATGACGTGGAGGGTCAGTTGTGATCGAGTTGAAATCTTACGAAAGAAATTCTACGGCCAACTTGGGTAAACAAACAACATGTGCTAGTAAAATCTAGGAAGCAAAACCAAGCCAACAAGACCTTCCAATTCTGAAGTCACTAGTTGGTGATGAAATCCAACATCGCGATGACGAGACAAGAAGGGGCTGGGCTAGGGTGGAAAAGTTACGTCGAGGACCTGCTTAACGGACTTACACCCTCGTGCAAGCTCCCACACATAATCGTGGGTATACCCTCCAAGGAGCTCGAGTGATTCTGGCCAACGTCGATTCCAGGTACCATGAAGACCTACCCCTTCACAGTCACCTTGTGTAAGACCTTAAGAAGATAGGCTACTAGGGTTACCACAAACAACAATGATGCCTAGGGAAACAGTCGACAATCTGATCCACACGCAAGGATAGGGTATCTAGGCCAAAATAAATTTGAGAGGCTTCCACTCATCATTGTGGGTATACATTCAAGTGACCCCCGTAATACGTGCAATCTCTACACAGAGATCAACAAAGTAGGGTGAGTAACTCTGTCAATATCAATGCGACCTCGGGTTTGACCCTTGTGTGAGAAGGGCTTCCCAGGACAAAATGTTGCAAATGGAATTTGACACTCCTTATCACAAGATACTATTGTGGGTTTTGTGCTTTGGAGAGTGTGTCTCACTGCCTATTTCAAAACTCTAGCCTAGCTAATGTTGGTGCAAAAGAGCCCTAGAAAAATTGCTAGTTGAATTTTAAATTTGCGCAATATTATTAAAGGTTTTTGTTATGCAAAAAGGAGACGGAAATGAAACCAATGTTGTGTAAGACTCTGACCCAACAATGCATAAATAGGGATGAATGATACAAATTTTCGTTCGATGAATTCTATCTACAGGAGGGAAAGAGGAGTTTTATGGAATAATGCAAACTATGATGTACAATCTTTCTTGAAATGTAATGTCAAACAATAATGAACAATGCAAATTCCCTATTCGTTCTCTTTCAATATTTGAATGCCAATATGTTTCTAATAAATGATTGCTTAAAAAAGAAAAAGAGAAAAAATCTTTAATTTTTTATTGGAAACCAAGCAATAGGGATGGAACTAAGAAAAAGTAAGCAACCAATGAAAATGAAATACTCAACAAACATCCAAATCGATCTTTCAATGAAGATAAAAATGACAAACTGATAAGACCAGTCTCTTCAAATGCACATGGACAACACTTTTCCAAGTAGTAAGCAATCGAAAAGGACAATTAATCCCAAATTTTAATCCAATCAAAGGCTCTCGACCAAACAAGCACTCGAATTTCAGAATCAGAGATTATACCTATGTTAAGAAAAGGTCGAGAGGTAAAAATTGAGAAAAAATGATCAAGAAGAGTTTTTGATTTTTGAAAACTAATCATTCACAAGATTTGAAGTCAAGAAACAATCAATCACTGGCAAAAGAAGTTCTTCCCAGACAAACAAACAAATCTGGGCATCTGAAGACACAAAAAGACCTAATCCAAAGTTTTTACAGGTGAGTTCGCAGTTAGATAGTGGGGTATAGTGCGACAATTAAGGATTCTCGTAGCCTAGACATAGGCAGGGTGCGAGAAGGTCGCAATGAACTGAACACTAGGGTGCGAACTTCAGTGATTCTCGTAGGTCACAGAAAGGTACAGTGCGAGAAGGTTTGTAATCAAGAAAAATTTGGAAAAAGGATAGAACTTTTGAGTGAACTTTTGGATCCAAAGATTCTGTAAGGATCTCCTAAAGACTCAGAGATTGATTGGGAATGAAAAAGGGTAGGTCAAGAGCAAATGGCCAAGAAAAAACCACAGAAATGGGTTGTATCTCCAGTGGAGTCACCAATTTTGTTATTGGATAAATCGGTAGGTGCGAACACTAACTGATCTCCCTAGATCCACCTAGATCTAGAAAAAAACAGGACAGGACATGACTCTTTCTCTAAGTTGCAGTCATTGAATCTACTACCGAGAAGGAATGAGTGACATACATTTATATCGCTTCCTTAGGTCTCTGTTGTTCCTACTTCGCTCTGGAGCTCTTGTGAAATCAGATCCAAGACAACACAAACCAACCAAAGTGAAGATAACAAAGTATATTCAATGTCAGCCTATGCATATGATCAAGGAGTTATGCAATAAAATAAGAGTGATTTTATGGGAAAGGGACATTTCACTATATTATATTAAAGGAAAGTAGAGGATACAACCAGATCGCCTTGATGTCGCAAGCTTCCTTTCAGTGACCCTTGGTTCCAACACACACACTTTCTCTACACTTGCATGAAGAAGATCCAGTACAACTTGATAGACAAATAGAGTCTTCAAGATTCTATCCAAACAGAGTTCTTCACACAATTCTTTCACCAATTCTTCATTCAATCTTACTTAACCTTTTCCATGAGAAACCTTTCAATATATAGGAGAATGAGAGATGGTTAAATGGATGAGGATGATCCCACTAAATCTGAGAAGTCAGTAGGATGCCAACCATGGGAATGCCAACTCATTTTCTAGAAGATCCTCTTCTAGAACCTTCGTAACCTCTTCTTCCATTTTTAGCCTTGAAACAGGTTTGCACTCTGCTTATAGAGAAAACTGCGAACTCCTCACAGGCCAAGTATAGAGCAACCTGCGAGAATGAGGATTTTCGCACTCTGCATCATATGCAGCCTGCAAACTCACTTTAAAAATATGCTTTGTAGAGGAAGACAATAGTCACTTTTCTCAAGAAAAAAATTCCTTATGAGAACCTGATCACATAACTGTAGATACATCACCAGAGTGACCAAAATAATGTGTAATGGGTAATTTTGATTACCCACCTCCTTCTGGCGATGTCAAGCTTATATCGGCTGCTCCTAACCAGCCTAGGGATGAAATTTTTCAAATGTCTTCATTTCAAACGACTTACTTTCATGATCCATGGACTCTTCCTTCCCCATCGGCCTTGATGGAGGGGACAGGGATTTATGGCATGGCCATGCCCTTGTTTGCGGAAGAATTTGTGTATAGTATTGTCCAACAAGCTTCGACTGACCATGATCCAGCTCTCAAAAAAGAGTTAGATCCATTTCTCGAGCCTATTTGGGCTCAAGGTTCTATTTCCACTACAGATTATTTAGACCTGGTCTTGCCCTCAGATAAGGTGATTGTTGAGGCATTGACTGGTCTAAACATACCCTGGGATGATCTCCATCATAGATCATACTTCCTCCTAGAGTAAAGGAGAATAGAGGCAGGTGAATTTTTTCTGACTATGACTGGAGATAGGTCTTCTCCTGTTAATCCTCTGCATACGTACGCAGTTTACACTGAGGGTAATATGGAGACTATCACTAAAATGATTCCAATAGATATCTCTAGTGATGGTGAAACAACGAATCCTTTCATTTTTAACTAGATAGTATCAAGGTTTGATATTAGAAGGATATTGTCACTGACCATGGGAGTCATTTCCAAAAAAAATTTATGACCGAGTTAACATCAAAGCTTGGGTTGAGGAAAGAAAATTCATCACCCTACTACCCACAAGTGAATGGTTAGGTGGAAGCTGTGAATAAGTCTCTCAATACTATTCTTTAGCGAATGATAAATTATGTCAAGTCAAATTGGCATTTGATGTTTTACTCAGCGTTATGGGCCTACTGAATGTCTATAAATAATGCCACTAGTTTCTCACCTTTTCAACTCGTATATGGGCTGTAAGCAGTCTTGCCTATTGAGTTCCAGATCCGATCTTTAAAATTGGCAGTGGAATTACTGCCAAAAACTTCACCGCTTGAGAAACTCCTATTATATCTTGAGTAGCTCGATGAACAATGCCGTGATGCACCCTCGGCCAATGAGGCACATAAGCAACAAGTCAAGTGTCAATATGATCGGTCCATTTGTCCTCAGATTTTATCCGAAGGCGATCTTGTCCTGGTCTGTGATCAAGACAAGGATCCCCTGGGGGAAGGCAAGTTCAAACCCATGTGGTTCAGAACTTTCATCGTGAAAGAGGTCTTAAAGAAGGGCGCTTACTGTCTGGTTGAATTTGAGGGAAATGCCTTGGTGGAGCCTAGAAATGGGCTCTACCTCAAGAAGTGTCACTCTTAGGTTGGTCTCCTGTGTGACTTCTTGTACATATGTATAGTTCTTATACAGTTTTTTGTTCTTTTTTTTTTTTATGGACGTGTCATTATTTATATCTTCTTTTTCACTATGGTAGATGTCAAGTGAATCCGAGGTGTTCTTTGGGTTCTTGGATGACGCTAGATGACACACTCAGAGGCTTTCTTTCGCAGCCTGGGTGATTTTCACATATGGAGGCCAGTTGTTATCTTCTGGAGGTATCTATCTAGGTGACACCACACACAATGTCGTCGATTACAACGCAGTGATAGAGTTGCTTCATGATGCTTTGTTGCATGACATTTCTCACCTCTGGGTCTACTTATATGCTCAGTTGGTTGTGTCCCAGTTAAATTGAGTTTATCATGTTTATGATCCTACTTTGCACCGATGTTTCCTTAGGGTATGTCTCTTAGAATGTTACTTTGATTACATTATGTATATCCATGTTCCTAGGATATTTAATCAAATGACAAATACTCATCACAGGGTTTATGCCCTTAAAAAATATACAGAGGTGCCATCGACACATAATAGTCTAGCGTATATATGATCGGGGCCTAATGGCCCTGCAGTAGTGAATGACGGCCTTGG
Source organism: Picea engelmannii (assembly GCA_009831015.1). Classification (NCBI taxonomy): domain Eukaryota; kingdom Viridiplantae; phylum Streptophyta; class Pinopsida; order Pinales; family Pinaceae; genus Picea; species Picea engelmannii. The sequence continues at coordinate 239,759 of ML778281.1, forward strand.
ACAAACATTGGAAAAGATGGACCCAAGTTCGTGGCACCCCCACTACGTGAGGCTGCATGGAAGGCGAGAGATCCTCGATCTCGACCAATGGAATTGTATGAGTGAGTGTGATGAGGTTGTGCTCCACCCACCTCAAAACTCTCTCATCCTCTCTGCCTAGAGGTCCCCCTATGACTGTTGGTCCACCAACTGTTGCTGGTCTCAGCTCTAGTCGAGGATAATGCCGAGTCCTTGTGAATTCCATCAGGCGCACTGGTCCCACATCTGTACATAACAGATACAATAATTCAGTACTCTAATACATATAAAAATGACATATATAAAAACAATTAACAATTAAATAACTATAAAAAACTTGTTACCTATCTCTCCTCACTCCTCTCCGGGAGGCACGAGCATGTATGGATCTCTGGAAAAGTTGATTCTAGCATAGGAGTAGTCCTCTATCGTTGGAATCTGCCATGACTACCATTAAAAGAATTTGTCATGAAAGGCCTCTATGGTCCTCCCTCCCCCTTATTGTGGAAGCAGTGTTTCCCACCTACATATTGCTGGGAATGAGGCCACATGCTCCTGTGCAGTCTCTCTGGGACTCAGACTGGGCACTCTCGAAGAAGAAGAATGAGCAAAGGATGGTGCCAAACCCGAATTTATTGTTGCTACGATCACGACACTTTGTCAACTACCTCTTCATGCATGTGAGAATGGTCGTACTCTAGTCATATATATATGCCTCCTGGCACTGAATAACATAGTGCATGTGCACCCATGAAGCCTGGTGAAGGTCCTTGGATCAAGTAATCTGCCCAATAAGTAGTAATATCACCCTCAATGTCAAAATGGTGATCTTGTGAATAGGAACTTGAGAACCTAAATCATTGGTATCGACCTCACAGTACATCCTGATGTATTCCTCAATGTTGAAAGGCCCAGGGGGAAAGGTCTGCATATTGACTGGTTCCCCTCTCCTCGAGAGGCCAGTCAAGAAGTAAATGTCCTTAGTCATTGGAGTCAATGATTTCCCCTCTACCATGAATGCCTTTGCATCTAGATGCTAGTAGTCAACCAGGGCATTCAGTAGCCCAGGTTGTGCCCTGATAAATAGACACTAGAAGACTTCCATAGCCCACATTGTTTCAATGTGGCAATGGCAGTAGGGTCCTCATCGACTAGTATATCAATGTCCTCATGTTCCCTCTCTCTCCAATGGACATACATCCTTTTCCATGGCAAATAAAAAGGGAGTTAGCTATCGCATTTTAATTTTTTCAAGCATTTTGAGGGTGTACGCGGACTATTGTCACCACAGTCGCATATTTACGCTAGCAGACTATTTTTTGCCTACGTACATACACAGGCTGTCCTTGGACAACCTGTGTAGGCCACCATTTTTGGGAGAGCGTTCCCCCTAAAAAACAAAAACAAATGCATAAAGAAGGAATTGAAATGAAGGAGGGATACATCTGTACTTACTTAGTCCGAGTGGAAGTTCATTTCGTCCTCTGAAGCTCCCAGAATAAACTTCTTTGGCAAAGGGGATTTTTTACCTTTTGGTCAATTTTCAAAATGCAATGGTGAAAATGAGCTATCAACTTCTATTTATAGACGTTTTTGGCCCTTTTTGCCACTTTTTTGACCCCCTTTGTCATTTTTTCTTGCTTGGAAATCATTTAATTCCGTTCTCGAGTTTCTTATTGCATGTTATGATACAATTTTCCTTTTGGTTTGGTAACTTTTTGAAAGATGGGTCACTTTAAAGGTCCTTTGGTAAAAGTCATTTTTTCCAACGTTTTGCATATAAGTTAGGATTTCACCTCCACTTTCTGCATCTCATTGTATTTTCCACTTTTCCATAGGATCGATCCCACCGAAGTGCGATATGGAACCATCATTGCTTCTTTAGAAGTGTCATAACTAGGTGGTAGAGCCTACCTTTACATGGATTCCTTAGATAGATCCTTGTTGCATTTTGGCATCCATGTTGTCTCTAATGACTATAGGCTTGGGAGTCCTTGTTAGTCTTGTCATGATTACGAGATTGAACCTCATTCATATGATACACCATCATTCTTGGCCTCACCCTCGGGACTCCCAAAATGAGCACACTTTGTTGTTTTTCAAGCTCGCCTTGAAATCCGAAAGAAACATTCGACGAGATTGCATTTATGCTTTTCGATATTGTCTGGATTAACTGAGAAAAGTAACCTTTGGAGTTCTCTTTAATCCATTTTCATACTCTCTAAAAATGAAAAGATTGTTGAGCGATCTTGTTTCCCTTCACGCTCGCCAAAATCAAATATGAAGGCACGTCTGTCCGGCGGTAGTTTAGCCCTTTTTCGGTCCAGATGGTCAATTGTACAAATAAAGGTATACTCTAGGAACTTCAGTTCGCTAGAAGAATATTCTCAGATATAGGCTTTACCATTTTTCGGGGTTGAGGGACTAAATTTACGAAAAAGAAACATTCTCCTTGGTTTTGGTTTATCACCTTTTTTGGGCCTTGGAGATTACTTACGAAAAAGGTAACACCACAAAGTCCATAGTCAAGCTCTTTTCAGGCTCCCTAAAATTGAAAAGATTGTCAAGTGAACTTGTTCCTTCACACTTGTTAAATTGGTTCAAAAGAACATCTACTGGCATGGGTTTACCCCTTTTTCTGTCCTATAGATTATAGAGGAAAAAGGTATGCCTCAGGAGATTTGTCTCTCCGAAAGAGTTCTCCTCAGTAACTTTTATACTTTTTCAAGCTAAGGGGACTAAATTCAGAAAAAATGCTATGATTCCATAGTTAAGCTCTTTTCAGACTCCTTAAAATTGAAAATATGGCTGAGTGATCTTGTCTTTGTCACACTCATTAAAATGGTTTTTAATAGACATATTTTCAGTGTCAGTTTACCCCTTTTTCGAACCGACTAGACTATCTCCGAAAAAGGTACTCCTTGGAGTCTTCTTTTTACATTTTTTTCAAGCTCTCTAAACGTGAAAAAACTACTGAGCTTACCTTCTCTGGGCTCGTTAAAAATCACATTGAAGGGTGTTTCATTATGTCTTGTTAATCGCATTTGCATCTCTTTGTATTTGGCCTAATGTCGACTCCATGTTTCTCTCAACTGAACCTTTGAAGCATGCCTTATACACAATCCTTGTAGCACTTTGCCTCTGCGACCTGACACCTTGACCCCTGAAGGAATTTCCCCCGAGTGTCCTTTTCCTACACATGTCTCCTTGCTCTGAGAATTAGTGTGTTCCTTGCGCATGGAACTAGTATGCTTTCTTATGACACTCGTTCCTCCTTTGTAATGTAACATTCTTTTATTCTTTTTCAAGCTCTTTAAAAAATTGAAAAAGAAAAAAAAAAAACCCAAAAAAGAGGGGACGAGAAATATGTATTCTTTTTTTGGCAGCACAATGAGTCACACTTGGACAAGGAACATCCTTTTGTTTGTTCTTCAAGCATTGGGATCTAATATGACCTTAGGAATTTGTTCTCCCTACATAGATTTGTGTCCTCCTATGTTTGGTTACTCTTCCAAACAAATGGAGAGTTTGATTTGCCTCCTGCATCGTGAACTTATGTCAATGTCATGTTGTTTGAGTCTGATCATCTTTTGTACTTTTGTCCAAGGGAATTTTCACCCAACCTGAGTCATCTTTTCTGCATTTTGTTTCTTGACCTCATGAATTGACCATTCTGAAAGTCCAGTCAAGTCCTGATTCAAAATCAACAAAGTTATCTGCCTGATTGTCAAGATCCTCTTGTTTTTTCCTGACGAGTTGTTGAAGACCTTTGGGTATTGAAGTCATACACTCACATTTCACTCCTACCCGAGTTTTGAAGATCTTGAAGTTGTTGCTCGAGCTATGAAGACCTCATCTCCAACCATCGAGCGTTATTGGCTTCTTGAATATGGATACTATACTTGTATATATTTTATTTTCATATGTAGATCCATTGTGTATTTCTCGTGGCTACACTTTATATAGTTATATGACATGGATCTGCAGTGTATTTGATTAGAAACCATGATTTATTTCATCCTGAGCATGGGTATGCCCGCCTCAGAGAGACAATTGTTATTTTGCAGATGGCACCTCTCGAACTCTGGTCCTGGGTCACTCGTTTTCGTACATTGGTGAAGATTTTGTAATGTATTTTGGCCATCAGGTGCTCTTCTGACCTCACACATTAGGGAGAATATGTTATAACCCTAAATTTCTCCACACATGCATACATGGCCTTTGGCCCTCTTACTTGCATTTTTTTCCAAAGCTCTATTGAGTTGCTCTTCTTAAAAACCATTTTTTTGAAGTTGTACATGCCCTGCACCATTACTACCTGTGTACATATGCTTTTTGCACCACTATAACTTGCATACATATGCATGTTGCACCGTTACAACCCATGTATACTTGAAAAATTTGCAAATAACAAAAAGTTGCAAGGAATTCGTTGAGATTACGGGCTATTGGGTAGTTTCCCAACTAATCCACCTGATATAGCCTGTCACCCAACCGAATAACCATCCTTTTGTCATATAAAAAGAGGTGTTGGGGTCTCATTTTGTATCTAAAAATAAGAAAAATGAAACTCTGTCCGATTTCACTTCCCCTCCTTGCCCAAGTTATTGCAGTCCTTTTGTGAGAATTGCCTCAACATTCCCTCATTAGCCCCTTCTTCCTCCATGAGAACCCATTCACTTCCCAAGAAGAGATCAGAAGGTTGAGAGGAGAAGTTCATACAAAGGTTTACTTGGATCTTGGTGAAGAGGATCCGGGACCAGGTTCACAGAGCGATAGCCGAATTTGATTGTAAAGGTATAATCATTGTGTTATTAATAAAATAATTACTTTTCCTGTCCAAAATGATGGTGTCTTAATACTTTTGTTGATTTATGTTTTGACATTCTAACATCTAACTCTAATTTGTATATGGAATAACATGCTTGTCGTTTCTTGTTTGTCATTATTTGGATGCAAACCAACCCTGGGAGGAGGTGGGCAGTCAACGAAGCTTCCAAGTGTGAGGAGGTCATCACCAGACATGGGATTTAAGGTATAGTTACCCGATCTCCTTTTTCTTGCATTTTTCATATGAATTTTGGTATGTTTGGGGTAGTTTAGAGAAGTTGTTGAATTTTAGATGGTTAATTGATCTACCTGCATTTTGAACCCTGGTGTATTCATAGGGGATTTTCTCTTTCTAGCAATGCGGAAGCAATAATAAACACATACATGCAATATTTACATGCAATTATGATAAACTTCAGACATGTACCTAAACACAACATTTAAACATAGCATGTAAAATTAACATATATTTTGTACTTATATTTTTATGAGAAGACCGCTGACTACGTGCACACCTTCCACGAACCTCCTAGGCTTAGACCACGCTTCTCCAAGCTATCAAAAGTTGGTCACCCCTGAGCTGGGACTAAACTCCACCCAGGGAAAGGGAAATCCTAGGCTAGGATGAGACTATGGAAAGCTACACAATGCAACATGAAGGATTCCCTCCAAGGAGGCTACTTACGCACACCACTCACAAATTCTCATTCCCTACATGCCTGTCTCACCCCGAGAATATACACCTTCATTGTTCCATAGTCCATCGACTGCTTCACTTCCCTTCCAGGGCTTCAACAACATGCCAAATCAGGAATTCTCAGAGCTTTGTAGCTGTTGTTGGACTCCCTATAAGAGAAATCACTTCCCCAACAATCTCTCTCACCTAGAGAGAGTTTCTCATAGTCTTGAAAACCTGCTTCTTCAACCCATGGGCTTGACAACCCGCCTCTTCAAACCACATGCCTGACAACCTGCTTCTTCTGTTCATCTCTTAAATCAACCAGGTAGCCACAGTAGTAAAATCAGGTAAGGCAAGGGGCGACTAAAAAATTTCAGAGGTTCACAATGGTAGAGGGTTCAATAATGGAGGAAGTAGATTGACTGCGTGCTTGCTCAGTGCATGAGTGAATGGGTGCATGCATCGGAAAGACGAAATGAATAGTCCCAATGGTCAGAGCGAACCCATGAGGAAAGAAATATGGAAAGACTAGATATCAAACCCCCACAACGATGGAATTTCCCACATAAATCTGCATGCGTCCTGGATGACTCTCGGCTCTCAGGATCTCATTCCTCTCCACTTGGAGTTCGTTCCTCTTCCCTAAAGGAACTTAAGATAACAAGGTTTATTTCCAAAACTTTAGTAATATAGGAAATATATTATAATATTCCCTTGGGTTAAGCCCTCAATCTTAGCCCCTTTTTCCTAGCCTCCGATCCCCCTTCCCTTCCTAGTGGAGCTTATTCCCCCATAACTCTTTCTTTTTGGTCGGTATACGCATAGCGATGTATTTTATTAATTATCTACATAATTACATATACAAAAATTAGGCTCACTCACCTTAGCATATAGGCTCTCCGACCTAATAAGTACATATGCCTTCCAACTTATAAATACTTGGCTCACCATCCTATAAACATCATTAAACATCATTACAATTCAATAGGGGCTTGGCCTTGGGGTATTACAATCCCCTCCCCTTATTTATCCATTGTCCTCAATTCATGTTACTTACATAACATCAACAATATTTTCAAAATATTAAAAAAGACGCGGGTATTCTTCCCACATAACATCTTCATGCTCCCAAGTTGCGTCCTCAGGACTGTACCAGGTCCATTGGATGTTTACAATCCCTATGGATTGATTCCAAAGTTGTTTGATTTTATGATCCAAAATTCCTATCGGATGCACTTGAAAAACACTTTCTTGCTCCACCTTAATCACATTCCAATCAATAACATGATTAGCATCAGGTATATATTTCTTAAGAAATGATACACGGAATACATTATGTATAGACATAGATGCAGGCAATGCAAGCATATAAGCTACTGGTCCTATCCTCTCTAGGATTTGAAATGACCCACAATATCTAGCTGCCAACTTGGAACAATTTCCCAACTTCAGGGAACTTTTGTTGGCCTTTACCTTCAAGAAAACATGATCACCCACTTTAAATTCCCTATGAGTTCTTCCCTTATTCCTGTCTTGTGAAGCCTTTAAATTCAGTTTAATCTTCAGCACTTTATCTTCCATTTCTCTGAGAAACTTTGGCCCAACTACTGCTCTATCAGCTAGGTTTTCCCAGTTCATTGGCGTGTTGCATTTTCTGCCATAAAGTGCCTGAAATGGGCTCATCTTCAATGATGCCTGATACCCATTTTTGTAGGCAAATTCTACCAAGTGTAGATAATATTCCCATTGATATGGTTTGTCCATCATGTACATCCTTATCATATCCTCTATCACTTGGTTCAGCCTTTATGTTTTCCCATCAGATTCAGGATGATAAGATGTGCTAAAGTTCAGATTTGTTCTGAACCCTTTGAAAAACCCCTTCCATAACTTTGAGGTAAAATTTAGGTCTCTGGCAGACACAATTATCTTGGTTATTCCATGAAATTTTGCTACTTCCCTCATATAAATATCAACAACATTGGTTGCCTTGTGAGTAGAATTCATAGGAATGAAATGGGCATCTTTAGTAAGCTTTTCCACCACCACCATGATAGCATCATGGTGTTTGTTTGTTTTGGTCAATTTGGTGATGAAATCCATTGTCACCACTTCCCACTTCCACTCAGGAATGGGAAATGGTTGCAGAATCCCAATGGGGTGTCTATGCTCAACCTTGATCGTTTGACACTACAAGCATTTAGCAATGTATTAACAAATCTCTCTCTTCATGCCTGGCCAATAATATTGGCTCTTGACAACTGAAATTGTTTTTTGATATCCTAGGTTTCCAAGATAAGGTACATTATGCATCACTTTTAAAATCACACTCCTCAATTCAGGAGAATTGGGTACATAAATTATGTTCTTGTACATGATAATTCCATCAATTCCTAATTCATAATCTTCAACTGTCTGCTGCATTTTACCTTGTTGCAATTTTGTTACCAATTCCATGTACTGCAAATTAGCTTTTGTAGCCTCATAAATTCTAACTTTAAGATCAGTTTGATACATGATAATGGTTGTAGCATGCAATTCATGCACTCTCCTGCTGAGTGCATCAACCACTTTTTTGTCCTTTCCTTTGATGTGCTTAATATCAAAGTCATACTCACAGAGGAATTCCAACCATCTGCTTTTTGTAGCATTCAAAGTTGTTTGATAAAACAAATATTTCATACCATTATGGTTTGTCCTCGGCACAAACTTATTTCCCATGAGGTAGTGCTGCACTTATTCAAGGCATGCACTATGGCTGCCAACTCCAAATCATGAGTGGCATAGATCCTTTCATGCTCTTTCAATTTTCCAGACTCAAAACATATCACAAACCCATTCTGACTCAGGAATCCACCAATTTCTTCTTTGCACGCATCTGTGCAAACCACAAAATATTCATTTGGATCAACAATCCTCATAAATGTAGCACTAGTTAACAACTGCTTCAATTGTTGGAATATATTTCACACAATTTTCCATTGAAACTTCACCCCCTTCCTTTGCAAGGAAGTGATTGGGTGATCAATTCTCGAAAACCATGTAATGAATCTTATGTAGTATCCAGTTAGACCCTTGAAGGATCTGATTTCTGTCACATTATTAGGTTTTTTCCACCCTTTAATGGCCTCGATCTTTTCAGGGTCCACTGCTATTCCTTCTTCGGATATGATATGCCCCAAATAGTGAATTATGCTTTGATAAAATGAGCACTTTCTCAATTTTGCATACAACTGGTGCTCCCTTAGCACTTGTAACACCATCCTCAAATGATTCTCATGTTCTTCGTCTGACTTGGAATACACAAGGATGTCATCCAAAAATACAATGACAAACTTGTCTAAGTATTCTCGGAAAACACCATTCATCAAGCACATAAAAACAATTGGTGCATTTGATAACCCAAATGACACCGTTATGAATTCGTAGTGACCATACCTTGTATTGAAGGATGTCTTGATGATGTCTTCATCTATGATCTTTACTTGATGATATCCTAACTTGAGATAAATCTTGGAGAATATCCTTGCATCTTTTAACTGATCAAAGAGATCATCGATCCTTGGAAAAGGATACTTGTTCTTTATAGTTACCTTGTTCAACTGTCTGAAATTGATGCACAATATCAATGTCCCATCTTTCTTCTTCACAAACAAGACTGGGGCACCCCAAGGTGACACACTTTTGTGTATATACCCCTTCTTCAGAAGCTCTTCAAGCTGCATTTGCAACTCCTTTATCTATGGTGTACTCATTATGTAAGGTGTCTTTGATACTGGAGATTCTCCAGTCATAAAATTTATAGAGAAATCAATGTCTTGCTTTGGGAGTAGTCTTGGTATCTCCTTGAACACATCCTCAAAATATTTTAGAAGTTAGTGATCCTCCAGATTTGACACCTCATCCTTAGTTACTTCCTTCATATGAGCTACAAATAATTGGCATCCCTTTCTGTAACACTTCTTCAGCTGCATTACTGAGATATCTCGGACAGTAATTGCCCTAGGAATTCCTTGGAATTCTCTTGGGTTCCCTTCCTCATCCAGGCAAGTAAATTCCTTGTTATGATAGTCTAAGATGGCATGGTGTTGGTCCAACCAATCCATGCCAATTATAAATTCATATGAACCCAATCACAACATGTTCAAATATGCCTTAGTACTTATCCCATTCATGTCCACTAGACATTATTTAACCATCTCAACAAAATTTCTCTTGGCTCCTATAGCCCGCTGTACCAGCCAAGATTTCCCATGCTTGCTTCTTGGAAAAATCAATATTTCCACAAATTTAGGATGTATGTAACTAGGACCAGCTCTTGAGTCTATTAAAATAGTAAAGGCATGATTATTGATCATACCTTCAACTTCAATCATGTGTGATTGAAACTCATCTTGATTGTTTTCTAGGGCTACATATATCCTTGGTACACTTATACCCATGCCCTCCACTATTTTTTCTTGCTGTACATTGTGGAAAACTCTCACTTTTTCACCTTTGTGAGGAAAATATATATACTTATGGTATCCTTTACAACCCCAACATTGAATGGGTGTCTGCCTTGGCCTTTTCCCACCTACCTCAGCCATTCTATGCTCTCTAAAAGATGGTTTTCCTTGAGAATTGTTTATGAAAAATGGAGGCGTGTTCCCCTTCTGCCTTTGTTCCTTCTTAAACTTATTTTTGTCCTCCCAAGCCTTCTATAAAGTAGGATTTCCTTTTTGTTGATCATATAAACACTTTTCTCTCCTTATGGTTTATTCCAGAGTCTTGGGATCATCATATTGGGTTTTATCATTGATGAAAGATGGAATCCCACTCAAGTACCTTTGAATATTCATTGTCTCATCCTTGATGAAGGAGACATACTTCAACAACTCTAGAAATCTCCTTTCATATTCATTAATAGTCACACTTCCTAGTTTGAGTTCAAAGAACTCTTTGATCTTTTTATCATAATACCTCTTGGTCATGTATTTCTTCTCAAAATGCCTCTTGAATTCCTTCTATGTCACATTTCTCTCTCTGAGGTGTTGCACTTACACAAGATGATCTCACCACATGGATGGCTTTCCTTTCAGCTGATAGATGGAAAATCTTCCTTCTGCATGGGAAGAATATTTATGCAATTGGAAGTACTTCATCATGCCTAGAAACCATGTCTCAACATATTCATCCTTCTTGTGCTCTCCATAAAAAGTAGGAGGTTTGATATTATTCATTTCTCCTTTCGACTCATCCACCCCAGACTTCCTATGCTTCCTGAAAGGGTATGGACTTGAGCTACTGTGTGATCTCCTATGGAAATTCTTTTGGGAGTGATGGTGATGTCTGATACCACTCCTTGATATTCCTTTCTTCTCAACGGTCCCATGGCTTCCTGATTTGTTGGAGCCACTCTCCTTATCCAACTTCTTTTCAATTCTTTGCAGGATCTGAATTAAATTCATGTTGAAGTATTTCTCCTACTCCTTGGCCTTCATAAGCCTCTCATTATCATCCTTATGGCTCTGGACACCTGTCTGCAATTTTCTGATGGTCTCAACCAAATTTATGTCTTCCTTCTTTCCTCTTCCATGTGCATTGGAGTTGGTTCCTTCCAAACCCAATTGGAAATTCAACCATATGATTTCATCTTCTTGGATGTAGACTACCTATGTATCCTCCATCACTGTAAACTATGTTCTGAATCTAATCTGATAACTATTGATTCTGCAAAAAAATGTGCACCCAACAAAACTTTGTCAAGCTAACTGTTCTTGATAATTTCATGAAAACATGAACCATTCTGATTCATTAATATATATCAGACTTATTTTTTGTTGATTTACTAAGAAATTGATGGTTCATATACAATTTATGGGTGAACAATTATATTCTACTATTCAAGACCTTTCCAATGGTTGTTTCCATGCTCAATTCTGAGTTTTGAGCAGTAAGTTATGGATATTTGAAAAAATTGTCCCTTTCCTGTTCTTAAATTTTTTTGGGGGAACTAGCCCCTTTCCTTCAGCCCCCAAATTCATGTGACCATGGGTTGTGATCAAGCGCTAATTGTTAGGTGCTTATCTTGTGCTTCGATCCTCAGGGGCTCTAGAAATTTAGGGCTTCAAAGGATCTGCCTCCATTACTATACATTTTCCATGAACGTCGATTCTCTAAATACTAGAAGGACGTACCGATCAATGGTCCTTATTCCTTGTTTAGATCTACGGTGGATAGGAGTTGCGGGACTCTGGGATTTTACGGTTTCCAAAATACATCACAAAAAATCTCCCAGACCACAGAACTAGTGAACTTGTGAAGGATAGTAGATCTACGGTCCACATTCTCTACTTAGATATACAGTGGATAAGAGCCCTAGGATTCCAGGCTTCGGCGGTTTCCAAAACAATTCACCACCAATCTCCCAAAGTGCCGACCCACCATAGATCCCCTCTCTTGCCTCCACTTGTCATCTCCCAATCAATGATTGTGTTGGCACAAGGGTAGACCCAGGGTTAAACACTTCAACATTGCACCAAAAAAACCCTAATTACCAACCCTTTTGGCAACACCTGCGAAGCAGACAAAGTCTCACCCGAGGTAGAGGTAGGGGGGGTTACAGGACTCAAGTGTATGTAACCTAGATGGTACACATATCTGTGATTATAACACTTCAAAGTGTACCTAGTAACAACACACATTAATTCATTATCTTTATTCACATCGCAGGTCAAACCCTAAGTACAGATCAACACAGTAACTATGACAAAATATACATCGTACTCAACATCAAAATTTAGATCTAACACATTCAACATAGAAAAATCACTAAGCATTCATAGATCTATCTAACATTCATAATAATCAATGCACTAAGCATATCTACAACATAAATATCACAACACAAAGAAAACCATCAACACATGATATACGTGGTTCACCCCAGTGTGGGGCTACGTCCACCTACTACTTCTTCTTCTTTATTAGGCTTCAATCTCTTACATTCCTCTGATCCTATGCACTAAGACACAGAGCCAAGCTTCGCACTAGACAGGTGATATGCGCACTGTGCACTAGATCCACCTTCCCAAAATTAGGTCAAGGAACAGAGCCAACTCCTCTACTAAGCATAGAGCCTTACATACATAGACTGTTGCATAAAGAAACTCAGAACTACTTGCCTCTTGCACTTAGCCACTTATGCACTCAGCTACATGCTACTCTTCTACATTACATCCTTACATATTTATACTTTTGCAAAAAATCCTAATCATGGGTAAACCCATGGGCCAAAATCCCATAACCCATTACATAAACCCTAATGGACCCTTTGATGGGTCCACAAAACAAGTGATATCCTGTGATCTCAGCTCCGCTTGGGCGCACCATCTTCGACCAACCTGTCGATGTCCAAAAATTGGTCAGTCCCGACCAATATTTCCTTAAAACTTGGTCGAGGGCCAATAGGCCCCAAACACTCACCTGTGACTCATCCCGAGTCACTCATATTTAGGCAATGCTGCTTCGAAGGTCTCGAGCTTGGCTCAAGCTGCATCAAATTTATTCTTCACCACAACTTCCAACTCATCGAACTCCTGGATCATTTTATCTATAATAGGCCCTTCTAGGCATTGCTCCACTGTCGCAACCACTTGGTCCAATTGCGAGCCTTGTCCTTCGATCTCTTCAAACACCGCGCAGGCTTCCTCATGCACTGGTTGTAGCCTCTGTGTAAGTTCCATTACTTTATCTTGGATGGAAGTAATCTATTGTTAGGTCATGCATTGTTCTTGTGATCTCTTCATTCTCTCAACCATAGTGAGTGACTTCATCTGTGATTTAATTGTTAGTTCCTGCTGTTGCGCCTCATGTAGTTGTGATTCCAACTTCCTAAGCTCTGGGTATTCTGTGAGGCATTCATAGGTCTATGTGCTTCTGTTTATTATATTCTTGCATTCTGAGGCAAGTATTCTAATCCTTTCCAATGTGCTCTTAGTGGTTTCCTCCCTCTGGTCACACACTTCCTATGTAGTTCTAGGTACTTCTTGAAGCTCCAACTCTGTTACCATTTCTTGAAGCTGCTGGATGGCCTCAACAAGCTTCATCACTTGGACCTCAACTGCCTCATGTTCCTCTTGTGTTGAGCCTRGTATTGAGTGAAGTGATTTTCTCACTACTTCCTTAACTGCAGTCTTCTCTGCGAGTAGCTGGTCCTTTTCCCTCTGTATCTTCATCCTTTTCATTTTCATACATAACTACACAGTACCGCGCAACTCGTAGTTGCTCCAAGATMTACTCTTTATATTTCTTCARGGCTTCTATAGCCTTCTCTTTCTCCTCTTTTACTTGCTAAAATCGATCCTCCATTTCATATGCAAGTCTTCGAAGTTGGGTGGGTTCATCCCCCAAATATGCAATCTTTGACGAGGAAAGCGCAGTAGGGACTACGCGGATTGAACGAATAACTTCCTGTACTTCACTCAACTCCCTTTCTATCCTACCATATAGTTTGTCCTGCTTCACTCCATATCTCTACAGGATGTCCTCAGAAGCATCCTCCATTGCTCCATGTACTAGGCTTATATAATCTTCCGTGAGGGTGGCCTCCATCTTGGGTTTACTGGCGCGGGTCTTCTTTCTTGCTGAGGGTTTTTGCGAAGAACCCTTCCTCTTCTTATGTGTTTCTATCTCAATATGGGAGTCCTTCGGTGACATAACTTCGCCTTGTCCTTGATTTTCTCCTTCTTCCCCTCCTCCTTCTTGATTTACTTCGTCTCCTCCTCCTCCTGTGGGTGAGCCAGGCCCACTTTCCTCTGAGGTGTTGTCCTCTTCGTCAGTATCTATGTCTTTGACTTCCTCATTTTTCTTCTTATTCTTCGCGCTAGTCTGTCCATTATGCTCGACCCGAGTGACCAAGGGACTTTTGATGATGTTAGGGTCAGAGAGTTATGCATCATCGATCGGTACAAGGAACTCTGCTAGCCATTTATTGGTGATCTCCTCCATATCATCATCAGTCAGCTTATAGTAGGACTGTAATTTATCCTTTCTCTCATCCTTGAATGCAGTGATATAAATGAAATGTCTATTTGCGTGAAACTTAGCTAATGGTGTGTACTGGTGAAATCTTCACAGAGTCATGCGAGGGAACGATTCTATGGAAACCTTCAGCTACTGATAGTAGGCGTGGAACACTGCATTTGACTACCATTGCTTTGACATGTTGTTCATGTACCATAGAGTGGAGAACTTCATGGCCAATGGATCCAAAGGTTCAATCTCTAGGAAGGTAGCTCCTTCCAACATTTTCCAAGTGACAAATGCGATCAACACAAGAAACGAACTGAAATGGAACTTGTATCCTTGATCCTGCACTTCGTGACAGTATTTCTCGAGCTCATTGATGAGGTAGCTCTCCTAGTTCATTTGCATCCCCTCCATGCACTTCCCTGCAAGGTCCACCGTGAACCTGGTGACCTACATAGGGCGGTTCTTTTTTATGATATTTCCATCTATAAGTTGGCAAGTAAGGCACACTTTTCCATCCTAGATAGAGGCTACCTTGTAGCCTCACTTTCCCTTCTCAACTTCACCGTATGCCTCTTTTATGCATTGTGCTAAGGAGTGATATGAAGTATTCCCTGGGTACAACTATTGAGGGTTAGGTCCCTGCATGCTCAGTCCTGTGATCAGGTGGATCAATGCCAGATCGACAATAATGCGCCTGGAAAGCCACATATATCCTCCATGATAACATGACAAGAGGAGTTTAATGCACGCGTTAACCTCCTGATGTCGACCAAAGAGAGGGGTATTAATTATGTTCAGTATCGTAGACTATGCGAGCTCCTTAATCCATGACTGGGAGACAATGCAAGGCTTATTCCCAGTCATCTTCATCAAATATCTTTGTGGTGTGAGCATCGCGTAGTTCTTTCTGTCTCCAAGGTTGAAATCATTGTTCTTCAAGGATGAGGTCTATCCCAACTGGATTCCTTCTATGTGTATCCCCTTTGGGATGTACGCGGTCATCAATGTATACTCAAAGTCCCATGGAATTTTTTCATGGTTAACTGCGCCAACCAAAGGCAGGATGTAATCAGGTAAGATCGACGGGATCTTCTTCGCATTAGCCAGATCATCGCGATGATTACTTCGCTTCTCAATAGAAGGGTTAGTATGTTTCGAGCGACATTCCATCGAGGGGAAGCCTGCAGTCCCCTGGTCGACGATGCCTGTACTCCCTCGGACATATCTTTATCAGCCATAAACCTCTTCAGAACTTCTTCAACAGATTTCTCTATCTCAATGTGCTCGACCGACATTCTCACTGTTAACAAATAAGTCAGGGTAGGTGAATGGATAGTGGGGTAAAAAACATATGGTGAGGTATGATAGCATAGCTTGACACACACAATCACTTCGTTTCTTGTCTAAGATAATCACATGTAGCAAAAAGTGGTCCCGACGCAGCATCCGATGGGTTAAATAAGCAAGCGTCATAACGAATTCCTCCAATGGACAAGAATGCCTCAATCAATATGAATCAGTCCATTGTAGTGCAGTCTCAATGTCCCAAGCGTGGTTTGTTTTCCCATAAATGCGTTTCCTAGCCGTTCAGAGCATCTTTATAACGGTCAGGGTGCCTCCAATAGTCATATAGCTTTGCCATGGCGAAGTCCCATTCTACGCGGTCCTGCTGTTTTTGCGAGGTTTAGAGCCTGCAAGCCTACCTCCTGCGAAGTATTCTCTGGAACTTCATGTAGTTTTTCTAACTTGGCTTTCTTCTTATTGAGCTTCCTTGCCTTCTTTCCTATGATATGAGTCTCTGTATTCCTCTTTCCATTGTTATTCTTATCTTCTCTTAGCTTAGTATCTTCGCGCTGCTAATGTTCTTTCAAAGGGTTCAAAGGTAATACCTCTTTTCTTACTAACTCTAGGGTGGGTATTCTTCTTTATTGCGTAGATAGGTCCTTCAAACCTTCTTGTGTTCTTTCACCCTCAACAACTAATTCTCTTTTGTTTTGCTTCTTCGACTCAACTTCTCGTTCTTCCATCAGTTGATCTATTCTTCTAGCTATGAGATCCCTTAGTTCTTTCTTTTTATTTTCTGTAGCTTCTTCCTCTACTTTCCTTCTGATCTGATCCTCCTTGATCCAAGTCTTTCCTAACAAAAGAGGAAAAGGGGAGTTGTTCTCAACAAACCTAATAACTTCAAATTATTCTTGAGTCGATGTAACATGGATGATAACATGTACCTTAGTAACTCTTCCACATAGGATTATCATCTTTCCTTTGAACAAGCCTATTATTCCCAATGAAGGTACCACAGTAGGCTTCCCCAAAATTTCCCAAGTGATTTATGTCATAATATCCACTTGTGTCTCCCCATCCAGAACATAGTCTATGTCGAAGTCTCCTATTCTTGTATCTATCCGTTGTTTTTATTTCATGATATCGTATAAACTGACATCTTTGTGATCATCCATTACTTCTTTTAACTGTACTAATGTAGTCTGAACTTTCTCTGATTCTTTATGATCTTCTAACATGCTCTTATTTTCTTGACTCATATTCATTTGTTCAACTTTAGCAATCATCCTTGGACAGTTTTCAACTTCATGATAAAAATTTTTACAACATAGACAAATAGGACCTACACCAGGGAATTACTTAGCAAGATGTCCCGATCTTCTGCAGTTATAACATAATGTCAATCCTCTCTTTCTCTTGTAAGGTCCCCAACTTTTGTTGTACTCCACACTAGGATCACAATGTTGGACCTACAATCTGCAAGAATTCTTTCTAGGTTCCTGCATCCACTTATTAGTCCAAAAATTCTTTCTATGCATAGGAATAATATATCTTTCTCTAGTTCTATTAAATTTATTCAGATCAACTCTTTCTTCTAAATGTACCCTAGCTTTCAGACTAGGACAAAATATATCAAACATACCTAGATTCATGCTTCTGAAACAAAATTTTCCACTTATTTTACTCTATCAAAGCACAAAACTGTACCTTTTTCAAGATCTTACCTCTTTTTCCTTAGATCATGTTTCTTTCTTAGCATAGAGCTTCGCAAGTCAAGTAGAATACTGCACACTACAACAACAAATCTATGCACAAAGCTTCTCTTTTCTTTTAGTTCCCAACAATCATCAGGTCCCGACAATGGAACCATTTGTTGGCACAGGGGTAGACCTAGGGTTCAACGCTTCAACATCGCGAAGCAGGCGAAGTCTCACCTGAGGTAGAGGTGGGGGGGATTACAGGACTCAAGTGTCTGTAACCTAGCTGGGACACATATATGTGATTATAACACTTTGCATTGTACTTAGTAACAACACACATTAATTCATTATCTTTATTCACATCGAAGATCAAACCCTAATTACAAATTGACGCAGTAACTATGACGAAATATACATCATACTCAACATCAGAAGTTAGATCTAACACATTCAACATAGACAAAGCACTAAGCATTCATAGATCTATCTAACATTCATAATAATCAATGCACTAAGAATATCTAAAGCATAAATATCACAGCACAAAGAAAACCATAATCACATGATATACGTGGTCCACCCCAGTGTGGGGATACGTCCACCAACTGCTTCTTCTTCTTTATTAGGCTTCGATATCTTACATTCCTCTGCTCCTCTGCACTAAGCCACAAAGCCAAGCTTTGCACCAGACCGGTGATCTACACACTGTGCACCAGATCCACCTTCCCAAAATCAAGTCAAGGCACAGAGCCTTACATACACTGCCTGTTGCACAAATAAACTCAGAACTACTTGCCTCTTGCACTTAGCCACTTATGCACTCAGCTACATGCTACTCTTCTAAATTACATCCTTACATATTTATACTTTTACAAAAAGGCCTAATCATGGGTAAAACCATGGGACGACATCCCATAACCCATTACATAAACCCCAATGAACCCTTTTTGGGGTCCACAAAATAAGTGAGATCCCATGATCTCAGCTCCACCTAGGCCCTCCATCTTCGACTAGCCCGTCGATGTCCAAAAAGTGGTCAATCCCGACCAATGTTTCCTCAAAACTTGGTCGAGGGCTAACATTGAGATTAAATCCGGCCCTCTAGGAATTCTTGACTCACAATAATTATACAATGCAATCCCCTGGAGTACCACTCCTCCAGACTATGGAATCTAGTGCCACGTGTCCTCTATGATCAATGGTCACGATGGAATCCAGCCTTCGGGCCTCCAGAAATCCTTGACTACAACTACTTATTCTTTGAATTCTCTGGACCACGAGATCTACTGCCGTGTGTCCCCTCCTAATGAAATATGAGGATTTACTCCACTCTTCGGAGCTTCAGGGTTTTTTCTTTCCTCTTACTTCATTCCTTCTGAATTTCGAAGTGGATAACTCTTGGGGTCCACTTAGTACTGCACACCTAGGTGATACATGGTAGATTCCAAGAAGACATGTGGCCCAATCTAAGGGGTGCCACGTGTCAAGTTTTAACTGGAAAAATTACCCTTTCAAAAGAACATAGAACATGGACACATGGCACTCATATTGTGTCTCCACATCATCCTAGGTCACGTCATCAATCCACGTCACTTCAGAACTTCGAAGGTCTTAAAGTTCTTCCAACAACTTTTCCCCAAACGTCGAACTCCTGAACTACTTAACCTCCCATGGCCCATGAAGTACAACTGTCACCAATCAAAGTGGTGACATGTGGCCCCACCATCGAGTGACACATGTCATGTTCCAATCAGTCCTAAGTGCCTGTCAAAATTACAGAAATGAGTGACACATGGCAGACCTAGGTAGGTCCATGTCACCCTAGGTGATGTCATATTTCCATGTCATATCTGATACTTTGGGACTTCGACAATTTCCTATCTTCGACACTTTGTCAAAACTATTGAACTTTCAAAATTTTGATAAGGTCACATCACCTATGAGGTCATCATGTCACATCACTTTGGCACCCCGAGACTTTGGAAATTTCTTCACATTGACACTTTTTCAAAACCATCGAATTGTCGACTTTTGAACAAGTCAACGTCATCTCTGATGCTTCAAGACTTTGGTAATTCGATATATCTATTCTCATCTACTCACTTACAAAATCTCGAACTATTGACTGCTAATGACTGCTTCTTGTAGCTTTGGGACTTCGACGATTTCACTGTTGAACACCCACAAAACCCAAACTGCCAAAAACTGAAAATTGCTTAATCTGAGGGCACGTGTCCCTGGAAAATGGAAAGTCCAGATTAGTTCTAGACTTTGGGACTTCGATAGTTTTCTATGCTATATCTTTAAAACAGTCAGAGGGGTGAAATCTGAAGGACTTCTGTGCTTAAAATCTGTGCACCTTCTCCAGATCTAACGGTTGTGAGGGGATCTGCCTCCTTCCAACCAATCTAACGGCCCAAATTAAAATTTGCATCCCAATACCACATTTTTCATGGTTTATCAAAATGCTATAGCTCCTGAGCTTCTGAACACATCCAAGGTGTTCCCCCAACTCCCTCTTGGCACTTTGTACATCAAATCCCTATGGAATTTTTACTTCAAATTCCACATTTGTGGCCCATCCAGGTTCAGTGTTGAAACCATGGGCTCTGATACCAATTTGTAACGTCCCATTTCCAACTTGGTCGTGGGCATGCCACTACTTCAAACCCAAAATTATTTGAAAACCAAATTGTAACATACCCAACCACCCAGGAAAGGCAATACCACTTGAAAACTTTCATGCTCTGATACACACACACACACACAATGCAATTTAAATAGACATAAACATACTTCTCATACACATATTCAAGCAGAAGAAAAAATAAACACATGCATACAATATATACATGAAAATATGATAAACTTCAGACATGTACCTAAACACAACATTTAAACATAGCATGTAAAATTAACATAGATTTGGTAGTTATCTTTTTATGAGAAGACCATTGACTACATGCATACCTTCCATGAACCTCCCAGCCTTAGACCATGCTGCTCTGAGCTATCAGTAGTGGTTCACCCCTGATCTGGGACTAAACACCACCCAGGGCAAAGGAAATCCTAGGCTAGGATGAGACTATGGAAAGTTGGACAATGAAACATGAAGGATTCCCTCCAAGGATCCTACTTACGCCCACTGCTCACAGAATCTCATTCCTGACATGCCTATCTCACCCCGAGAATATACACCTTCATTTTTCCATAGTCCATCAACTTCTCCACTTCCCTTCCAGGGATTCAACAACAGGTCGGATCAATAATTCTCATATCTTTGTAGTTGTTGTTGGACTCCCTCCAGGAGAAATCACTTCCCAAACAATCTCTCTCACCTGGAGAGAGTTTCTCACAGGCCTGAAAACCCACTTCTTCAACCCATGAGACTAACAACCCTCCTCCTCAAACCACATGCCTGACAACCTGCTTCTTTTGTTCAGCTCTTATATCAACTAGGTAGCCACAGTAGTAAAATCAGGAAAGAAAAGAGATGACTCAACGATTACATAGGTTCACGATGGTAGAGGGTTCGAAAATGGCAGAAATAGATTGAATTCATGCTTCCTCAGTGTGTGAGGGAATGGGTGCATGCATGGGAAGGATGGAAATAATGGTCCCAATGGTCAGAGTGAACCCGTGAGGAAATAAATATGGAAAGAATGGATAGCGAACCCCCACAACGATGGAATTTCCAACATAAATTTGCATGAATTATGGATGACAATTGGCTCTCTAGGAACTCATTCCTCCCCACTTGGAGTTTGTTCCTCTCCCCCAAAGGAACTTAGGATAACAAGGTTTATTTTCCAAACTTTAGTAATTTAGGAAATATATTATAATATTCCCTTGTTTTAAGTCCTCAAGCTTAGCCCCTTTTTCTAGCCTCTCATCCCCCTTTCCTTCCTAGTGGAGCTTAGTACCCCATAACTCTTTCTTATTGGTCAGTCTACATTCAACGATGCATTTTTATTAATGATCTGCATAATTACATATACAAAAATCAGGCTCATTGTCCTTAACATCTAGGCTCTTTGGCCTAATAAACACATAAGCCTTATAGCTTATAAATACTTGGCTCACTAGCCTATAAACATCTTTAAACATCATTACAATTCAACAGGCCATCGACCTTGGGGTATTACACCTTTGATTTTGTGTCAAACTTGAAGGTATCTCTCTTCTGAATTCGCTTTGAGGTGTAGCATTGGCTTCTTGGTGTCTTCCTTGTTTCGATCTTCTAAAAAAATCATTTCTTTGTGAAAGTTTTTGACGTGGATCTTGGCTTTCACCCTTTGAAAATGAAGAACTTACATCATGCTTATTAGAAGTGCCAACTTTAGAGTGTGTAGTATTCGCGTTTTATCCAAGCCCTGATTTATCATTTGGTGATCTTTGACTATCTAGGATTTCATCCAATATTAATGAGTTGTTCATGAACTTGTTTGAATTCTCATCTTTCCTTCTGAGATCAAATACTTATGCTTCCATTTTATGGAATGGTTCTTCTTTTTCATTTACCTGATTCTTCAATAGTTCCTCTATCCTTTTGGCTTCATCCAGTTGGGTCCTCATATTGAAATTGATTTATCTTGTTTCTTTAATCTCTTTGAGGATTTTTCTAAGCTCATCATCTACCTTTTTATTTTCATCTACTTGACTAATTATTTTAGTCTTTAGTCTCTTGATCTCTTCTTCCTTTTCTTCTAATTGAGTCTTTTTCTTAGTTTCACTTTCTTCTTGTTTCTTGAGCATTGGTTTTAGTTCCATGGTGTGCCTTT
Organism: Picea engelmannii; assembly: GCA_009831015.1. Lineage (NCBI taxonomy): Eukaryota > Viridiplantae > Streptophyta > Pinopsida > Pinales > Pinaceae > Picea > Picea engelmannii. Next base: position 262,066 of record ML778281.1, read on the forward strand.
GGTACTTTTCTAGGGCTGCCTTAGTGAATCTTTCAATATACTCAAAAACATTTGAATCATACTCTGTTTCATTGCTAACTTCTTCTAAAAAATATAGAAATTTTTCCTTAAGCTTCAAAATATATTTCTCTTCATTTGTAAGATAATTGTTAGTTGATTATACATAAACTTCTTCTATTTCATATAATCTTCTTCTTTATTTGCAGGATAACATTCAACATCATTACATTTAGAATTATTGCAATATTTTGGAGAGTCTTTACCTTCATTGATGACTGAGTCTTGATATGCCTTCTCTAGCTTCAACCATTTGTCCTTGGCAGAGGTACATTGTCCTATGATTTATTTGATAGAACTTGAGAGTCCATTTAAGATGGTCTTGAATGCCAATGCATTATTCTTCTTTGCTTCCTTTTAAGCTGCAAATTTTGACTGATTCTTAGAGATAACTGATCTAGCAACAATTGTGTCCCAAACACTTGGTCCTTTTGACTTCAAATACCCTTTCATTTTTATTCTCCATGGAAAGTGATATGTCTCATCAAAGAATGGAACTTCATCTACATGTTCATCTATTTGTGCGTCCATGGATCTCCTTCAATCTTGTAAGGCTTATAGTGAAGGCCTGCTCTTATACCAATTGTTGGACACAGTGACAACATTGAGAGGGGCCCGAATTAATGTGTGGCTCTTTTATGCTTCTTTCAAAAATTTAGTTAGCAATCAGTTCAAACATTTATTCATTCATTATTAGCTACTTGCATATATCAACAACATTCATCAATAATAAATAACTATGAACCATCATCACAATGAAAATAATGAGCACCAGATATATGTGTAATATTTTTGTATTATGTTGTTACATGAGGCTAAAATATCCAAGGTTTATCAGCACCAACTAAAAAAGAGCACCAACTCCAAGAGAGTACCAAATCTCAATACAAGACCCATCCTACAGATCTCAGTACCAACTGACATGTGAGGAATCCAACCCTCAAGTGCAAGACCTAACTTGTAGACATAAAACAATATGTCATGTATTTTCTAAAGGTCCATGACCTGTATATGCTGCAACATGCGTATGTACGTGACATGTCTTCTTTGTAGCCTGCATATGTACGTGACATGTCCTCTACTAGCATGCGTACACCCTCATAAAAATAGGGTTACTAGTTTTCTGCAACTATGAAACTTTGTTTCCTCTGCCACATCCACCTATAACCTATCACTCCATCCAACCTGTGCCATATGTACCATGTCATCAGTGAAGCATCTCCAACAACCTATGCATGTCCCTCATGCATACATCATCATACAACATAGATATCCCTCAACCATATCAGAATTGTACCATACATAAGAATGTTGCTTACTCAACCAACCAACCAACATATACCATATCCAAATCTCACAAAAAACATACCGATAATGCTTCAAGAATTCACCTTACCATAAGAAGATACAAGCATAAAAACAAACATGTAACCATACCATAACTTTTGTATATGATTTGAACTTGTAGAATGCTAACCTTGGAGCTTGCTTCAAACTTCAAGGACCTAGCACCAACATCTACTCATGTTTTCATGACCTTTTCAGTTGTGCATGACTTCCTCTTTTACAACCCATTTGTGTATGCTACCTCCTCCATTGCAGCTCATGTATGTACACTACCTCATCCACTGCAGTCTGTGTACATCTCAAAAACTAGTGTTTTTCTAAAACTTTGATATTTTCCCCATCGACCCTCCTTTTCTACCTTAGGCTTGTGTAAATTCATATGTATCAATGTGTACCTGCAATGAACCTTTCACAAAATAACATATATTCAATATGATCAAAATTTATTTTGATAAGAGACCCTTTCTCTCTAATTTATACTCTCCAAGTAGCTTCCTCTAGGGGTTATCTTCTAACCAACTTCTTTCTTTTAGGGCTAACTCACTTCTAACTACTTTGTCCACTTACAACCACTTTATCCACAAAAAGTAAATTCACCACTTCTAGTTGCAACTACTTTATTTTAAATTATTTTCTTATTACAAAAACTTAACCCATGATTAACTCCTAGTTGCAACCATTTTGAGTAGTCAACTTCTTCTTGGAGATTTTAGAATAATTTTACTTCTTTGACCTTCTAGGGGTTTCTAGATAATTCATGAGGGTTATCCAACTTCACAAGGCCATATCTCCCTAACCGTGAGGAACCATGTGACGTACCATAGATCACTGGAAATGGCACGAAATGTATTATCCATCTAGAATAGTCTCACCTGCAAATTCACCGATCTCCATTACATTATTCCTCAACCAAACGTGAGTTCCTTAACCATACTTCTAGGACTACCCAACCACTTAACCATTTGGACTTGCAAAGCATCTTCCTGTGAGGGATTTCACCATAAGGGGACCACTTTGAAGTTCATAAATTTGGTACTTCCTATCAACCATGACATGACATCAATTCTACAACTTCCTATGATATCAACCTTGACATCCATGACAACAAATCACTATGACACCACTTGAAATCAACCCTTTGACATCAATGAAAACATAGTACAACACTATTCTGGAATAGATATCTAGAGTCATATGAGTACCTATAGGCTTTCAGTCATCAGTGCAAGGTTATCCCACCATCGATAGTTGGGAATACATCAATGACCCCTGATCAATGGATTCTTTAGTGTTTGACCTCAACACCCTTATTCACACTTGTTGAATGTACTCAGTGCCTTGACGCCTACGTTCATTACCGGTGGGTTGTCTCACATTTGTTAACAATATACCTCAATGAATGGTAATCAAATGAATTCTCTTTGTGTTTGAATTCAACTCCTTTATTCACATAATGTAGACTTGCACCTTCAGTGGATAGTGTAGAAGACCTCTAGTTTATAGTAGAAGCAACCCATATTTGTTGTTGTCTTTCATTGGACCAGTACCTATATGGCTTCAATGATCATGGAAGGTCAAATTGTACTCCATTGTATACATATATCTTTGGTTTATTTTAAGACTAGACTCCACTGTGTCTTGTTCGTGACTATGATAGACTATGAAATATGTCCACTTTGTATTTCCTATTCATGGCCCTGAACAACTATTTGATATATATCCACATGGATCTGTAGTGTAATTATTATTGGTAGCCATGTGTATAGAGTCAATATGAATTGTAATATTCACATGGGTAACTAGTTCTTCCAACTGAGTCTTCATTACTCCACTTATGGGAATTATAATGTATTTCGACCATCACAAATACTCCACTGAAATCACACATTAGGGGGCATCTCTTATAGAAAATTTTGCCAAACTCCATGCATATTGATTTGATGGCCTTCCATTTCCCTCACTGGACTCAAATCCCCTATATTTCTCACTCCAGAGTCAAAAATACAAATTTTTGTCCACATACGCCAGCCACAGTTAGAAAACTCATGTATATGTAGGTTGCTCCATTACAACTTGTGTACATTGGGTTTTGTGTTAAAAAATTAAAAATATGTAGAGTTTCCATGACATGTCATGAGATCCATGATCCTTTACCTTCCATATACTGGAAACTCTCCGATTCGACCCTTCAATTCAGTTTGAAGGCTATAAATTGGCCATATACAAGCCTTGAAAAAAGAATTCATCATTGAGAGAAAATACACTCTGGAGAAATTTCACCTCACATTGAGTCTGCATCCCTTTGTCCTTGAATGTCTGAACTTCTTGTGTTCATCCCCCAAGCTCTTCCTATCTTGAGATGGAGAACCTCATTGACTCCTAATACCTTCGAGATTTCCTTTGTGAAGGATTGAAGTGGTGTAGGCCCAACTGGAGGGACTTAGTTTCTTGGTTCTGATATGTGTCATTACAGAAGTTTGTCACCTATGTACTTCTATTGAATACATTAATATAAATAATCTTTTCTTGTCCAATTATATGTCACAAATATTTGTATTAATTTCCACGGGCGTATTGTTTATGCATGTTAATGTATTATGCTAGTTTATATGCTAACATTCTATATAATTTCCACATGATTTTGTATCTTGGATGTTGAGGACAAGTTGCAGGTATAAATATTTTGATCGTGATCTCAACCATGGTCTTCTTCAGACGTCCATAAGAGGCATTCTTCTAGAATTCTCTTGTTATCATTTTCATTTATCTAGAATAATTGAGATTAGATTTGATTTCTGGTTGTCATTTCATATGGTTTGGTTTCCCCCTAGCCATAGAGATATTTTCCTCGTAACACCTGGTCAGATAGAGAGTTATTCAAAGAGGCTTGGAAATAAGGGTTTCTAGGTCAAGAACCAGCATAGAAGAGGAGGTTTATGGGCTTGTAGACATGGCTGCGTGTTGGAGCAGGAAATTTTGGGAGTTAAGCACAATAAGTGAGGCAAAATGGACCAAATAAAACAACACATGCTAGAAAATAAGGAATACCAGTGCGACAAAGGGCAAAGGAAGTAGCGCACCAGGAAAGATGGACTATCAACACAATGAACAGTTGGATCGAAGACCAACCATGTGGAAGGAAGTTAGAAAGTGGAAAAGTTGAGTTCACTTAGAATTAAGGTTTTGAAGTCATAATGTAAGGGCTTTAACCCATGTTGTACTATAAATAAAGGATGTAAGAGGCATCTAGATTTAGTCAATGTATGAGTAACCATGGTGTAGAATCTACTTGTGGAGCATCATTTTGCATATGAGTTGAAGGATTTGTATTGTTGAGAGATGGAGAGCTCAGATGGATTCAATGTTGAGATGTAACCGAGGGTCAGGTTGCAAGCCGTGGATCTTGGTGTGACATTGGTCAAACTCACATGCACCATTCATAACTTCTGATGTAATCCACGTAACATTATTTCGATGGAGAATAAGAAATAAGAAGAAGATCTTTATGGACATAGCCCAGAGTGGTGAACCATGGTAAAATGGTGTCTTTATGTGTTATGTGTTCTTTTTACATGCTTTATAATGAATGAATGGTTAGATGAATGCATCTGTTAGGGTTTATTTCCAACATGCACTAGTATAAAGAATGTTGTTGAATGGATAGAATGATAGATATGATCAATGTTATGGTATGAATGCATGTTAAAGTAGAACAATAGTAAAAATAACATCCACAATCCCTTCCATGAATGCAGACATCTACGTCCTAAAGTCTCCCATAAACCATTTCATATGAGACTGTGTTATGCACTCTGTGTGTGGTGTAGCCTTCTGGTTTATAGGAAGGGTCGATGGTGAGAAGGGTTTTGTTGGAGAACTAAGTTATAACTCGGGTCATCCCATACATCCAAAAAATGGTTATGTTGTCGGATGGAACTTAGAAGGGAAAAATGGAAGGGGTTTGGTAAAGAAGATGCAATGGTATAAAGGGATGTTCAGGCCATGGAATCCTACGAAGAAAAATATTGAAAGATGGTTGGAGATAACGAAACTATAGTTCGCGCAGAAAGATAATAAGGGTTCTAGGTACACACCATGCTAGTATTTGTAGAGGTATGTGTTTACTAATTTGCAAGAAGCATATTTTTGTTATTTTCCAAAATTATTACATGAGTGGATATTTAGGTTGAAATATACACATATGACTAATCGGATCAGGCTATTATAGTGAATTGATGAAAATATTGTGTGATTGGAAAGGGTTAATAACAAATTTAAACGCGCAATGGAATTCTGGCTAGACAATATTACTATGGGATTTATCATTGAGTTTTCATTCGATACAATGAATTCATATACTACTGTAGATCAAGATTTATTGAGGGGACCCAGTGGGAGGTACATCAGGTCACTCTACACATCGATCAATATCTGATTACATGATAAAGGCATGATGACTATGGAATCCGAAAGCTAGATCACTCTCCATTCATGGGGGAGTTGGGGGGAGCATTAAGGAAGATCTGATAAATGGAAAAGGCTCTAGAGAGTAGCCAGAAGAAGGAAGTAATGGACCCCATCATGATGGATGATGAACATACCAGATAAATCATAAGGAAAGAAAGTGTGACATGTAGCGGCCGACCCTACCAGTATATGATGAATAGTAAGAAGAGGGTCATAGATGAGCGAGAGGGATTGGACAACGATGAGGAAGAGGTAGAGGATCTTTGCACCACATGGCATATTGAGGATATATTGTGTTCCACATATGAGAGGAAAACCATAGGTCATGGGTCTGGTGTAGAAGAAGGATCTCCATTCCATATCTAAATTAGTGTGGAACCCACAACCCCATGTGCGAATAAGACATATGAAAAAGAAAAACCAGTTAACCAACAAATGAATACTGGTAGAAGAATTTTTACAAGACGTGGGTCAAGTAGCAAAAGTGCAAGTTCAACAAGTATAAATCAAGTATCTACACTGTGCAGAGGTGGTATTTCAAAAAGTTTCACAATGGTAGGACAAGATCCAACTATTAGGTTACTATAATTTCAAGGGGATGGATTAGATGATCTAGAAAAGAATTTGTTTACTAGTGAGAATATATGGGTAGAAAAGAAGATTACAAATGAAGATGCAAAGGTTGCACAATTGGAAATCACATTCAAAGACTGCGCAGTAGACTGATACATGGGTCTTGCAACAAATAATCCATCAAGAATTCCTACAACTGTAGCAGAGGTGAAGAGGTAGTTAATAAATGAATTTGAGAAACTGAGCTCAGAAGACCAGTTTATGAATGAAATGATAGAGATTAAGAAGAAACCAAAACGACCAATCTATGAAGTGGACTAGAAGTTCAAGCGGCTAAAAGGTAAGTTAAATTACACTATTACTGATACACAACATAGAAGTTTGTTTGTTAATTCTCTATTTCCACACTTGAAGTATCCTTTGAGACAACGGAAATTGCAGATCCAAGTTGAGGCTTTGAAAGAAAAATTGTAGTTTGAAGAAAATAAATACAAGCATACAGATCCAATTGTGGAAGAGTTGAAGCAATATATGAAGAACTTAACATTCCTTTTGAATCAAAACAAAGGAAATAATAAAAGAGAATATGTATGGTGTACAATGTGTAGGACATAAGGCCATCAAAAGAATGAATATCCATTATTTGTGCAGTATATTGGAGTGGGTATGCAAAACCCTTTAGCTTCAAGACGACCATGGTGTGATATTTTCAAAACACATGGGCATGATCCCTATCATTGCCCCCTGATGAAAAAGTATCAGACATGAAGACAAGGACCATAGAACCTTGGAGATGATGAAAGAAAGGATTGCAGATACACACAGGGTGTAGGTTGAATATGTAATAGGACAATATGTGCAGGAGCCATGATATAACAACGCACAACAACCACATGATAATCTCACACAATAGTTTCAAGAAAAACCATAGTATAACAATGCAAAACAGTTTGGAGCACCACTGTAGTAGTGCACAACACCACCACAGTACAATAACATGCAACCAAAGTATAATTAGGGACCTTAGTATAATACATCGTGTAGAGATAATTAAGGAAATAGAGGAGGATTCACAGGAGGAAGTCATGGAGGAAGAGGATTTGGTGGAGGTTGAGGACCAATAGTTCATCATAATTGTCAGAAACCAAGGAACTAGATGCAAAATACTTCCCACAACCACCTGTGACATGTATGCATTATTTCACACCAAACCATGAAACAAAAGACTTCCCAACACTTTTGATAAAGATACAAGACAAGAGGAACCAGACCAATCAGAATGTGCAATGGATCAGGGTGGAAAAAAGAGAAGAGGATGGCAAGAATATTAACATAGTTACTAGAGGTGGAGCTAATATAGGAGAAGATGCAGCCAAGAAGGATTAGGACCAGTACCAGTGGGTTTGGAAGAACACGACACCTGAAAAAAAGTATGATGTGCGTAAAGAAAAATAGATATTCAAAGAGGCTAGGCAGGAGATTCTAAAAGAAAATATTGCATCTACCTTGGGGAAAAAAATAGAAGATGAGATACCAGTATATGAAATGCCTTAATTATTTGATCATACCAATCAAGATAAGTATTCAGAACAATTAAGTAACTTAAGAAATTTTTTGTGGTCATGTGTAAAATTGTTGAATGATAAAAATTCCTTACAAGTAGTGCACAATTGTTAGAAAAGTGTAATTCTGGGGAAGAAGGGGTGAAAGGAGTAAATAAAGTCCTTAAGAAGAGAAGAACAAGTAGGGACAAATGGAAAAGGAATCAACGTGTGCCAGAAAAGAAGGAATACCAATGTGACAAAGGGAAAATGAAGCAGTGCGCCCGAAAAGAAGGAAGATCAACGAAAGGAATGGTTGGATCGAAGACCAACCACGTGGAAGGAAGTTAGAAAGTGGACACGTGGATTTCACTTAGAATTAAGGTTTTTTATTCATAATGTAAGGGTTTTAACCCATGTTTTAGTATAAATAAAGGACGTAAGAGGTAGCTAGAGTCAGTCAATGTATGAATAACAATAGTGTAGAATCTACTTGTGGAGGATTTTTTGCATATGAGTCGAAGTATTTGTATTATTGAAAGTTGTGGAGATCATATGGAGTCAATGTTGAGATGAAACTAAGGGCCAGGTCACAATTTGTGGATCTTGGTGTGATTTTGGTGAGCCTCACATGCACCATTCATAACTTCTAGTGTAATGCATGCAACGCTATTTCAATGGAGAATAAAAAATAAGCAGAATATCTTTGTGGACGTAGCCCAGGGGGTGAACCATGGTAAAATGGTGTCTTTATGTGTGATGTGCTATTTTTACATGCTTTATAATGAATGAATGGTTATATGAATGCATCTGTTAGGGTTTATTTACAATGCGTGCTAGTATAATGAATGTTGTTGAATGGATAGAATGGTAGATCTGATGAATGTTATGGTAAGAATACATTTTAAAGTAGAACAATAGTAAAAAGAAAATTCCAAATCCCTTCCATGAATGTAGACATCTACATCTTGTAGTCACCCATAAACCATCTTGGGTGAGACTTTGTTGTGCACTTTGTGTGTGGTGTAGCCTTTTGGTTTACTAGAAGGGTTAATGGTGAAAAAGGTTTTGTTGGAGAACTAAGGTAGAACCTGGGTCAACCCATACATCCAACACTAGGATTATCCAATCATTTTTTTTCTTTGATCTTCACTTACTAATTACCTTTATCCTTAGACCAAATTCTCTATTTAAGGCATATCTTGTTGGTTAGAGATGGTTGATTACGGGTAAAAGTGGTTAGACAACTAACCAAACCTGTAACTTAACTTTTAATTAGGCAAACATATTTTTTTTCAACGTTTATTAACATTCACATGACTTTCCTTTGGGAAATCCACGTATACATGTGCTGCATAACTGCTAGGGTGTGTACAAGTTCCAAAAAAGTGTTTTTTAGAAGATATCAAGGAGGTATGGGGAAAAGGTGTCTGCAAGCAGGATAGGGACTAGGTCAATAATTTAATACTTCTAGGCCGAATCCCAATTGTAAATGTACATATAGGCTAGTGAGAGAGTATATTTTGGGCCAGAGTGCCTTTGTATATATGTTTTTAGGCCAAAGTGCTTGCGTGGTTAATATGATGTAGAAATAGATGCAAAAAGGCCAATGAGCCTATCATGTAATATGTAATTGCACTCGGATTATTAATGAAATACATCACTGCTGCAGACCAACAAAAAAAGAGAGTATGGAGGGATAGAAATTCATTAGAATGGAGAGGGGGCTAAGAGACTAGGAAGAGGGGATAAGGAAAGGGGGATTAATCCCAAGGGAATATTATATTAATATTTCCTAAAGTATAATTTATATGATATTTTATCCTAAGTCCTAAGGATGGGGGAAAATATCATCCATGTTGGTTGTGGAGCCT
>ML778281.1:272024-306536 GCA_009831015.1 Picea engelmannii
GAGCAATAAGTATGCAATGCAGTTAAAACTTGAACACAAAAGTATGGGATCCCCATGGGAAAATAGACATAATAATATTGAGAAGAATATGAGGTTTCAGCGCAATGTCTTGGCAGGACTAACAAGACTCCCGATCCTAAGAAAATATTTAGCATGGGCACCAAAATACAAGGCAAGGTGCTCTCTAGGATGCCCATGATGGTAGGATCTATTGGGCTCTTCTTTTGTCATATTTCTCCACACAATAAATTTGTTATTCTTCAACTATTTCCCACATTTTGTCAATAATACACACCATAAAACTTCATTACATACCTTTATTCATACCCTGTGGTTAATACATTGTTTTTATATCATTTTAGTATTTAAAGATAAGTATATCATAGTTTTTCTAATGATGGTTAATTTCAAGAATTGTTTCAGCTAAAGTAACCAAGTTCTTTTTCCATCAATTCACTTTCAGTACCTGAAATCATTCATTGGCATACTTCCACATCTCCAATTGAAAAATGGCCAAAAGGGTTTTGAATATCAAGATACAAACATGGTGTGTATCCCTTGGTTCGTTCCCAAGTCACACATGATAGTCTCCAGTTGTGGCCAAGGGTTTTTCAGTAGAAAATGTGCCAATTAGTAGAAATTAACTTCCGATGTGATTTTTGGGAAAATGAAGATGAATCACAAAATTCTAGAACATGGGTTTTGTGCAGGTGGTCCAAATTGAGAACTAGGTGGAAAAATATTTGAAATCAGATGTGGTTAAGAAGTTATGGAGGTTTTTACAAACTTGGTTTGCCCAGATTTATGTTGTAGCCCATTTTCAAGTTATTTAACAAATTAATTTGAAATCATTGATTCGATGCTCCATAGGAAGGTTCCAAAAATAACATATGGATCAAAATTGATTTGATAAATTCTCCATGTTTTCTAAGTTTGTCCTAGCGGATTATGTGAAACCAAAGATAGTTGATCTGATTGTTACCTTCACTATTTTGGATACTCTAGTTTACGAGAGCACAGGGGATGTCCTCATCTCTTTGTTTAGGGTTTATTCTATATATGTAGATCTTTGTTGTAATGTAGGGGGGGCAAGAATGTGACTGTCAAGTGTATTTATAAGAACTCTCATGATTTTTTGATTCATTGTTATTCAAATGTGATGTATTTAGGCACATGCTATGACTTGAACGTTTTTTTTAAATACAAAATACTAGTTCCAATCAAGAATATTCTTCTAATCTCATTGTTGTAAGTAACCTATCTTGCTACCTAGTTGGAAAGGGACCGCCAACCTAGGATGCATAGTTTATTTCGTATTTTGTTAGTTTAGTTTTTCTTTCAGTTATATTTTATAATAATTAGATTATGTTTTGTAGTGTTAGATGTAGATTTTATATTTTGACTTATATCACGTTGTTAATAATAATTGTATAACTCATATTGCCTTTAGAAAGACTAACATTTCATTCAATTCTCATTTATGATTCATTATCATTTTCAGTCAGTTTGATGTTGTATATGTTGTTTTCCTTTTGAAATAATACCATTCCAAGGATTCTAGTTTGTTACGGTGATTGGGACTCTTGAGAGCTGAACTTATCATTGTGAGAGTACATGAATACTTAGGTGGAAGATAGTACCTTGAGCCTTGCTTAGGTGTATCTCTTAATAGGTCAATACCTGATTCTGATTTGATTCTTTTGTCATTTTATTTTGAATGAATGCATATCTTAAAATTAAGGAAAAGTATCTCTATGAGTCATAATTGCATAGAGACAAGTACACTGAATGAAAATGTACATTACCACCAAGGACTTGTCATACTTAACATAACAATTTGCATTTTTATTTTATGAGGTTACAGAGTTTATCATTTTCCTTTCTAAGCTAATAATTCCAATATTTGATTAGTAACACTTTGTAAGAGTTCAACTCTGTTGATTGATTGATTTAGGTGATAACTTGAATGGTATGCATTCTCATAAAAGTTAGATTGCGATAATTAGAACCCATTCAATTTGGCACGTTAATCATATCTCAAGGTATGTTGGTTTAACTACTTTCTTTTATTGTCTGAGTTATTTACCCAGGGTTCATGTCTTTCAGGTTTTCAACAAAGCCTCTAAAACTATCGGCCCTCCTAGTAGACCAGAAGGCAACATAGTACAAAGAGTGCACTGCGCAGTCTCACCCGAGATAGATTTAAATGGGTGGCTATAAGACTGAGGTGTTTACAGCCTAGGATTGAGTATGAGATACATGATTTTTAATATGATCCGTCTACTATGAATTATGACTTCAATCTACTAGTACTCACGGGGTTGCATCTATCCTTCACAGTTATTTCCCGAACAACACAATCGTATTCCATAACAATGCATTAACTCATTTATTAAGTATAACCATTAACTATTGAAAGAAAATAAAGATATACATGCATTCATCACATTACATAGATATTACCGTGTTTCACCCCCTCCTAGGCTACGTCCACAAATATTTGTCTCTTGGATCTTTTATTATGGAAGTTCTACATCTCCAGCATCACGCGCTTACAATTCCCTCTGATGGGTAAGATCTGTATGAGGCGAACTAGATCGCACCAGGCTCCACAGCCTGTGATCTAATCCTTATATCTTCCTACTATCCTCTGTTCTTAGCTCAACAACCTACAAAATTGTTCCATAACCATATTTCATAACACATTAACCCGTATCTAGCTACGATAGATTATTACAAAAGTTGAACAAATACACAAGAGAATCAACCTCTCTATGATACCTGTGTATCTCTATTTATATATATCAGGCTCTTCAACCATTTATAATGTATTAACAAAACCCTAACCCTTAGGTTTTCCTCCCCTGCACACATGTTGTTCTTCCTCCAGCTATCATTTTCCTTGTGCACGCTTTCTTGCATGCGTGCATGCTGTGTTACCTTCCAACTATTACTTATGTTTCTGCATGCTTTCTTTCCCACGATAATCCTTCTTTCCACTTTGGATTAGTGCCAACAGGCCCCCAACACTAACATGTGACTCGTCTCGAGTCACCTAATCCTTCTGAGGTTCTTCGGTCTCCTTGGTGATCATCTGGAACTTTTCCTTGAGCTCTGTTGCTTTTGTCAGTGCCTGCGTGATCTTCTCCTTGATGGTGTCTACTACCTAAACTACTACTTCATCGCTCAACAATCCTGCACATTCAGTCTGAGTCTGTGCTATCTGCATTTTAGATTCTTCTGCATGTGCGAGTATTTCTGCTACCCATTCTTGTAGTGGCTCCATTTGAGCCTGATGCTCCTGTTTCTGTGTTTGCGCAGTGATAAGTTATGCCTGCATCTTCTTCATCTCCTACGTCCCTTTGACTCATTCTGGGATTGGTGTGGTCTTCTGCCTCTATTTGAGTTCTTGGATCATTGTATTTATACTTTCCTCTTCCTTGTCTCGACGTTGGACCATGGATCCTCCTCCAACCTTGTCCAAAGTTGCACTGCTTTATTGAGAAATTCAGATGCTATACTAACTTGTTGTTCCATCTCCTGTAGCTACGTTGTTGCTTCCTGCTTCCTTTGCTCCTTCACTGTCGGTGGAGTGGTTGGTGTGAGATGTTCATAGAGATTATTGATCTTTTTCTGATATTATCAATCTCCTTCATTCCCTTGCATGGTGCTTGGGATTTTCTCAAAAATTCCTCCCACTCTTCGTTCCAGTTCAGTCCTGCATTCTTTTTCCAACGCCTTTTTCTTCTTTATTGCTTGTTGTAGCTTGACTAAGTTTTTATGTGCATGAGACTTTACCTCGTGGTCAACGCTAACCTACAATTTTTGTAGTTACTTTGATGGAATCTATGTCAAGACCAATTGGATGTGGTCCAAATCCTTCAGGGGTGTTTTCCCCATGATTTCATCCATGCGTAACATGCTACGTTTGATGTAAATCGTTATGTGCGTGTGGCATGCAGTGGACTAGGTCTTGTTCTTCTAACTCCACTCTTTCTCTGGTCTATATTATCGGTGGCTTGATGCCTCTGCTTTTGCTTGTTGTCTGTGCTTCCCCAAATTTCTTAAGGAACTATCCTGTTTATGCCGGCTCGTTTTGTAGTTTATCTCTGTGATGCGCTGCATGATCGAAATATTTTGCTAAGAAATCCTGGACCATTCTGGCGATCATTTCCCCATAGTCCTTCATGATCGTATAGTCTGGTGATTCTCATTACGCCTTTGATTTCTTGAGCACACCTCCTTCCTGCGTGACTGGTCTCTTATTTCCCCTGTTTCCTATGTGATGGGGCTTGAGGCGGTCTTTTGCACTCCCTTAGCTTGTTTCGCATGTTCGTTGGTCAACTGTGTAGTCTCTTTCTTCCCTTTCTGGTTCCCTATCTTCTTGGACCGCTGCCTGAGTCATCTTGCCTTGGACCATTTGTGGTTTCTTGGGCACTTGGATTTCCAGAGGCTGTGTTTCCACCTGTTCCGCCTCTCCTTCTGTTGTTGTTTCCGGTACTTCCCATGTAATGGTTGGGATCCTCCATTCGTCGAGCCATTCACTGATGACCATGTCAATATCTCCCTCTGTGATGAAGTAGTGCATTTGTAGCCACTATTTATCTGGATCCCTCCTTGGTTGTATCCACATTGTTTGTCTTGTGGCCCAGAAATTGGCGATGTCCGCATATCGCACGATAGACTTTGGTGTTATTCTCCATGATCAACTGAGAGCTTCCTGTATATCCCGTAGATATGATTCCTTTCTCCCTCTTTTGCTAGGCCTGCAGCCCAGATATCAGTAAGAGGTATCTCGCTCCCGCTGGCTGTGGTTTGGTACAAAAGACCACATACCCTGGTTCTCACCATCCCATGAAGGATATTATGGTAATCAACCATGAGTAATGAAACTATGTGCCTAGGTCCTACGCATCCTTACAATCCTCTTGAAATAAGTTCAATAGATATGATGCCCAACTCATAGAGGTGCCTTCTGCACACTGCGCTGCAACTGCAATGACTCCTACTGGTACTTCCTCTTTGCGGCATTTTCTGAGAAATTTGCAAGCTAAGATCTGTGTGCCCATTTGTGTAGTTTCATTGTTGATTCGTTTGATTATGATGCCCCTCGTTCCTCTGGTGGTGCCATATTTATTCTTCATTTCTTCTGCCAATGCTTTCTCCTTGGATTTGTTGTCCAGATTCAATGCAGGATCCATACCCCAGGTTGGTAACCCTGTGATTTGTGAGATAAGATCAACAGTTATGGGGATGGGTTTGTCCAGCCATATGTCCCCTCCATGTGTGACTGCTAACAACTACTTGACACATGTTGTTGCATATTTTCCAAAATGCAGTAGTTTCAACAAACCTAATATTCTTGTTCTGTCCAGCCCAACTACCCACTAGTGTGGCTAGCTAATCATTTCTCTAATTTGGTTTACGGTTATGGTCTGCATGAAGACCCTCTGTGAAAGTTCTGGGAACTTGGTTTCATCTGATATGTCATGGTCAGAATACTTGAGCTTCCCGACATGACCCAGTAGCTCCGATTCTACCTATACTCAAGTTGGTATGTGTGGTAGAATAATTTCTACTGTAGGTTTCTTATGGGGTGAGCTCGGTATCTGAACTCTATATTCCTGCTGCGGTGGATGGTTCGAAGTTCCAACAACTTCTGGTTGTTCCCCCATCAGCCATTCTGGCCAAGCCAAGGCATTGGTAGCGGTCTCCTCTGTTGGTTGACCTGAGATGGTCATTTGTGACTTGTCTGGTTGCGTTGGTGCTTCCAGATTTTGTGCCATTATGTTAACCTCTAGGGTTGTTTCGGTGCTTTTTGGATGCACTTCCTATTGGGTTTCCACTTCCTTGTTCTGAGGTTCCTGCAACGTTGCTGGCGTATCCACTTTCATGGCCTTTGCTTGTGGATGTTGAATTTCTTCTAGTATCGGTGTAGAGTTCACCGGTGTCCTCTCTGGGGATGGGATTTCATCGATGTATACGATCTCCGGTTGTTGTTGTTCGTTCTCTTCCAGTAGTCCTCATGACCTGGTTTGAACCCTGGTTGGTATGGTTGTTTGAGTTGCTTCTGCTGGCTTCGGTGGGGACATGTTGGTGACTATCAAATGTTTTCTAAGTTTGAATAACTTCTGGGAGTTCCATGGTCTCACTCTGGTCATTCTGGTTTCTATTATTCTCTCTCTGTTTTCCTTTCATGAATAGACCAGTCGCTCCTGTGTTCGCGTGTTGTATGGTCTAGTCATAAAGCTTATCGAGGACACTTCCTCCATTATTTGTTTAATGCATCATACCGTGGGTTCAATGCATTTGCGGCGATTTTGTACTTGCCATTATGTTTGCTTTACCATCTTCTGTTGGCATGTTTAATGTGATGTCCCATCGGTCCTTGTTGTGCTTTAATTCTTCTTAGTGCTCTGTTGTCATACTGCTTTTGTCAGCTTTCTGTTTCCTGCTTATTTTCCCTCTGTATGTAATCGTTGTTCATGCCTTTGCCAAATTTGTGTTTTGAATGTCCGGTGGCCTTTCTATCTTTGGCGCGCTGCACGCTTTTTAGTCTTGTGTCCTTTTTGTTCTCTTTTTTCATTTTAGATTATTTATTTATTTATTTATTATTTATTTTATTTTTACTCCATGGTGGGTGGTCGAGTGTCCTTGTACAACTTCAGTCGTATCTCATTGATCATTCCTCTGAGTTTTGTGCCTGCTAAATCTCTTAACTGTACAACTCCTCTATGGGTGACATATTTTACCTCGTATCATCCTAACCAATGCATTCTGAGCTTCCCCAGGTGCTTAAACGACTTGTTGTCATAGAGAAATAATAGATCTCCTTCGTTTTCTTCTTGATGTGTCGTTCATACCAAGATTTGTCTCTTGCTTTCTGCACTTGTTGATGGAATCCTGTTAGGATTCAGTCTTCCTCCATTAACAATAATTGATTCAGTCTTTCCTGTACTGCACCTCATTCTGTCATTTGTGTGATAGTTGCTACGCGTAAGCTAGGTACTAAACATTCTAATGGCACTACTTCTTGGCCATAGACTAGCTTGAATGGTGTGTGCCCTGCCAAAATTTTTCATGTGGTCCTATATGTCCATAATACTGTTGTTAATTTGAGGTCCCAATCGTCTCTGTTGATGTTACAAATCTTTGTTAGTGTTTTCTCCAAAATTTTGTTTGAAGTATTCTACTGTCCCATTATCCCGTGGGTGATACGGTGTGCTCTTCTGGTGATGAAATTCAAATTCTTCAGTCAACGTGCGGATGGTGTTGTTTATGAAGTGTGTGCCTTGCTCACTCATCAAAAATCTTGGGCACCCAAATCTAGTGATGACTTGTTCAAACAAGAAGTGTGCAGATGTCTCTGCGTTGCAATATTTTACTGGTTCGGCTTCAACCCATCTTGTTAGGTATTTCGTCATGGTGATAATGTATCTTGACCCTATTCTTTTGGCTGGTGGGTTAATTGGTCCCACAAAGTTGATTTCACATTTATCAAATGCCTGTAATGTTACTTGTGGTCGTAGTGGCATCTCGTCCCTTCTGTTGGGTTTGCATACCCTTTGACAAGCATCACATCTCTAACAGTACTCTTTCGAGTCCCTGTGAATCGTTGGCCACCAGATTCCTGCGCGTAGTACCTTCTACATGGAGCTTTTCTTGCATAATTCCCTCCTGTGATTCCCTTATGGGATTCTGCTAAAATTATTGGTCGTTCATGCTCTAATACGTACCTTCGTAAGATGTTGCCTGCACCCATATTGTATAGGTTTCCTGCTACGTGGACTACCATGTTCTTCTTCTGTACGGTGGTGTATTCTTGTGGAGAAGTACCTGTTCTCAAGTAATGGATGATCTTTGTGAAGTATTCATCAACAATCTGTATGGAGAATAACTGTGCATCCGAAAAGTTGTCTTCTAAATTCGTAGGTTCTTCTCCATTTGTGACCCTGGTCAGGTGGTCAGGTCCTACATTCAGTTTCCCTGGTTTAACTATTACTTCAAAATCAAATTATTGAAATAGAAGTAACCATCGACAAATTGTCCCCCCCAATACTGGCTTGTTGAATAGGTATTTTAGGGCTGAGTGATCTGTAAACATCTTAAATTGTTTTCCCAATAGGTAATGTCTGAACTTCTGTAGTGCATAGACCATAGCTAATCCTTCTCCTTCTGTCATGCTATAATTATGTTCTTAGTCTGATAACTTTCTTCTTGCAAACGCTATCGGATGATCCAAGTCTCCTGCTCCTGGATGAGCTAAGATATCTCCCAGTTCTATCTTTGATGCATATACATGCATATGGAATGCCTTTTCCCAGTCTGGAAATACTAATATCATTGTGATAGCCATCCTTTCCTTCAGGGTATCTAGACTGTGTTGACACTCATTGTTCCATTGATACTTTGTATCCTTCCTTAAAAGTTTTTCCATTGGGGCTGTGATCTGCGCATATCCTTTGATGAAATTCTTGTAGTATCCTGTGTGCCCTAAGGTTTCTCTTAGCTGTCGAACTATTTTTGGTGTTGGTAAGTTAACAATGACGATGATCTTGGCCGGATCCACTAACAAGCCTTGTTTTCATACTATATGGCCCAATAGTATCCCAAACGGTGTTCCAAATATACATTTCTTGATGTTCAGTGATATCTGGCATTGTGTACATCTCTCTAAAATTAGTCATATCACTTCCACATCGTTTTTCAACAGATTGTAAATTGTCCAGTCATCCACATATACTTCGAGAAATTGATGGATGAATTCCTTAAATGCTGCGATGACCACTTTGGAGAATATTGTGGGTAAATTTTTCAGTCCAAACGACATGACTGTGTACCGATAAGATCCCCATTCCATCGCAAATGTGGTCTTATGTCTATCCTCCTATGCTATCTTAATTTAATGGTATCCTGAGAATCCATCAATGAATGAGTACTACCATCAGGCATATCCATTATGATTCCTCAACTTGTTCGATGATGCCGACTTTGAGCATCCGGTCAATCTCATATTTAACTTTTTGTTTATATATGGGGTTCAGTCTATAGGGTCATTGTCTAATAGGTCTCTCTTCAGGTCTGAGTGGTATTTTCATCTCTCCCAGCTCTCCGTCTATACCCTTCATCTCTGTAAATGTTGTGGGAGAAAGTTCGCTATATTCGCGCAACAATTATGTGATGCTTTCTACTATTTGCTCATCCCAGTAGTCTCTGATGCTAGCCATTTTGGGCTTCTCAAATGTCTCGATGTTAAATTTCTTTACCTTGATTAGCATGACAAGGAATTCTAATTCTATGGGTGGTCCTTCCACATCTCTTTCGTCTTCTACGTCTTCGATCTGAATGTCACGTGGGTCATCTTCATTTGGTGCTTCCTCCTGTACTTGATAACATGATAGTAGTTCCTTGAATGTTTGTTTATTATGTTTTTTCCCTTCTGTGATAAATTTTATTTCCAGTTGTTTGATGAATATTACTCCTCTAATTCATTTGAGAGCTGCATTTATGTTGGGGTTCTCATGATTGAATGAGAAAGTGATTGTGAAGTTCTGTTGCAATGTCCTCCATGTTGTAGTTCCTTTGCGCAATTCCTGGTCTATGTACCAGTTCGTTGGTATGCCCTCTAAAGTATGTATGAAGTGATGAGGTGTTGTGGGTGGGAAATCCCTCCTATGGACTAGCATTAAGAGTTTTATCATGCATGCAAAAATGACCTAAAGTCTCCTACTTCTTACGAACATCCCAATCATAAACCCCATTATTCATATGAAAGTACAAGGTTAAAAATATCAAGTAATTGTACCTTAATTTCTATGTTTGATGTCGATCCCTTTAACGTTTGGTCGCTCCTTGAATGAAAATATCCTCCCAATGCTGACCTGCATTCATAAAATACAAACAAAGAACTCCACATGCATATGATCTATAAACTAATGGGTTAGAGATTCTATCAAAATATAATCAAATTTAAATATTGACAATCTCATATGGTGGGATGGAAAAAGTACTTCTTTTATTAATCTCACGAGAGTAACCTTACAATAGTGAGATCGACCACTGCTCCTCGAATATGGTCCTGGGCTCCTCTTCAACTGTGCTCCAACTGCTTCTGTATATGCTTTTCTTCACACAATAGTTGCAAAAGGTTGGGGTAAGGGGAATGCTGAATCAGGTATAGTTTCTTTGCTATGATTTTCTTCCTTCCAAATGGGACCCCTACCCCTTATTTTATAGGCTAGAAAGGGCAAGGTATTTGTTCGAGTGACCGGCTATGGGCGGTCAAATGGTTTAGTTAACTTAACCAAAACTGTGTGTTTCATTTACAACTTTCCATTTTTCGTTCTTTTTAGGTATACACGGGTTGGAGTGGGTCATCCAGTGTACACACGCGTGCAGTAATGGAGCAGGGCAAGTATGCCTTCAAATAGGGTGTTTTTTAAGAAGATGTTTAGTAATGGCTTGGCAAAGAAGGAAAATGAGATGGCCTGATGCCAGGTAAGAATTTCTAGTGCAATTTAGGGTTATAACAGATGCCCCCTAATGTGTGAGGTCAGAAGAGAATATGATGGCCGAAATAGATTATCAATCTTCACCAACGTACCAAACAAGTGATCCCAGGTACCAAAATTCAGGAGGTGCCATCTGCAAAATAACAATTGTCTCACCGAGGAAGGCATACCCATGCTCGGGATGAAATAAAATCATGTCTACCAATCAATTACACTGTAGATCCATGTCATATAACTATATAAAGTGTAGTCACGAGCAATACACAACGAATATACATCTCGAAATCAAAAAGATATACATGTATAGTATCCATCTTCAAGAAGAGAATAAGGCCTAATGGCTAGAGATGAGGCCTTCAAAGTTCGAGAAAAAACTTAAAAATATTCACAACACAGGTAGGAGTGTAATATGAGTGTATGAATTCACTACCCAGAGGTCTTCGACAGCTTGTCAGGAACGGACTAGAGGATTTTGATGATCAGGTTGAGGGCTTCATGGATTTCGAACAAAGACTTGATTGGGATTTCAGAATGACTAGGCATGAGGGTAAGAAATAATCTATAGAGGGGGCCAACTCAAGCTTGGTAATAACTTCCTATGGAAAATAGCACGGAAAAAGATGAGACTCAAGCAGCATGATATTTTGACATAAGTTCACGATGCAGGAGGCACCACAAACTCTCCATATGTTTGGAAGAATAACCAAATGGAGGAGGAAACAAATCTATGTAGTGAGAACAACTTACTAAGGTCATGTTAAATCCCAAGGCTTGACGAACAAACAGAAGGATGTGCTTTGTCCAAGGGCGACTCATTGTGCTGCCAATAAAAAGAAAATACTTTTCCCTTCCTCTTTTGGGGGTATATTTGATTTTTTTGTCTTTTTCAATAATTTTGGAAAGATTGAAAAAGAATAAAAGAATGTTATGTTACAAAGGAGGATCGAATTTCACAGACATACTAGTTCCAAGCACATGGAACACATGGATGCTCAGGGTAAAGGGAAATATGTAGGAAAAGGACACTTGGGAAAAATCCTCCATGGGCCAAAGGTGTCAAGACATGGAGGCAAAGTGCTACAGGGCTTGTGTATAAGGCATGCTTGATATGGTTCAATTGAGAGTAACATGGAGCCTGCATTAGGCCAAAGATGCAGGTATGAAAACGCGATTAATAAGACACACAATGGTAACATCCTTAGATGTAATTTTAACGAGCCCAGAGAAGGTAAGCTCGACAGTTTTTCATATTTAGAGAGTCTGAAAAAACATAAAAGGAGACTCCACTGGGGTACCTTTTTTGAACATAGTCTAGTCGGTTCAAAAAATGGGTAAAATAGCACCGACCAAACATCTATTCAAAACCATTTTAACGAGTGTGATAAAGACAAGATCACTCAACATTTTTTTCATTTTTAAGGAGTCTGAAAAAAGATTAAATATGGACTCCGTCAGGAATGTTATTCTGGGCCATTTCAACGAGTGTGAAATAATAAGGTCACTCGATGATATTTTCAATTTTAGGGAGTCTGAAAAGAGATTAACTATGGACTCCATGGGGGTTCCTTTTTCGTAAATTTAGTCCCTCGGGCCCAAAAAAGGGTTAAAGTCATACCCGAGAATACTCTTCTAGGGAATCGAAGCTCCTAGAGTATACCTTTGTTCGTACAATTGACCATCTAGACCGAAAAAGAGGTAAACTACCGTCGGATAGACGTGACTTCAAATTTCAATTTAGCGAGCATGAAGGTCAACAAGATCACTCGACAATCTTTTCATTTTTAGAGGGTCTAAAAAGGGCTTAAAAGAAGATCCGTTATGTTCTGGGAGTCCCAAGGGTGAGGTCAAGAGTGATAATGCATCATGCAAATGAGGCTCAAACTCGTAGTCAGGATAAACTAATAAGGACTCCCGAGCCTATAGTCATTATTGACGGCATGGACACCAAAATGCAACCAGGATCTACCTAGGGCATCCATGTTAAGTTAGGCTCTACCACTAAAATACGACACTTCTAAAGCAACAATGATGGTTCCATGTTGCAAATCGGTGGGATCGATCCTATGGCGTAGTGATAAATACAACGAGATGCAGAAAGTAGAGGTGGAATCCTAACTTAAATGCAACCAGTTGGAAAAAAGACTTTTTACCAAAGGACCTTTAAAAAGACCCAAGTCTCCAAAAAATTTCCTAATACCCAAAGTAACACTTATTGTAACAATCCATAGAAAACTCCTGAACCATACTAAATGATGTTTAATTTAGAAAAAATGACACCAGGGTCCAAAAAATGACAAAAAGTGGCCAAAAAAGTTTATAAATAGAAGCTGGCAGCTCATTATCACTATTGCAAATTGAGAAATTGACTAAAAGCCAAAAATACCCCTTTGTGAAAATAATTGATTCTGGGAGCTTCAATGGATGAAACGAACTTATGCTTGGACCAAGTAAGTACATACTAACCCCCCTTGCAATTCAATACTTCATTTAAGCATTTATTTTTGGTTTTTGAGGGGCGTCGACCTTTAAAAGGGTTGGCCCTACGTATACGCAGGTTGTCTTAAGACAAATCACGTGTGCATGCGTGTAGAGGAAAGAATACACACGTGTGCATGCGTGTAGAGGAAAGACTACACACATGCACATGCAACTGTGTGCATTATAGCCTATGTATACCCTCTAAGGTAAGAAACAATTAAAAAATGCAAGGGCTAATCTCCCCTGGACTTGTCAATTACAAAATGTATTTCCACTGGAGGGAGAGAGAGCGTGAGGACTTCAATGTTGTGGTCTTAGATGACCCTGATGTTGTAGATGCACTAGCTCAATGTGGCTTATTTAAGTTCTTCTAGAGTGCATTTATCTGGGCACAACCTAGGTTGTTGAATTCCTTGATCGATTATTGGCACCCGGATGCGGAGGCATTCATGCTTGAGGGACAGTTGTTGACTCCAACGACTAAAGATATCTACTTTCTAACTGGCCTCTCAAGGAAAGGGGAACCAGTCAACCTTCGCACTTTTCCTTCCGGGCCTCACAACATAGAGGAGTTGATTAAACTCCATTGCAAGGAAAGTACTGACATGGTGGGCACTCAGGTGCCAGTTCACAAGATCAACAAACTATCGTTGAAAACGATAGTTATACTCATTAGGTGGATTACCAGATCCACAACTTTACACTAGGCTTCTCGGGCGCACATGAATTGTGAGGTTCAGTTCTTAAATGCACAATTTTTTGACTGGAGTACTAAGTTACTAGATTGCATGAAAAGGCAGTTGACAGAGTGTCGGATGCGGAGGCACAAAAAAATTGGGTTTGGTACTATCCTTTGTGCTTTCTTCTTTGAGAGGGTGCCTAGTATGAGTCCGAGGGAGATTGTACGAGGGCACATAGCCTATTCTCCAGCAGTAAACAGATGGGCGACGTTGTTGTCGTGACAGGGAGGAGGGAGGAATATTGAGGCCTTCGATGACAAGTTTTTCGATTGGTGGTCTCAGTAGATTCCGGTGATAGAGGACTATCCCTATGTCAGAATCAACTTTTCCAGTGACCCTGACATGGGCGTACCTCTCGGAGTGGTATGAGGAGAGTTAGGTATGCTTTTCTTTTTTCTTTCTTTTTCAAATTTATTTAATTTTTATGGTGTTTTTATATGTATCATTTTTTGTATACCAGAGTGTCTGGCAGATATGTGTCTGTTATGTGCAGATGTGGGGCCAGTGCGTCCAACGGACTTCACGAGGAACAAGCGACTACCTCGACCAGAGGCAGGACCAGTTGCAGTTGGCGGACCAGTAGCAGCAGGGGGACCTCTAGCTAGAGAGGCTAAGAGAGTATTGAGGTAGGTAGAGCGGAACTTTACCTCGCTCACTCGTACAGTCCCCATGGAAGAGATCGAGGATCTACTGCCATCTATGCAACCTCATGTAGTGGGGGAACCACGGACGTGGGTCTGGATTTTTCAGCATTTGGAAAACACCGTTGATCATTATAATAGGGCCAATAGGCCCCTTCCTTAGTTATATTGGACTGCTTACATGCTGAGGGCACTATTTGTATATTTTTGAGGGCATAAGCTTCGTGACTCTTTACTGGATGTATTTTTGAGGCACTTGCATCCACCCATGTACTCTGATATTTTTGATATTATATATGGATTTTTATGTCTTTTTTATGTCTTATGGATTACATCTACTTTACAAATGTATTTACATGTGCATGTGTGTGCCTTTCTTATATGTTTGCAAGATGCCAATCTAATATTTGATTAGATAGAGTATCTGTAACTTGATTTAATCTCCTAGGAACATGAAAATATGTAATATAATCAAAGATTCATTCTAAGAGATGTACCCTATGGAATCATTAGTGTAGAGTAAGATCATGAACACGATAGACTCCATTTAACTAAGACACAACCAGATGAACGTTTAAATAGACCCGGAGGAGAGAGATACCAAGTGACAAAGCGTCATGAAGTAAATCAATAACTACGTTGTATTCAGCGACATTGTTTGTGGTGTCACCTAAACATATACCTCTTGAAGATAGCAACTGGCCTTGAGGTGTGAAAATCACCCAAGCTATGGAGGAAAGCCTTTGAGTGTGCCGGCTAGCACCATCCGCGAATCCAATGAACACCTCTGATTCACTTGACATCTACCACAGTGAAAAAGATAACATAAAAAATGACACGTCCATAAAACCAAAAACCAAAAAGTAATAGTACAAAGACTATACATATGTTACAAAAAGTCACCCAAGGCGACCCACCTATGAGTAATACTTCTTGAGGTAGAGGCCCTTTCTAGGCTCTGCCAAAACATTTCCCTCAAAGTCCACCAGATGATAAGCACCCTTCTATAGTACTTGTTTGACAATGAAAGGTCCGAACCACATGGGTTTGAACTTGCCTGGCCCCAGGGGGTGCTTATCCTGGTCATAGACCAGGACAAGGTTGCCTTCAAAGAAAATACGAGGATGAACGAACCAATAATATTGACACTTGAATTTTTGTTTGTGAGCTTCATTAGCTAAGGCCATATCACGACGCTTCTCATTGAGCTGCTCGAGATATAATAAATGTTCTTCAAGCGGTGAAGTGTCTGGCAATAAATGTACTGCCAAATTTTAAGATGGGATCTGACATTCTATGGGAAAGACTGTTTCCAGCCCATAATTGAGTTGAAAAGGTGAGAATCCGGTTGCAGTCTTAACAAATGTTCGGTAAGCCCATAATGTTGAATATAACATCAAATGCCAATTTGACTTGGCTGAATTGAGCATTCGCTGTAGAATGATTTTAAGAGATTTATTTACATCTTCCACCTGACCATTCGCTTGGGGGTATTAAGGTGATGAATGTTCTTGCCGCAACCTAGGATTTGATGTTAACTCGGTCATCATTTTTTTCTGAAAGTGACTTCCATGGTCAGTGACAATCTCTCTCGGGACGCCGAACCTTGCAATTATCTGGTTGAACAAAAAGAGAGTTGATGTCTCCCCATCATCTTTGAATGTTTTCATAGCTTCGACCCACTTGGTGAAGTAGTCTACTACTATGATGATATAGCAGTGCCCCCTTGGTGAAGGTGGGTTGCATGTAGTGTAATCAATACCCCATTTAGTGAAGGGACCAATGGTAATAACAGGAAACATGGGAGCGGGGTGTGCCCTCATCTTTCGAGAGAAGATCTGACACAAGTGTCACTTCTTAACTGATTCAACACAATCTTTGATTAATGTCGGCCAGAAGTAACCGGCTCGTAGAATCTTTTGGGCTATTTCCAACCCAAACAAATGACCGCCACATGCTCCAGTGTGGCAATCATCAAGCACAATTTTTTCTTCTTCATGAGTGAGACATCGGCAAAGGATGTAGTCTACACCTCGACAATACAACGTGTCCTCGAGTATGAGATAGTTCTTAGCCTAATGGCATATATGATGACACTCATCACGAGAAGTACAGGCAGGACACTTCAAAGTGTGGAGATAGACAGGAACATATCCATACCAGGGGTCAAAAGAAGCGATCAAAAACATGTCTCCTTTGATAGGCGACTCGTCGGGTATAACGTCACCTGATTCGACTGGAAGTTTCGATATGAGTTCCACGAAGACCATAGACATTTTGGATTTCGATGAAATGAATTCCAAGTCGAATTCCTGGAGGATAACTATCCATCTACTGATCTTTTCATTGATGACTCGTCATGTCAATACGTATTGAAATGGGTTCATGATGGAAATGACGGTGGTCTTGCGAAACAAAATGTAATGAAAAAACCGTTGAACAACATGGACTGCTGCCAACACAAGTTTTTCAATATGGGAATAATTGAGTTCCAGTCCAACTAGGCCTTGGCTCAGGTAATAAATCATGTATTCTGAGAGAAAATCATCCTCCTAAACTAAGACCATGCTGATGGTCAACTCCGCAAAGACCAAGTACAATAAGAAATCTTTATTATAATTGGGTGGTCGAAGCAGAGGGGTTGATATGAGGGCACTTTTCAATGCTATGAAAGAGCATTGAGCGGCTTCATCCCAATGAAAAGGAACGTACTTTAATAAACACATAAAACCCTTTGTGATATCGACATAGTTTGCGATGAAACATTGTAAGAAATTCGCTTTTCCTTGCAGACTTTGAAGCTAAGGTATGGTGCACGGGGGAGGCAATTGAACTATTGCCTCAACCTTTAGAGGATCGACCATGATCCCTGTTGTCAAAATGATGAAACCTAACAGACGACCTGATGTGATGCAACAACTGCACTTGTTTGGATTCAAGCAGATTCGGTAGTAGCGACACTGTTCAAGGATAAGTTGGAGGTGTGCGGGATGATCATCTCTCTTGTGAGATTGTGAAGCTAAATCATCGAGATAAGCCTCGACTATGTGTTTGAGGTCATGGAAAGAAAAAGACATGGCTCGTTGAAATGTATCTCCATCATTTTTCAAACCAAAAGGCATCTTACGATAAGTGAATGTACCCCATGGATAGATGAAAGAGGTTTTGTGTTGGTCTTCGGGTTTGATTTGTATATGATTATATCCCAAAAAACCATCCATGAACGAAAAGGCATCGCATCCTGCGCATTCATCGACTATCTGGTCAATAAATGACGTGGGGAAATTATCTTTTGGGAAGGCCTTATTCAGATCACGAAAGTCTGTACATACGGGAATCATGCACTATTTTTTATTGACTGACACAAGATTTGACACCCATTGAGTCAATTGGACGAGGTAGATGAAACTAGCTTTAAGTAATTTTCTACTTCAGCCTTGATAGTTGTTGCTTTCCTAGGATTGAACGGACGAAGCTTCTACCAGACCGACTTGACATCAGGATAAGTTTTGATTTCATGTTCGACAATTCTTGGGTCTATGCCTAGCATTTCCTCGTAAGACCAAGCAAACGCGTCGCAAAATTCTTTAAATAAATCTGTGTAGAGTTGAATCTCCTCTAGGAAGCAGTCCGCTCCAATGAAGATATTATCCACGATGCCAGGGGTTCTGGAGATGTCAATAGGTATCGTTTCAGCTATTGTTGCCATATTTCCTTCAGCGTAAACAACGTGCATTGCAAAAGGATTGATAGGAAAATCTTTATCTTCATTCATAGTCAGAGTGAATTCTCCTGCCTCAATTCGTCTTAACTCTGGGAGGAAGTAAGATCTATGATGAAGATCATCCCAGGGTTTGTCCAGACTAGTCATTGTCTCAATAATCACCTTGTCTAAGGGAAATACTAAGTCTAAAGAATCTGTATCAGCACGGGAACCTTGAGCCCAAATAGGCTCGAGCACCGGATCTAACTCTTGTGTTGGAGTCGGATCGGGGGTCGGCAGAAGCTCGTTGAATGATCGAGTATGCAACTTTTGTCGTGGACAAAGGCATGGCCATGCCATGGTTCTCTGTCCCTTCCATCATAGCGGATGGGGAAGGAAGAGTCCATGGATCGTGAAAGTATGTCATGCGAAACAGAGAGATTTGAAACATTTCAGCCTGAGGCTGGTTGGGGACAGCCGTCATATAATGGACATTGCTGGTCGGAGGTAGGTAATCGAAAGTACCCATCAATGATGGGCACAAACCAACCCCTACATTGACGATGCCAGGCTGAGGGTTATCAATCATCGGGACTATGGAGACTTTCGATGAAGAGTCAGGACGAGAGAAGGATAACTGATCAATGGTCACAATCTGACCCTCGTGTGGAAACAAAAAGACCCAGAAAAGTGTCGCAACCACTGCTTACATAGAATAGTTCCAACTCCTTCCTAACAAAATATTATAGTTGAGGGACGCATCGACCATTTCAACTTCGACACACACAGTTTTTCCCCCTAACTGCATGGGGAAAGAGGGAATGATCCCATGTGGTTGGAAAGAACGACTGTCAAAAGCTATAAGTAGAGTAGGTGACAGAGACAAAATAGGTTGGTCGATGGCCTTCCAACACGCCAAAGACATCATGCATGTCGAGTCTCCCTCATCCACCACTATACGAAAAATAGTGTGGGTAAAATTTTTCATAGCGTAAGCCACTACTATCTGAAAAGTGACATGGTAAGGAAGATGATGTTTTAAGTCGGTGGTATCAAGCATGATCGTTCCTAGATTACAAGTCTCTGCAGAGCCTAAGGCAACTAATAAGGCCTTTCTCTGGGAAAGGCAACTCTGGAGGACTTCCAAAGCAGACATCGCACAAGGGGTTTGTGATAAATCCTCCACCACAGAGTAGTTCTGGGCGGCCCTTGCATTTGGGTTGTAAGAATATTTTTTGAACGCACCTTTTGGGATGTGTGTCATTATTTCACCCAAAGTATTCTCAATCTGAAGAGGAAGAGGTGGGTTTTCAGCTTCTTTACCCTTCTCAGAGGTGCCTGTCTTTTCGTAATCATGTGATCTAGTCGTTATATAGGCATCACCTTTCATCATATACATGTTTGCAGATGAAGGATTACTTGAATACGGAGGGGGTCCTTGACTACCCCCTTCCACACTCGAGGATGCTTGAGTTAGATTTTTCCCATGTGGGAACAGGTTCGTTAACACAACAGGTTGTTGCTGTGCCAATAACTTCGAGCCCTTTGCAAGACGAGGGCACTGATGGGTCGGGTGGTATTCCTTGCAAAGATTACAAGGATACTTTGACTTCTTCTTTTCAGTTTCACCCCTGCCAGTATTATCGGTGGGTTTCTTACCCCCCTACCCTTTTTTTGTTGTTTCTTCTTTCCATCAGGTTGCTAGGTGGCCTTCGGGTTTGTCGTTTGCACACTATGTACATCCGGATTTTGGGTAGGGGGAGTAGCCGAACCAGTGGTCTGGCTAGCTGCTGTCTGTTGTATCGATAATTGTTGCAATTGATTTGACAATGGATCAACAGGATTGGTTTGTGTTGAACCAATAATTCCATCAACATGTGGTCCATAACTTTGCCTATTTTTGTCAAGGATTGACCTCGGTGCATCTGGAAAAATCTCATAGAGTAAACTAGACTGAGAGTAAATTATCTCTAGCTGTTGCGCTCTCATTATCGCGTCTTCCTCAGAAAACACTCTGGATGTTGCGACATATTTAGATAACTGGGGTACCAAATAATTAAGGAACCACTCTAGAAGGAATGCTGGCGGGACTGGCACTTTGATCAAACTCTTCCGATGTCTCCATTCTCGAATGTGATCCGAGATATGATCCACTTTTGTCTACTTGAAATTGGCCAGCAATTCAGTGTTGGCGTCGTATCTCATAGGTAATTGGAAATGGTTCAAGAAAGCCATTTCCAATTCACCAAAGGAAGAGTATCGTGAGCGGTCGAGCTCGATGTACCATTTCGCAGCACTCTCTATGAGAGTGCATTGAAACAATTGCAACTGAACGGAGTCGTCTCTTAACAAGTTGAATGAGCACCATAAGTGGAAGGTAGTCACATGGTCACCAGGATCTTCATTAGGCTTGGCCTCAAAATTTGGAATGTCCAAAGGAAACTTGGTCGGCGTAGGAGGCCAACTCGGATTGTGACAGATGGGGTCATTTAAGAGCCTTGTCAAATATGTCAAGTGTAGGGTTGTGAGAAACGATAGTTTGGGTTGTGGATTGTAGTGAGGGAAAAAGGAGCCTAGGGTTTGACTGGCACCAGGTTGCCAGGAAAATTTAGGTTTCTAGCCAGGGCTCTGCTAATAACCATGACTGTGACCAACGTACGAATTGGGTGCTTTTTGAGACATCATCGGCTAGTTCTCGTAATAAGACGTAAATGGTTGAGCTTGCATCACAGTCCAAGGATTTTGGGAGGGGTTGTCCCCTGCCGATCCGATGGGCATAGGCATTGGGCCTTGCCCAAGGTTCCATTGGGTATGGAAGGGGTTTCCCCCTATCGACATCCCTGGCAAGGGGACTGGTCCCTGCCATGGATTTCAGGATACTTGTGAGGAAGGAATTCCTAAGTGTGCCCCCTATGTAGGAATAGTATCCTATACAGGATGTGGTTTTCCATAACCGGGGTTGCCCTCAGTCGAAACAACAACTGAAGAGAAAGTGTTGTTACCAAACTCGTCGAACAAAGAGAAAGGTGTCGAACCAACTAACATATTATAAGGAGGGAGTGCTTGACTACCTGCTCCAAACAAGTTTATGTTAGTCCCGATGGAGTGTTGAGGAACATCGCCGAGCGAGGGGGACGAAGGGGGTATATGACCCCCGCCATAAGGGAAAGTGATAAATGGAGCAGAAGTTTCCCCATAGATCCTTGCAGAAGTGATGCAGGAGCATCGCCAACACATCAAGCGAACCAACGCGGAAGTGGAGGACAACTGGACAAGCCAACACAAATTTTGAAGAATCACCTTGGAAGTTGTTGCGCAATCTTAAATGAGCCATTAAGATGAAGCGCACTTGTATATTGTAATGGACCTTGAGTGGATTGGTCTCGTCCTTAGTAGGTAGAAGGCATTTAAGATAGTTAATGTAAAGTAGATAGAATTTAATTCTAGACTAGACATCTTTAGAGCGCAAGAGGGAAACGGGATATAGACACCCTCATTGTGCATTGTAACATTATTATGAAGCAACATTGTTGAAGAGAGAAAGAGAGCATGCAGAGAGCTGTGTAAGAACACCCATGTACAAACATTTGAATTAATAGAAAGCTTGGATTCAAATTCATGGTTTTGTGTCTGTTCTCTGTGTATTTATGTTGAATGCTATGCTCATGAATGTTTGCTTCCTGTTATACATTTGCTTTTATATGTTGTGAATGTGATTTCATGGTCGAGTTTGAAGTCTGAAAGGGTGATGGAATGAGTTTCAATTGTTTCTCTATTTGAGCCAGAGAATTCCTGCAAGGAGTGCATTGACAGAGGGTTCAATTAGAGATAGCTTTTGTTCTCATTCATCCCAAGAGTGAAGTTGGGCACAGGAGCCGTGCAAGGAGTGCGCAGGCTAAGCGAAGTTCCAGGGTTGTGAACCTGAGAGAAGAGTTTGAAGGACTGTTGTTGCAGGTGTGCGTAGGGTCAAAGGAAATTTAGCACTTGAAGTGTTTGAAGGTTGCCGCAAGTTGTGCGAGCAAGAGGTCTTCCTCAGAAGACGCAGAGTCACAAGAAAACTCAGAAGGGATAAGACCTTCGAAGTTGTTGAAGGACAACGAAGAGGAGTTGTGCCTTGAAGATTTAAGCATGCATCATAAGTTTGTACGCAGGTGAACAAGTCTTCGTGGAGGAGTACTTGATTCATTTCGCAGAATTCATCCAGAAAGATAGACGGTCGGAATTCTCCGAGGAGAATTCACGAACTTCCGAGAACCATTAGATCTAGAGAAGGTGCAGGGGAGATACTATAGGTAATCCCAAGAGGTTTAAAGCTCAGGAGGGCAGAGCCGTTAATCCGAGTCACAAGGACCATTGGATTTGCACGTGGAATCGTGCATCGGGGTTTCGTGGATTGAAACTCCAAAACATTGCAAAGGGAATCACGAAATCGCGATACACGATATCCCGACAGTTAAAAGATAACGTGGGCCACAACAGAGTTGGTGATGAGGACAAGTGGCACGCCTTATCGAGGTTTCACAGTGAGAAGTCCCGAAATATTGACATTAGGATTTGCGATCCCGCGAAGTCCGAAGTCCCGACGAGATAAGGAGTCATTGAAAAGTCAAAGAAGCGAGCTCATCGGAGTTTCAGCATATCGTCAGTCGAGAGTTGGTAAAGTGAATTACTTAGTATCGCGAGTGGAAAAATCGTGATAGGAGAAGTCCTGACAGGTAAGGAAAGGGTCAGCGTTGACATGCATTGGGGTTCGGGGATTCGAAACACCAGCGTTCGATCATTGACCTCGCGACACCGCGAAGTCCGATTTCTCGATAGAAAAAGGGAGATCCCGTGAGAGAGTTTTGTGGGTGTAGATTTCCCGATAGGGAGATAGAAGAACATTTGAGTTCTTCGGGCCGAAACGGAAGAGAAGATCTTGTGAGTGGATGTGCCTAAGGAGCACGACTACGTCAGTTTGGTATTAGAGCACAGAAAGGTTCTTTGCTTTCTGTAGCAGAGAAGAGGAAAATTCACCATGCCACCGAGAAGAGATAGACAGTCACCCGACCCAGAGGATAGGGAAATGCTACGACGAAGAGGCAGGCAGATGGCAGATCCAGCCATAGAGAGACAAATGCATGATCTCCGAGCAAGACTCGAAGACATGGAGATAGCGCAAATATGCACAGCCAATGCAGGGGATCTGAGTGGTTCCGATAGTGAAATAGAGGCTGAATGTGAAGAGGAAGTTGCAGCCGAAGATGCATCAAACGAGCGTTTGATCAAAGCTATTGCCAGGATGGGTGCAAGGGAAAAGATGGACATTCCAGTTTACGAGGGAAACTTGGATGCAGAGGAGCTTCTAGACTGGATTAGAGCTCTGGATACTTACTTCGACTACGAAGATGTCGAAGAGGACAAGAAAGTCAAGCATGTTGTCACGCGCTTGAAAGGACATGCAGCATTGTGGTGGGATGAGCTACAAGCTGACAGACGCTGCAAGGGAAAGTAAAAGATCAAGAGCTGGGACAGGATGATCGTGAAGATGAAGGCGAAATTCATCCCCAGGGATTATCAAATTACTTTGTTCAGGAGGATGCAGAACCTGAGACAGAAGCTGATGATAGTGAAAGAATACACTGAGGAATTCTACAAACTTAACATCAGAGCAGGTCATCGGGAGAGAGATGATGAGAAGGTTTCCAGATATATGAATGGCCTGAGATATGATATCTAGGATGAGATGAGCATGGCTACCATCCGAATGGTGGAAGATGCTTATCAGATGGCACTGAAAGCAGAAGAGATGCTGAGCTGAATGCATAGTCAGAGGGGCCGAGGCAGAAGTCAGCCCAGAGGCAAGTCAGTTGCCCAGGAAAAATACCAGAAGCCCAGGGAGGAATGGAAGAAACCTCAGACTCGTACTGAGTGAGATGGAAGTTCATAGCAAGGGCAACAATATGCAGAACAGAGAAGGCAGCATACCGAGCAGAGGGGAGATTATGCTGACAACAACACTTTTCCTCGTACTAGAGGTAGAGGAAGAGGAAGAGGTGGAGTAATCACATGCTTCATGTGTGGGAAGAATGGGCACAAGTCTTACGAGTGTCCAGAGAAAAATAAGGACGTTGGAGAAGATCACATCACCGAAGCGCAGAGGCGGGATGTTGAGGTAGAAGACGCTGAAGGCAAAAGATTGCTCATGATGCGAAAAGTCCTTTTGACACCTGAGAAGGAGGTGGAAAGTTCAGTCCAAAGGACTATACTTTTTAGAACTGCTTGAAAGACCAAGGATAAGGTATGCAAGGTCATTGTTGATAGTGGTAGCACGGATAATCTTGTATCTACGGAGATGGTAGAGAAGCTGGAGATGGAGACGACTGATCATCCAAGCCCATACAGAGTTTCGTGGCTACAAAAAGGACACCAGGTAACTGTCACTAAACAATGTTTAGTTGAATTCAAGATAGGAGGATATAATGATAAGATCTTATGTGATGTCATTCCTATGGATGTATGCCATCTATTGTTGGGTAGACCATGGAAATATGACCGGAATGTGATTCATGATGGGCGAATGAACACATATACCCTGGAGAAGAATGGGAGGACACACATGTTGCTTCCAATTAAGGATAAAGAGGTGAAGTCGGAAGTAAGAAACACAATACTTCTCATGAGTGGGAAGGAACTTCTTATAGAGGTTAAGAAGAGGGAGGATCCGCAGTTCTTTGTGGTCAGGAAACCAAGGATTGTTCTGACTAGCACAAGAGTGGCTGATTTACCAGAAGAGATTCAGGGACTGCTGGAAGAGTTCGTTGACATCATAGTGGACGAACTACCTCGTTCGTTGCCACCGATCAGGAGTGTGAGTCATCATATCGATCTCATATTAGGAGCCAGTTTGCCGAACAAAGTCGCATACAGATTGACGCCACAAGAGAATGAAGAGGTTAAAAGGAAAGTCCAGGATTTGTTGGACAAAGGTTTGGTCAGGGAAATATTGAGTATGTGTGCTGTTCCAACAGTACTCAGTCCGAAGAAAGACGGAGGCTGGAGGATGTGTATTGACTCGAGGGAAATTAACAAGATAACCATCAGGTACAGATTTCCATTGCCGAGGATGGATGATCTGATGGATTGTTTGAGTGGAGCAAAATATTTTTCAAAGATTGATTTGAAAAGCAGATATCACCAGATTCGCATGAGAGAAGGTGATGAATGGAAGACAACATTCAAAACAAACGAAGGGTTGTATGAGTGGCTTGTTATGCCGTTTGGCTTAACAAATGCACCAAGTACCTTCATGAGGTTGATGAAGGAAGTCCTGAGGGAATTCATCGGGAAATTTGTCATTGTATATTTGGATGACATACTGATCTACAGTAAGACAGTGGAAGAGCATATGAAGCATTTGGCTACCGTGATGCAGAGATTACAACAGGAAAAGTTGTTGATTAATATGAAAAAGTCCTCATTCATGAAGACAGAGCTCATTTACTTGGGGTTTGTTATTTCATAAAATGAGTTGAGGATGGATCCAGATAAGGTGGAAGTGATCAAGAAATGGCCATCACCGAAGAATATCTTTGAGGTGAGAAGCTTTCACAGACTGGCTAGTTTCTACCGAAAGTTCATCAGGAATTTCAGTGGAATTAGCGCAGCGATGATGGATGCAGTGAAGAAGCGGCATAAGTCTTTTCACTAGACAGCAGAGGCTGAGAAGAGTTTCAATGTATTGAAGAGGAAGATTATGGAACAACCAGTGTTGGTGTTGCCGGATTTCCAAAAGACATTTCAGGTGAAATGCGATACAAGCGGATTTGCAATCGGACCAGTCTTAAGTCAAGAAGACAGGCCGATACCATACTTCAACTAGAAGCTGAATGAAGTGAAATTGAAGTACTCCACTTATGATAAGGAGTTTTATGCTATCATACAGGCATTAAAGAAATGGAGGCATTACTTGATCTCGAAAGAGTTTGTATTGTACAGTGACAATCATGCATTGCAGCTTGTGACTCAATAGGAGAAGTTGAATCAGAAACATGTAAAATGGGTTGAGTATATGAAAAATTTCACATTTGTGATTAAACATATTTCTAGTACTACTAACAAAGTTGTGGATGCTTTGAGCAGGAAGTGTTTGTTGTTGCAGGAGTTCCGAGTCAAGACGTTAGGTTTTGATGATCTCAGGGACATGTATGCAGATGATTAGGATTTTAAAGAAGCGTATGAAGCAACTGAGAATCTAGTTCTCAGAGACAGAAGCCAATGGGCTGAATACATGATCCAGGAAGGATTTCTCTTTAAGGGCAATCAATTGTGTATTCCGAAATGATCCATGAGGGAGAATCTGCTGAAAGAGAAACACAGTGGAGGATTGGCAGGGCATTTTGGTCACGAAAAAACATTTGCGAAGCTGAATGAGTCATATTTTTGGCCGGGAATGCGATCAGATGTCAAGAGATTCGTTGACAGATGCAGAATTTGCCAGCATTCGAAGGGAAGGAAGCAGAATGCAGGATTATATCAACCATTACCCATACCAGAAAGGTCGTGGGATGCGATTAGCATGGATTTTGTATTGGGGTTTCCAAGGACACAAAGAGGTGTTGATTCAATATTTGTGGTGGTGGATAGATTTTCTAAAATGGCACACTTCATTCCATGTCAAAATACCAGTGATGCGACTCACATCACGAACCTGTTTTTCAAAGAGGTCATTCGACTTCATGGGTTTCCTAAGAGTATAGTTTTGGATCGAGACACAAAATTCATAGGGCATTTTTGGAGGACCTTATGGAAGAAGCTCGGAACTAACCTGTTGTTTAGTTCAGCGTATCATCCTCAGACGGATGGAAAAACAGAAGTGGTGAACAGAAGTCTGGGAGACTTGCTGAGAAGCTTGGTGAAAGAGCACCATAGCCAGTGGGATAGCATATTACCACAAGAAGAGTTCGCGTATAATGACTCAGTCAATCAGAGTATAGGGAAAAGTCCATTTCAGGTTGTCTATGGGATGCAGCCGAGAGGAATTTCTGAACTGAGGGATTCAGAACAGACTGTGACTAGGAGCGCTAGTGCAGAAGAGTTCGCAGAGGCGATGAAAGAACTTCATAGCCAGGTGAAGCAACGACTGCTGTATTCAAGTCAGGAGTACAAGCGCAAAGCCGATCAGCATCGGATACAACTTCAATTTGAAGTTGGTGATCTGGTTCTAGCACATTTGGGGAAGGAAAGGTTCCTGAGAGGAACATATAATAAGTTGAAGATGAAGAAAATCGGGCCATGTAGGGTCTTGAAGAAATATGGGGCGAACGCGTATGAGATTGAATTACCCGATGGGATCGGAATTTCTCCGATATTCAATATCTCAGATTTGTACCCATATAAAGTTGAAGAAATAGGGACTGGAGGTGCGCAGCCAGTGATACAGTGGATGAAGAAGATGCTAGTTTCAGATAAGCCGCAGATGGAAAGCATACTGGATAAGAGAGTGAGCAAGAGGACCAGGCGGAAAGAATACTTCGAGTATCTGGTCAAATGGAAGAACCATCCAGTTGAATATGCCAGTTAGGAGACTGAAGAGGAGATACAGAAGCATGGACAGACCATGCAGGAGCTCATGGACAACATCCCATGAAATTTTTTCAAGCGAGGGAGTATGATGCAGGAGAATCTCCAACACATCAAGTGAACCAGCGCAGAAGTGGAGGACAGGTGGACAAGCCAACACAAATTTTGAAGAATCACCTTGGAAGTTGTTGCGCGATATTAAATGAGCCATTAAGATGAAACACACTTTTATATTGTAATGGACCTTGAGAGGATTGCTCTCATCCTTAGTAGGTAGAAGGCATTTAAGATAGTTAATGTAAAGTAGATAGAATTTAATTCTAGACTAGACAGCTTTAGAGTGCAACAGGGAAACGGGATATAGACACCCTCATTGTTCATTGTAACATTATTATGAAGCAGCATTGTTGAAGAGAGCAAGAGAGCATGCAGAGAGTTGTGTAAGAACACCCATGTACAGACATTTGAATTAATAGAAAGATTGGATTCAAATTCATGGTTTTGTGTTTGTTCTCTGTGTATTTATGTTGAATGCTATGCTCATGAATGTTTGCTTCCTGTTATACATTTGATTTTATATGTTGTGTATGTGATTTCATGGTTGAGTTTGAAGTCTGAAAGGGTGATGGAATGAGTTTCAATTGTTTCTCTATTTGAGCCAGAGAATTCCTGCAAGGAGTGCAGTTGAAGTCTCCGCAAGGAGTGCGTTGACAGAGGGTTCAATTAGAGATAGATTTTGTTCTCATTAATCCCAAGAGTGCAGTTGGGCACAAGATCCATGAAAGGAGTGCGCAGGCTAAGCGAATTTCCAGGGTTGCGAACCTGAGAGAAGAGTTTGAAGGACTGCTGCTGCGGGTGTGCGCAGGGTCAAAGGAAATTCAACACTTGAAGTGTTTGAAGTTTGCCGCAAGTTGTGTGAGAAAGAGGTCTTCCTCAGAAGATGCAGAGTCACAAGAAAGATCAGGAGGGATAAGGCCTTCAAAGTTGTTGAAGGACAACGCAAAGGAGTTGTTCCTTGGAGATTTAAGTAGGCATCGTAAGTTTGTACGCAGGTGAACAAGTCTTCGTGGAGGAGTACTTGATTCATTTCGCAGAATTCATCCAGAAAGATATACGATCGAAATTCTCCGAGGAGAATTCTTGAACTTTCGAGAATCGTTAGATCTCAAGAAGGTGCAGGGGAGATACTGCAGGTAATCTCAAGAGGTTTAAATCTTAGGAGGGTAGAGCTGTTGATCCGAGTCACAAGGACCATCAGATTTGCACGTGGAATCATGTATCGGGGTTTCGCAGTGAGAAGTCCTGAAATATTGACATTAGGATTCGCGATCCCGTGAAGTCTGAAGTCCCGATGAGATAAGGGGTCATTGAAAAGTCAAAGAAGCGAGCTCATCAGAGTTTCGGCATATCGTCAGTCGGGAGTCGGTAAAGTGAATTGCTTAATATCGCGACTAGAAAAATCATGATAAGAGAAGTCCCGACAGGTAAGGAAAGGGTCAACGTTGACTTGCATCGAGGTTCGGTGATTCGAAACACCAACGTTCGATCATTGACCTCGTGACACCGCGAAGTCCGATTTCCCGATAGAAAAAGGGAGATCCCGTGAGAGAGTTCTGTGGGTGTAGATTTTCCTATAGGGAGATAGAAGAACATTTGAGTTCTTCGGGCCGAAATGGAAGAGAAGATCCTATGAGCGGATGTGCTTGAGGAGCGTGACTGCATCAAGAAGAGCATTGGAACTCCCTACCCCCAGACCTAAAGTTTGTAGAGTGGAGGAGGAAAGTACAGTACTCGTACCGAAGCTAGGCATCTCGTATGAGAAAGGAGAGCCTGTCGTGCTCTGAGTAAACATAGCAGTGATCACTGCCATAGATGGAATCAGACCGTTGCCCAAGGTAGAAGCAGTCAAGACCATGGTGGCCCGGACCGACGATGGTTGGTTAGGAGGTGGAACAACCCCAGTAGTGACAGTCATGAAGGAAATATCATTATTCCCTGAAGAAGTGGCAGTGTTTGTTTCCATTGTTTCTGGTGACACTACCTGACGCTCGTAAGTTAGAACCTATACGATGATGGGCGCTAATAGATCAGTGATGGGAGGGTTATACAGACCAAATGCCTCTACTCCGAGGTCAGAAATGGTTGGTTCCTCCATAATCGAAAGTTCTCCTCTCGAAGATGGGTTGGGAACAGTTTCCTGTAACCCGATTGTCTCAAAAGACCCTTGCTGGTCTAATTTTCACCTTAGCGATGGAGGGGGGGGTTCAAGGCCAACCAACGACAGACCCAGAAGCCTTCACGACTGACAGAACTCCTGATTCTCCATTGTGTGAGAAGATCAAATACACACTAGGGAAAACTATAATCGTTTGAAAACCAGGATGCACTAGAAAAAGTACCTATGAGATAAAAGAAGCAGTCACTAACTAGTTGGAAGAACAGTTACAACAACCAACACTAGAGCAACTTACCGATGCAAGTGCAACTCGAATACGGAATCACCCTCCGGGTATACTTTGCAAAGTGTGGCCCGATGTCTGTCCTAGGTACCGCAGTATACCCCTACAGTCATGTGTAAGTCACTAGAAAGATAGGCAACTAGGTTGCCAATGCTCAAACAGTCACCAAGCAGGTACTGTCGATAGTTGGGTGGACCGCAATGAGTAGGGTATCAATTMTGAAACCTATCAAGGGTATCAAAAGCAAGTGTTATGGAAGATGACTGAGGACCTCAAATGGATTCAAGACCCACGAAGCTCCATGGAAAATKCAATCAACGGTATCCCAAGAAAATCCCTCTRTATGTGTTCCCCACTACGTTTGGTCTGGCTTTGGAGGGGTTATCTCCACTACCTTTCCTTACGCAACCTCGTGTTTATCCCCTATGTTAGAGGGGGGTCCCGGATAAMTTTTACAATACTGGACTTTTGACACTCCCTAACACAGACTCTTATTTTTTTTTTTCAGCCTTGAAGAGTTTCCTCTCCAATCCTAAATCAAGGCTCTAGCCTAGACTAGTTGATGGACCCTACAAAACATAAAGTCTAGTTGATTTTAATTAATCATTAATTTTTTGGCTTGTCTTAAGTCAAAGGTTATGAAAGTGAAACTAGTGATGTTTTGAGAGACGAAAGAGAAGATAAACAGAAAGCTGGGAACAAAATAAATTCTTCTTAACAAATTCAGATGTTTTTTTTTAATTCTTTAACCAACTTTTCAAACTTTTTTCCTCTAAGATATTTTAACTGTAAAAATCAAAACAAGATTTCACTCGAATACGAGCTACTTATTGTCCTAAGTCAATCAACCAAGAACTTACGAAAATAATATTTTTCCTAATGATTAACGAAAACAATCAACTATTTAACCAAACCAAGAATTAAAAAGAGATTTTGTGTTTTTTTTTTTATATTATGCTTCAAAAACAAGAAAATTTAAAACTATATGTCTTCTTCTTTTCTGAAGAAAAAAGGTAAAAAAATAAAAAGAAGACAAGGCCAAAAAGGACTTTTGGCCAGCCACAGACCATGGGGAGTTACTGACAACCAAAAAGGCATATCAGACCGACTCACTATCTCATAAAAAAACCTAGCAAAGGAATAAATCTTTTAAATGAAAAGGCAAGCTATGTTGGCACACAACCTAGACTGAAACTACTATGATAGAGACCAAAAAGACACAAGAAAAACCTGGGAAGTAAAAACTTGGCAGAGAAGAGAATGACTTCCACCTCAAAATTTTCCATACAGACACACGATTGTCACTTCAACAACCAACGTATGCACGTGGGTTGCCCAAAGACAGGACACATATGCACGCATGTAGGACCACTACAGGCCTTGCGTGCCCCTGTTTCTCCTCAAAATAAGCAAGAGAAGAAGCTAAGCTCAAGTAGGGAGTACTGGTATTGAATACCAGAACCCCTTAAAGGTACAAAAACTCACTCAAACAGAAAAAGATGCAAGGAAATCTGAGAAAACAAAGCTAATCTGAGATTATACCTAGGCTACAGACTGCAACAACATAAACTAGAACTAGATCTAGAAAACCCCTGAGAAGGATCACTTATGATAGGGGAGAGGATGACCGCCTCTTTTGAAAAAAAAAATTGGACTCAGACACGCGA
Organism: Picea engelmannii; assembly: GCA_009831015.1. Lineage (NCBI taxonomy): Eukaryota > Viridiplantae > Streptophyta > Pinopsida > Pinales > Pinaceae > Picea > Picea engelmannii. Next base: position 303,785 of record ML778281.1, read on the forward strand.
CTGATCTTTCAACATCCAGCGTATGTATGCGGGCTGTATGAAGTCATGGCATGTGTATACATGGGAAGACCTTCTGCAGACCGCATATGCCTCTGTGGCTTCCCAAAAAAAGAAAATACAGTCAGGCGAAGGAAGTAGGGAGTACTGGTATGGAAGACTAGAATCCCTACCAGCTCAAACTTTTGCAGAAACACAGAAAAAAGGTAGTAAAACCAATTAAAAATACCCAACAAGTACCCCCAAAATCCCTAGAGATCCCAAATATGGTCGCTAATTCTGTTGTGGGTGGGAAATCCCTCCTACGGAATAGCATTAAGGGTTTTATCATGCATGCAGAAATGACCTAAACTCTCCTACTTCTAACCAACATCCCAATCATAAACCCCATTATTCATATGCAAATACAAGGTTAAAAAGATCAAGTTACTGTACCTTAGTTTCTGTGTTTGATGTCGATCCCTTTAACGTTTGGTTGCTCCTTGACTGCAAATCTCCTCCCAGTGATGACTTGCATTCATAAAAGACAAACAAATAACTCCACATGCATATGATCTATAAACTAATGGGTTAGAGATTCTATCAAAATATAATCAAATTCAAATATTGACAATCTCATATGGTGGGACGGGAAAAGTACTTCTTTTATTAATCTCACAAGAGTAACCTTACAATAGTGAAATCGACCACTACTCCTCCAATCTGGTCTTGGGATCCTCTTCAACTATGCTCGAACTACTTATGTATATGCTTTTCTTCACACAACAGTTGCAAAAGGTTGGGCCAAGGGGCATGCTAAATCGGGTATAGTTTCTTTGTTATGTTTTTCTTCCTTCCAAATGGGACCCCTACCCCTTATTTTAAAGGCTAGAAAGGGCTAGGTATTTGGTCGAGTGACCATCTATGGGTGGTCAAACAGTTTAGTTAACTTACCCAAAACTATGTGTTCCATCTGCAACTTTCCATTTTTCGTGATGATTAGGTATACACGGGTTGTAGTGGGTCAGCCAGCGTACACACACGTGCAATAGTGGAGTAGGGTGCGTATGCCTTCAAAAAGGGTGTTTTTAAGAAGATGTTCAGTAGTGGCTTGGAAAATAAGGAAAATGAGATGGTTTGATGCCAGGTAAGCATGTCTGGTCAAATTTAGGGTTATAACATGAGGCTATTCCTCTAGTGGTGTCATTTTCCACAACGCTTTGCACTTCACCAAGTGTTCCACTGGTGCCTCTTGTCCTTGGTATTGTTTTTGTTTATTGTATTTCTATTCTATGTTGAACCGTATGCACAGTAGTTGCTTACATTGATACCAATCTGTAATGGTTTCTTAATGTAATCCCCACCATCTTACGGGTGTGGCCTTGAGTGCTAAGTCAAGCGCTAACATTCACTAGTTTTCTAACACTTAGTCTTCGTATTGTGTCAAGAATTTTTCCAAATCATTTAGTCCGTGGAAACTAGGTGGTTCTCTAATTTATGTGCCTACCCATCTTACTGCGCGGTCTATTCTTGCACATCTTCGCATGGATACTTTGTGTTGTCTCTGCTTCCAATTTTCTAACCTCGTTTCTGAGTCTATTGTGCATGAAGTAATGATCTGCCAACTGAGTACCCTGTCTGCAGTTGGGTTTACGTAATCCTCATCGTGCACAATTATTCTATATAGCTGGTCGATCTCCTCTAAGTCCAGGCAAGTGGGTTCTATGAAACTCTCCCCTTCCGATGGATATATTGGTGTTATGACCCTGTATTCTTCAAATTCAAATGTCATTTTCCTGGTTTTCAAATTGATTATGGTCTGGTTGTCAAATGCCCAATCCAGACAAAGCAGTTTCGGGTAAGGTTTTGTGTCGTCCACTATTTCAATGACTTCAAAGTCCACTTTAGTGTGCACTACATCAATATCTACTGTCACTCCTTTTAGTCTACTTATTGGTAGGACTCTATGTTGGTTTTCTAGTTTTAATTGGACATTTGAGTATCCCAGTGTTGGCTCTCCCATACATTGCCAAGTTTTCTTGGGTAGCACATTCACTTCGGATCCTAGGTCTAGTATAATGTCTCCCATGTCGAAATCTCCAATGTTAGCATTTAGTCTAAATTCCCTACCTGTTCTTCTTCTGATGTGTAGGTGATTGACAATTTTTGGTTCTAGTTTTTCTTCCGTCTCGCTGCTACATTTCTCTAGTATGTTTTTCAATATTTTCACAAATGAAGGATCACTTAATACTTTCATGCATGATTGAAAAAAGCCTTTGATTTTACTTACTTCTCCCTTGGGCTACATTCCATTGGTATGATCCAATGATGGCAGCATCTCATATTCTGGGGCTTCCTTGAATGGTTGCGCAGTTGAAGTCGATGTTGTGTCCGCCCTCTGAAATTATTTTCTAGCTTCCTTAAAAGTATCCTTTTATTTTGGCGTGCCCAACTACTTTCTTGGTTCGATGTTCTTCTTTACCCATTGGTTCTATGTTGGTTCATGTCGAACTTCCTCACTTCCTATTTTTGTTCCTCCATGAGTGACTATATTGATGTTGCTTCTGTCATCCCTAGCTTCGGATGAAATCTATTGGACATTCTGGTTGTTCTGGTTCCTCTTTTCCCGAATCTTTACTAGTAGTGTCGAACAAACCTCTGTATCATGGTCTGATGCATGAAAATACATACAAGTTGCTAGTGGAAGTGGACATTCCCGTGTATAATGTCCCGGTTGCTGACAATTGTGACATGTGACTGGTCCTCTACCACGTCT